>JAVKLA010000028.1:28240133-28269624 GCA_034782735.1 Sagittarius serpentarius | reverse complement strand
GTGGGCCTCCCTGGGCTGCAGGGGCACAGCCTGCCTCACCAGGGTCTTCCCCATGGGCTGCAGGGGAATCTCTGCTCTGGTGCGTGAAGCACCTCCTGCCCCTCCTTCTGCACTGACTTGGGGGGCTGCGGAGGTATTTCTCTCACATGTTCTCACTCCTCTCTCCGGCTGCCGCTTCTGAGCCCCAGCAACTTCTTTTTCCCCTTCTTAAATCTGTTATCCCAGAGGCGCTACCACCGTTGCTGATGGGCTCAGCCTTGGCCAGTGGCGGGTCCCTCTTGGAGCCGGCTGGCCCTGGCTCTGTTGGACATAGGGGAAGCTTCTAGCAGCTTCTCACAGAAGTCACCCCTGTAGGTGCCCCTCCCCCGCTACCAAAATCTTGCCACACAAACCCAATGCACCGTCCCTTATTTTCTTGACTTTTTAATGCCAGCAGATCTCATTTGAAATGACGTTTATCCAAAGAACACTTTCAATGAGCCCAGACACTGCATTTTTATATACATTCCGAGGTGAGGAAATTAACAGAGGTCTGTTTTATGCAGTGCTTAAGTACTACTTGAGAAATATCATCTAAGCAATACAGCTTACATTATAATTTTTCCCAACCAAACAAAACACTCAATGTTAACATAATACAGGATATCAAGCACACAAACAAAATATACTGAAGTCACACACTATTCAGTTTGTGCCAACACGTCCTGTGTTGGCACAGCAATGTTTGGAGACTTTCATAATGGCCTTCTATTCTAAAAGGTCTGCATTACTTCAAGGCTGTCAAACCCAACTTTTCTAGTGAAATACTTGAGGTGCTAACCACAACATACATGGTGTTTGAGAAAACCACGTCTTCCGTAAACAATACCCTGTGCATATAAGCACATTCTTTCTCTAAGGCACAGCTGACAGATCCCAACAAACACCAGGCATAACAATATCTTTAAGATTTCTTTTATTGCTAGTAATGATTTCTTCTGCCACCAGTTTAAAATGGAGACTAGTTCTGTGGAAGAGGTCTTAAGTTTACATCAGCAACTCAAATTGAAATAGAGAGTATGTGTATTTTAGTTCTGTTACTGCTGAACACTTGAAAATTTGTGTTCAAATACAAAAGAAAAAAACTATTACTATCATGAAAATTTACGCAAATGGAAAACCTGAGGCTTAGAGTAGAATCTTGCCTTTAAAAAATCATGTGATTAAAATAAATTCAATTTTACAAAGAGAATTAATAAACATAAGGCATTTAATTTGAAACTATTAATTAATACTATGACAAATAGACCATACTTCATGCTCTATACTTGATGTACATATCATGCTGGTATATCTGAGGTACATCGAGGGGGCATGGTGCCAGGAAGAGGCAGTGAATTAGTTGCAGAACAGATTTTCCTGCAATTTCAATGAAAAAAAATTGTTTCTGTCCTGTTTTTATGAAGAAAAGACTCAGTAGAACCATTATGCCCCCCAAAATCTCATTTTTTTAAGTTCAAAGGAAGCAAACTGAAGTCTCAAAGAACTCCCACACAATAATCAAATGAACAGTATAACCCTAATTATGAACAAAACTTAGTGAACTCCTGCTGCTTTCTTTGAATCAAGCTCTCGATTCCACAGCTGAAAAATAAGTTAGTTTGAAGATTAGATAATTGCTCAATAGACACTACAGAACTGGTTGCAACTGTCATTTGGAATACAATTTATGTCCTGCAATTTTTCATAAATTCAGATGTCCCTTCCAACTTTGCAGTTGTGCATCATATGCACCCTTGGTAGGCTGCAGACAGATGTGCCTGTTCCACCTGCAGTGTGAACCATCAAGCAAAGCGATATTAACACGGCCTGGAGCCCGGCACCTCAATAGGTTCAGCACTGGTCTCAAAGAAACTGTTCAGCTTTGTGACCTAACTTCAGCTTATGTAGCCGACCCCTTATGAGTGGCACCTGTCAGCATGGACTGATACAGCATATACCTTGAAGGACCTAAAAAGTAGATTTGGGAATTAATTCACCAATCTATTTTGTATCCTCCTTCAGTCAGTTAGAAGTTAGAAAATAAATTCACATTTTGAAAACAAACTGGAAGAAAAAAAATCAGCAGGCTAGGAATTTGGAGGGAGGAAGGTATTAAACATACATAACATCACACAGCAACACTTCAATAGGGCAAATATCAATATATGACACCATGTGTCCATTTCTGGGAAACAAAACTAAGAAATTTACGTTTTATGGAGATACCAACACTTGCTAATAACTAGACATTTCAAAGCATCTTACTTTTAAGATTCTGATTTTTATGCTGTGCGCCAGCAGTCAATGTAAACCATGCAAAAACAATCTATAAGAACATTGTTTCTGTTGAAAATTAATCTGATCAGGGAGGATGTTAGGGAATTATGTTTTCCAGAGGATATCCTGTCTATTATTTACAGCAGGTGCTCTTAGAGGTCTTTATTCAGAATGTAAACAAAGCTAAGCTATTTAAAGTTCACTGAATACAATCATGAAAACCTGAACAAAACACAAAATGATAAATGTTGACTTCAATGGCTCTGAGTGTATACGTTTAAACTGGTGAGAGACATTTTTTTACATCATCTTATGCTGGGTTTTCTTTCAAAAGGACACTGGGTTCTTAATAATTTCAGTTGTGCTACAGTAGAAAAACAAAACTATTTAGTAGCTGTAAAGATGATTGCAAACACCTAGAAATTTAAAAGTGTCAACAACATAATTGTCATCTCCTTTCAAAATCTTGGTCAAAAGGAAATATTACTGCATACTTCTTCAAATCTGATGATCACAGTTGGTAGCATCTCCTCTCATTCTAATTCTCATGTATTAGAAAGGAGCTAAGTCAAAACCCACAATTTTTTCCCCAGACAGAAAAATGTCTGATACTTGCCTATTCTTGACCTGCCAGACTAGGAAAAAAAAATTATATATATGTATGTATGTAGGAAAAAAATAATTTTATATATATATGTATGTATGTGTGTATATATATGATACCAACATGCATGGCCCTTTTCAACCAAACAAACTTAAACATGGCTCCAGATTACCCTTAAATTGGAAATTGCATCACTAATGAACAATGATGGACATAAAACAAAGTATGGTTTATAAATACTAAAATAGTTTTCCTAATTTAGCTTTCAATTACCAACTTACGAAGTGGAAGAGTAATACAAAAGAAAGAGTTTTATAAAAATCCTGTAGAACATCTTGTAGCATCACACTACAATTTAGTGTGGTCTAGTCCCACCCCTCAGTCTAAGCAAGGCCGACTTAGATGCACTGTGAAGGACTTTGTCTAGGCCAGTTGGAATATTCTCAAGGCAGGGAATTTTGCAATCACTCTGGGAAATCTGCTCAAGGGACTGACCACTCTCACGGTGAAAAAGCATTTTCCTAGTATCTAAATGTGATTTTCAGCGTTCCACCTTGCATCTGTTGCCTCTCTTCTATCACTGTGTATCTTCCATACGAGTTTGGCTGTCTGTTGTACGGTCTCCCAGTAGGTAGTTGAAGACAGAAATTAGATCTTCCTTTAAGGCGGAACTAACCCAGGTCTCTCAGTTGCTCCTTATTTACTGTGCCCTCCTGCCCCTATCTGTACTGGATTTCCTCCAGTATGTCACTCCCTGTCCAGCATGGGGGAGCCAGAATCTTGACACAGTGCTCCAGGTGTGGTCTCACCAGTGCCGAAGAGATGGGAAGGATCACTCCCTGGACCTGCTGGTTACTTCCTTACTAACGTAGCCCAGGACGCTGTTGTCCTTCTCTGCTGTCAGGCAACACTGTTAGCTTATGTTCAACTTGCCCACTGTGATCCCGTGTCTTTTTTCCCTAGAGAGGTGCTTTCCATCCAGCTGGTCCCTAGCTTGTCCCACTGCACGGGTTTTTTCCATCACAGGTTTGGAACTATATATGTGCATTTTCTGAACTTGATGAGGTTTCCCATAGGCCATTCTTCAACCATGTTGAGGTTCCTTTGAATAGCAACCATGCCTTACACCATACTGAATGCTCCTCCTATTTTGTACCACCATAAAACTGCTAAGTCAGACACATTCTCACTGTCCAGGTCATTAATAAAGACATTGAACACTATATATCAAGATCACTTAGAAAATTACCATGAGATACATCTCTACAATGTCTTTGGGCAAGACTTGGACACCATTTCCTAAACAAACTCAACATAATTCTTCTAACAACTTTTACTGAATAAACATAAACAAACAAGAATCTAATCCCTGACTAACAACAGTAGTTAGCTTCTTCATTTGAAAAGTCATTCCTGCCACTACAAATTCAAAAAGGAGGGCAGGTCAGTATCAACAGTACAATAACCCAAGGCACTATAACCATAAGTTTGGAAGATTTGGACCTTAAAAGTTTCTGCCGTGGCTCTAGACATCTTAAAGGCTGTAAAGTACATCCCTGCCTCCCAGCACTGCAACTCAAATATTGCTATATTTAACAATAAGCAGAATAAGAAGGTAGTACAGGTGTTAGAATCCTAAAATGTTCAAAAATTATTACTCATAGAAGTTGACGTACTTCACACAGTCTTGTATATGGAAAGTAAGGAAGGAGGGGAAATCCCACTGAAATCATTTGGTTTTGGTATTGATGTCCATGAGATCACTATTTGGAGAATTTTCAGTTCCTTGCCCACACTGCATAACAGGTCAGAAGTAGACGTGGCTCTTGGAAAAAAGTCAGATATGCCAAATATGAGAGTTTGCTACTTAAGAGACCCAACTGTCTATTTCCACCCAGGTACCACCATACTGAGATGAGGACAACGTTCTCTTTCATGTGTTATTTCTGACATGCTTTCCACAAGAACTTGTTTCAGGAGAGGCTCTGACAGAGCTGAAGGAGATTATACATGTATTTCATTCAGTCACTTGCTTTTCAAAACTTGTGTGAAGTTGTATTTCCTTTACTGAGTCAACAAATAAATCAGAAAGCAGAAACTTTAGGACCTAACAAGGTGCTCTTTTCAGATGCTGAAATTTATGGAAAAAAGTGAGTTATATAATGTTTGAAGAGCTGCAGAACTGATTAAAGAATTGATTAAACAGATCAGTAGGAAACACCCTTGCCTAAAAAAGTGCCTGCAGTCTTATCTTTGTGTTTAGATGAAAAGGTTTTTTCCTTTCTTGGAAAAAAATGCTAAATTCAGCAAAAATAAATGCCAAAATTATTGTTATGATCAACAAATGAATAGCAATTCTCCTTGAACATTGTGCATGTCTCAAATAATAATCCTGAGCAAGCACAATGGAGCGCTAAATTCCCCCTTACTCACCAACTGGGTAAACAAAAGCTACATCAAACAGTTTAAACATCTCTAGGTTCATATCGGAAAAGTTAATTTTGAAAAAAAAAGAAAACACTGAATATTTATTCAAGCCTCTCTAGCTTGCTCAGAACCAAAAATCCAGATTTTTTGTGAAAGACCTGTTTCTTTTCTTAAGTGCGTGCTTCACTTCTTTTTATCCCTTTTCCTTTCTTCTTTTATAAGAATAGGTTTAAAGAAGCCATTTTAATTGAGTAAAAGATGGTTGGGACAATCAAGAGATACTCAGTTTTAAAATACAGGGAAGCTTTAAGGTTGACTATAGTATAACTGTACAAAATTCAGTGAAACATTATCATGCCACAGAAGACCTCTTAGAAAGTAAAGGAAGACTGGAGAAAAAAAAATGTTGGAAAACATATGCCTTAGGAAGAAGGAAAAAAAAAAAGCCGAAACCTTAGTAGCAAAAATGATAATGGCTTTGACAAAGAAAAAGGGTTTTCCTCTGTGTACTGTTTGTTGCCTCACTATTTGGGGAGGGTGTGGGGGTGTTTCATAACTTTTTAGCTCTCCCATGCAGGCCATACTATTAGCATTGCTATATTTAATTTTGCATATGTAATAATGTCCTATTTTTGAGCCTACCCAGCTATCTAAAGCATGCTGTGTAGCTGGGAACTTTCCCCTATTTATTGCCTCAGAGATTATTCAAAAGAATTGCAAAACTTCTGCCAAGAGAACTATATTTACAAGGGAACAGCAAAGTGAGGGTAGTAGCTATACTTTGATCTTTAATTAATGGCTCAATAAGGCTGTATCTTCAAGATCCTACCTCATCCTGTCTAATGAAAATGTCCTCCTACAGGCTTGATACACACTTCGATAACCAAGGATGTGCCTTAGAAAGAGAATATACAGGAGACAGCAAAAACACTCAGTGAAAGATAAGAAAACTGTAATTAAACAGCAATTACATGCAAACAAAGCTTTAAAATTTTAATAGCAAATTTATGCTTAAAAACATAAAGATTAGCTGACATTAATCATATAATTAAGAATGAAGACACCAGAACACCACTACAGATTCAGAACTACTTGAAATACATATTGTTCTGTTTTGCAGGAGTGCGTTTTTATCAGAAAGAAATCCTGAAGTCCCACCCAATTTCAGTAAAGTCTGTTTCATCTTTCAATGATCATATGCAAAAGATGCTGAACATGTCTCCTATAGAACTTTTTTTTTTAATTAACCATAGGAGCAGCACTAGCTTTTCCACTGTGGCATTTCCCATATTTAAAATGACTTCTCTTCTAATAGGAACATCCAGAAACAAATTGCTTGATAAATCAGGTATTTGGCAACCAAAATAGTCTTTCAAGATTAGGAAGGCACAATCTTTTCAAGAGAAATAAATCACTCAGGCACTGAGTAGATGCATCTGCTGTTATCTAAGCAGAAAGCAACAGGAAAAGTTAACACAAGGGTTGTGGACCTCTTGAGCAGAGAGGAACCAGCTGGTATTGTGTATGAAACCACTGAAACCGTGGGAACGGGCTTGTCTGCTTCAACTAAGACATGTTTACCTTAAACCTCAGAATTGTCCTGTTGAGGCTGCTGAAGAAGAGGGCCATGGCCATTTAAACCATGTAGCCTGACACTCTGAGGTGTCTCAGTTATTAGCTGAGACCCCCTGAACAAGGAGCTTCACCAATCTGAAGGGAGCCCATCTTTCACCCTCTCTATTTAGTCATCTAATTTTGGCCAGCTTTTAGTTTAGTAGTACAACACCTCCCTAAGAAGCAAAGGATAGGAGGACAAAAAACTTAACAAAACACCACTCTTAATTGAATTTCTGGCCCATGAATAGAAGGATTGCCAGAATGTCAGGTAATTGCTACTGTTAGTGACCTTATTGCACTTCAAAAACTAGTATATACTCCTGATTGTCTCGCAGAACAAACCAAAAACCCCAGACTTATTGTGATAACATAATCAAATAAAAAGCAATATTAATATAGTTTTAATGAAGACATGATATGTCAAGCTGATAAAACTTCAGCTGAAATCATTATAGACATAGAAGTAAAACAATTTCTTCCAGTTCAGGCCATTTTCTCTCCATTTTTCTTTGGCAAATTAGTTCTGCTTGCTGGTTGTTTTGCATAGCTGCCAAGCCAGTTTTCAGGCAATATATTATTGTACTTTTCAAATTGTGCGGTGACTTACAGTACCAATATCTGGCAAAATATATAGTGTACAAACAGGGGTCTGATCACCTTATTGACTGAAAGCAAATTCAATATTGATTCATTTATCATTCTCAGGAGACAATGGGTATTGTGGCCAATAGATCACTGCATATAACTCAAGAAACTTTGGTTCAGTTCCAAGCTCAGTTCAAATCTTCCTTTGTGCTATGTTCTTTTAAATACAATTTAATGTCCTCAGAGGTGCTATTAGGACAATAAAGTTACTGCTTGTGAGGTGCCTAAATGTTGTAGTTACTTACCAAAATGTCTGGATAGCAGGGGTTCATGCAAGCACATTGATACACAACCACATCTGTCAAAGAAATCTAGCACTGAAACAGCTGCAGGTTTGTTCTCCTATTTTTCAACATTTTTTTTATTTTCTAACCTTCATCAGACTGATTCATTGCAACTGATTCAACAGAGTCCCATAAGTCTTTCCTAATTGGTTAATAGACATAAGCATACTGCTGTGGTGACAAAACAAGAACCGTAAGTCACAATAACAAGTAAGTTTTACAAAACTCTGAACAAATCAAAATGCAAGAGGAAAAAACATTGTTGTCTAATTCTGGGAGTGTTACTGTAAATACAAATATACTGTAAAGACCTGAAGTTTCAAAGTCCTATGAATTCAAATCATCCTGAATGAAGTCACTGCCTTGCAGGGGCACAGGACCATAATCTGTCATATTGAGCAGTTACTTGTTTCATGTTTTTATTCCATATACTACATCTTAGCTTTCATTGATTGCTTAGGAAAACTTTTATGCAGTTTATACATAAACTACGTGTAAAAATGAGAAAAATGGCCACATTTTATAAACTTTCCTGAAATCCCTCTTAATAAAAAAGAAAACATACGCAGATTCCCTATAAAGTGGAAACTGCAACTTGTAGGCTGACATGTACTTCATTCTCTCTCTCCCCAGTTGCTTTAGTATAGCTCTACATGCATAGACAGAAACCTGAATCTTGCTTCTCTGCAAACAAACATGTTTAGTTTAAATAAAGACCACAAGGCATCTGGCCAGGATTAAGACACTTATTCATAACTCAGAAAATATCTGGATTAGTACCATGGTTAATCTACCGCCATCGCTGAGGGATGGTCCTGCCCAGAGCCCCTACCCAAGTGCCCTGCATGATGCGAGTACAGTGCAGGGCAAGACGGATGAAACTTCCTCTCACCCTGAGGTTGAAACACCTCACCTCAAAGAATTTGGGATATATTAGTGATCCATCTGCCACAATGGGTTATCAAATGGAAAGTTCAGCATTCATTATCAGTTAGGTTTTGTTTTCCTCAGGAAAATAAATCTGGAGACTATCAGTTAAATTTAGAACACTTCACTTTTGCAACTAAACCCAATAAAAGATCAAACACAATGCATACGAGACTAGCTCACACATAGGAACATGTAACCAAACTTTCAAAACCCTCACGTTTTGCTAGCATTTTTTTTCTTGCCAAAGACTCAACCCTTCTTCAGAGAAACCTATTACCTGCTGTTTGAAAACATTCTTTGCGGAGGGAATACAGTTATTTATTTACTTTTTTTTGCTCTGTGCTTACAGTTAATGTAATAAGAAACTATGACTGGCAGTTTGAGGCATTACACTGTATGCATAGTCAAATAAGAAGGACCTTACTGTTCTCTTTAGGAAGAGCACCAATAATGGAAGAAAAAGCAATGGACAAATTACATTATTTATATAAAGGTATGTCATGGACATTCCTCAGTATACTGGGCAGCTCGTTACACTCAGCTAGCAAATGAAAATTAAAAGTAACAAAACCAAGTAGCAGCATAAGATACTGCGACTAAAAGTAACAAAACATATTTCCAAAATTAAGGATCTCCAAACCCTCTTTCCAGAAATTATTTGAACAATTGTAATGCATAAAATTGCAGTAACTTGAAAAAAAAGGGAAAATCTGAAATATTCAATAGAAGAGAAAGTTATTCTGTTTGAGAATTTTAAAAAAGTAAATATTTTCTACATAATTTTATGTTCAGCTGTAACTAAAATCCCTCTCCTTTTCCAGTAAATCTTTTTGACGAAAGCTATAAAACAGATGCCATTCATACGTGCAACTATTCAGTACACAGCTATCAAAACTACATCTATATACAGTGGCAGTAAAATAGCTTCTCCACTGTGAAAGACCATCCCTCTCTCCCTCTCCTCCCCCCTCCCTCCCCCGCCTTTCCTCTCCCCACTTTCCTTCTGAGCTGGACTTTTAATGAGTGGTGGAATAAGCAGTAGTATGGTCTACCAACACACAAATATCTTCCTGATAAAAGGAATAACTTTACTTTCCTTCTTTTTATGAAGCGCATCAAAAAATCCACTTCTAATCAGTATTTTTCATATTCCCTTTTCACACAATGAAGACATGATTATAACAATAAATTTAGAGAGAAATAATAGTTTTCATAAGCAAGTCACACCAAAGCTGATAATGACAACTAAACACTGTTATGTAATGAGCCTCCGATTGCTAAGGGTCCAATGGAGCTTAGAAAATCTTATGGATATTCCTTTGGTGCCTGTGAAAGTGTGGAAGAGAAGGGAAAAGAAAAAAAAATAAGCAAGAATGCAGAGGTATTCCTTTGCACTCAAGGAAATAAATTTTAAGATCAATTCTGTGTGGAGAAGTGGATAAAAATTTACATGTCCGTGATTACATAGTTTGTCTTTGGCACAAGGTACTAAGCCTTGATCTACAATCAGGATTAACTTTTGTCTGTGCTATCCAATCCAAAATGCTTGAGCAAAAAGTTTACTTAGTTCTACCTGAGTTTCCTCATCGAGGGTGCAGCTTGATTTGACCTGTATTAGAGCCTGGCCCGTAAAAGGTTTGTCGTACAGACACAGTTTGAGGACTCGGAATTAAACAAGGAGCAAAACCAACCATACAGTTATACCTATGGGATTAACATGAAAGAAGATTAGGGATACTCTTCCTTCAGCTTTAACTAATTGCCTTTTCAGAGCACCAGTCTTTGGAGGAGAACAGATCAGAATAACGTTAACATGCCAAGGATATACTTTGTGCTATCTCTACAATAGAGAGACGGTTAACCAAATTAGAAATTCGGAAAAGAAAAATAAATCCTGTGCTCTGCACAGATGTTTGCTAAAATTATTTTCCAAGTGTTTTGTTTTCCATTTCTCCAGAGTAAATGTTTAGATTTTAATTACTTTATGAAAAGGGTTTTTCCCACCTTCAGCACTCTTAGTTCATGCAGCACACATGAAACTTAGTCTACAGCTGAATTCCTTTACTGCCAAACGTGGAGGGTGTATGGCATAATGGAGACAGCAATAATTCCTGTAAAGCTATGTCAGTGGTAGAGAATAATTAGGTCATTCATGTATTTTACATTTCTTTCCATATGTGAGCAGTAATATCACTTACCACTCCTTGGATTGATTTTGCTGTGACCATGTAGTTTAATACATTATGCCAAAGGTAAAGACTTAGCCTAGTCAAAGCCTGAGAAGATGCACATATGCATTTTGTATGCAGGTGGAAAAAAAACCCAAACAACACAAAACAAATAAAACCCACAAACCACCACACCATGCAACAGCCACAAATCAGAAGATGGCTGGAAGCAAGGAAGTTAAATCCTTGCTCTGGATGTCCGTGAGCTCTGTACTTGCTTCTTAACCTCAACAGAGTGCAGCACTGCAGAACATGAGACATGTCCAGAAAAATGAAAATGAATGTCCAGCCCGTAGTTCACAATAAACAGATGCCATTTAAGATGTGCGACAGAGAAAAACATAGCATAGTTTATGCAGTCTTGGAAGAATGGTTAATCTAATGAAACAAGCCTATTTTTATTGCATTTTTTTTCCATGGTATTTCTATCACCTTTATTTTCTCTAATACTTAAATAAAGTCAATTGAAAGCTTCAGCAAGGTATTTTTCTGTGTGCACCTAAAGTTGGCAAATGAGAGGTTCCATATGCATTGACACATCTGTCTAGAAATTAGTCAGCTCTACCACTGTTCAAACTTCTTAATTTTACTTGTCCTATAAGGTTCCAAATACCATATTCCCATGTTATTTCTACTTATTTTTTTAGCTGTCCAACAGCTAAACAAGACATCGTAAACAAAGAGGAAGCTTGTGGGTGACCCGAGAACTGAACACAGAACCTCAAAGACATTTAAAAGGATTCACTTAGATGTCACCAAATATTTCCAAGTGACCAAGCTGGAGAACTCGTAGCTGGTTCATTTGGGTCAGGGAGGATGTAAGGACTATCACTTCATAATAATTTTATTCCACTCAAGAAGGTAAAAAATTCATAACAATTCACACACACAAAAACAAACCCCCCAAAAACCCTTGCTTGTCTTACTATCTTAGAGGGTCCCACACACACATAAGCAGGAACAATGAAAGGTAAAATGTAACTAGACTTTGCTGACTGTGCAACTGCAAAATGACTATTTTGTAAGTCCATATGCTATCACTTCTAAATAGTGGATGCCAAGACCAGCAGAACATGCTACAGGCCAGACGCCCACAGCCACTGCTATTGCAGCTCATCAGGAGATTGTTTTCCCTCCAGGCCCCTGCTGGACAAGGGATTTAGCAAGGCACACAGTCGAGGACCAGGACAGGGTGCACCTTCTGTATAATGCTGACACAGCCATGGTTTCCTGTCCTGCTACTAATCTCTGTGTAATCTGAGGTTCTCTGCATGCTACAAGAGTATTTATTACCAGACTTGACTAGGAGTCAGACTGCTAGAACTCTGAATCAAAATTAGCCAGTTGTCTTGAGATGTCTCCCAGAAGCCCATCATTTCTGTGTGTCCAGACTGCTGGTTGTCCAAGCTAGCATGCAGGTGATGCGGTTGCACACTGCTATTTCAAAGAGAAGTTAATGGGCAGAAGCCACCTTTGGAGCACCTGTTCTCAAGCTACCCACTATGTTAACAGAGTCAATTACATGTTCATCCTTTATTCAAATTAAGGAATTAACAGTAGACTAAGTATTCTTGAAGCAGATCCACTTCAGTGTTTCTGGACCCAGGAAACTACTATTCCCTCACGAACAAGACACGTGTGATCAGCAGGTGCAACTGAATTTTGTAACTTGCCATCCGTTTTTTCTACTGCTAAGGGTCCAGCCTGTTACGGTCCCGAGGCAACAATAGGATTGACAAAGTCCTTTCACTTCTGAAAAGTATATGATTGTCTCCATTTTTGACATCATGACACCTTCCAAAGATAGTCAGGGTGCTGACAACTCCAGTGAACAGACGGACTTTTTCAGCAGCACACATCTGAACCACATGAGAGTTAACAGCACATGACATCAGGACATGCTTCATCAGTTCCAGATGTAACTAGTGGTTCTGTCCTGTTTATTACAGTGGAACTAATGCAACATTTTGTGCTCTTCCTTTCCCACAGGTACACTGAAAAGAATTCTCAATACACTGTGTGCCTCCACTCACCTCAGAAGGGGAGGTTATTGCTGCTTCTGCGGGAGGGTGCTTTGTTTGGTGTGCTCGCTCAGTGCTCACAGCCTTGTGCGATTCTGCAAGTCATGCTCTCTGCAATACCAAACCAATAGAGCTCTTCTGTCTGCCTCACAGTTCAGAAAAGAGGGAGGTAAGAGACAACAGGCTTGCACATTGCTCTGGTATCCTAGTGTTATTCATGAGTCATCTTAGGAGCAACCCGTGCACATCAGGCATAAGAACTGAAGAAGAAGAAGCACGTGCTGTACCAGTACTAGTTTCCTTAGCAACAGTAATGAAACATTGCATTTTTCCAGTTTTGGAAAAACATTCCCAGTTTTCTCCCCATCTGACAGTGCCATTAGAAATAACAAAACATTTTCTCAGTATCAAATTGTTTTGTACAAACATTTCTTTATAATCATAACCAGATAGTGTGGAGACTGTCCTATTTGACAAGGTTACTCTGGTGCTCGGTCTCAAGAGGCAAAAAAGAAAACTGTTCAAAAACACAGTGAGCAGACAGGCAAGACAAAAAGTACTGTCGTTCACCGGCCCTGCAGCAGGTCTAAAGGGATCATCATAGCATTCTTCCACTATTTTCACAGGCATCAGTGAGAGGCTGATTTGCCTTGCAACACTGTACTAAACTCATCCATCTGAAGTTTTAAAAAATAATAAGTGAAACTCTACACACAGCATTTTGTGTACTTCTGCAGATGAGGCTTGAACAGTAATTGTTCTAAATACAGAGGTTTATGCCTGAAGTCTCAATAATCCTGATGAAAACCAAGAATGGTTGGATGGTCGCACCCAGAGGGTAGTGCTCAACAGCTTGATGTCCAGATGGAGACCAGTGACGAGTGGTGTCCCTCAGGGGTCATCTGTCTCTATTCTGGTGTGTTAGATATCAAATGCAGTTATTACACTTAACGTGTTTGTCAGAGATACAAGTTTGAGATCTGTTCTTGGGTGTCCACTTTTTCTCTCTTCAAGGACTCCAATGATATTATGTGGCAGCAGACTTCTTCTTTGTCCGAACATTTCTTTATTGTCTCCCTCTCACTCTGTATCTATTTGGACCTGAGACAACGGGTTAACTAAGGAATCCCTGGTGATAGAAAACACACATGAATTACTTCCCTCTAGCTTTTTTTGTGTTGTGAAAAGGGATGATACAGGAATCTGTTAAAACGCTATGGTCGAAGGTGAAGGAACTCCAGCAGGATGCAATTGTTGCAGTGGGTTTTAGAAACTGCTTGGTTTTGATATCAAAGAAGGTCCCTGGGAATCAGTTAAAAAAATAATTGCCTTGTACAAAACAGAGACACTCAAATCCTTCAAGGAGTTTGGGAAGATATTTTTTTGATGATTTCAACTTAAGAGTAGCCAGTGTCCTAAATATTCCTGAAGGTACATGTTATTATCTCTAAACTCTTTAACCCTACCAGCAAGTACAAGTAGCTCATTTGATTGCCCAGTACATACATACATACATACATACATGTACATAAATACGTGTGTATGTGTACATGTGTGGGCCTATGTGTATCTATGAATATATGTTTTTGGTAAATACATACATATGTATAAGTATATACAATATGTAATGTATGGTTTATGGTAAATGATGCCAGTCTAGTTAAAAATTAAAATACAGGTGACAGTTCATGTTTGACTTGGATCAGAACATAATACCTTTGGCTCAAATAACAAAGAGAAAATGTTCTCAAGGATGTGACTGCAAGTAATTTTGGGGGTCAGGCTTTTTAAAAAAAATATTTATTTATTTTAATATGCTTTCATCATCTCCTTTTTCTGTGCTTGGTAAGATAAGACAACTATGCATTCAGTCATGTCTCTTTCTCCATTGTGCTTTCATTTGGTATGTTAAGATGTCTCTGGCACGCTTTCATTTGAAATGTGAAGTTCTTCAGGTACAAGCCTGTAAGATATATTTTAGAGGGACAAAGAAATAGACACATCTTACAAAATTCCAAAAAGGACAAGACTGCTGATTTTTAACATTCAAAGTTGCAGAAAATATAAACAATGTGAGACAGAAGAACACAGATAACAGTCTTAATGGGTAACAGTCTCACTGCATGGACAGTGAAAATGTACTTGGTATCTTTACAAAACATTCTTTAGGCAACCCTGTACTGTTTATTTTTTAACTGTTTTTTCCAGATTCACATGAAATGTATGTTTTTGTATGTCTGAACATAAAATAAATAAATAAATAATACAGAGTTGAAATTACAGTTGCCATTTAATCTCACATGGCAGCAGTTTTAATAGTTTGAAGTCCCTTTAAAGTTCCAATTTGACAGAAATAAAATAAATAAAATTCCTCTAAGTAATAGTTGGTTTAGATGTTTCTTTAGCCTAATTGAATGTATTTAATTTAATTTTCAAGGACTTTTAACTTCTGTCCCAAATGATAATTTAAAAAAAAGCTGCTATTGTGGAACACCCTGGAAAGAGATGAGACATATTTCAGTTTATGAGGAAAGCAGTGCAAGAAGGATATTTAAATACAGCCTTATAGCCCTACTGGAACTAATTGTCCATAATGTTTCTTAGCTGTATTTGAAATTTAACAAATTGGTAAATTAGAGCTACAAAGAGCCGTACCCCAGAGATTTAAACTCCAGCATATGAGCTCCCCATTCTTTAACAATTAGGTTAACAGCTCACTTGCCTCACTCATTTCTGCTGCTTGTGTTTATCTGTCTGTTTCCTTGAAGAACTGGAGAGAAGAAATGTTGCTTTTGCTATCAAAATTAGTGTTCTGCATCCAAGCTGCAACAGTCAGTTGAATTTGACCCAGCAGTAGCAGTGATGCACATTGAAAGCTGGGCTTGTGACAAGAAATAGGTGTAAAATACGATCCAAGCTTAGAGATGCAGACCTAGGAACTTTATGCAGTTTCACTGCAATATTTTAGGCTTTCATTTGCCATACATTTAAAAAATGTGTTTAAAATGCATGATCTTACTTCCTTTGTTTCCTTTCAGGAGCATAACTTGTTGATAGTGAGACACGTATTACCTAAAGAATTCCAGTCATTCTGCTTATAGATTTTAGGTCAAAAAAGCTCTCAAGAATAACATGGTTAACTTCTAAAAGGAAAGTGAACTGTTGCCCTTACTGAAAGAGTCTGATTTAATTGTAATGACTTTTACTGCTAATATTTTAAGGGTGGGTTCTCCTTAAGTGTAAGTAATCTCACATGTCTGAAATCTCTGCCATAGTCTTTTATGTCTTAAACCTAAGTGGGAATAGTTTCTGTCGAAGTGTCAACCATTATGTTTCATGATTACAGCAGAATTGTTATGAAAGGCTATTAAGGAACAGCCCCGCACTGATAGGGGCAAAAGTACATGTCCTAATTTTCACCCCTAGATAAACTATTTTATAATTATTTTATATATTAATGTTTCATCATTAACATTTCATTTTACAGAATTCAGAGAATTTGACTGCAGGATTCTGAAAACGTGACTTTCCTTGTTTTCATCTGGATGTCGCTATATCTTACGCATATGCAACAGCTATTTCCCTTTAGTTGATCATCTGTTAAGGGTTTGTATGATTTGCTTTTTCCCCAGAAAAAGGCAGAATTCCAGCAAATAATCTTGGGTTTTAGTCCCTTTTAATCTCAGCTGTAATCTGTAGTTTTCTTTGGACTCCCTAACTCCATGTTTCTGTGTCCTCTTCTGGTGAGATTTAGGGGAACTCAGTTCCTCCTACTATAGAAACCCACTAAACTGAACACTACATCATGGGAAACTTCAGAAAAATCAAAATCATGTTGTCAAAAACATTTAAAAGAGCTGTAAGAGCTGACTTGGAGTTTTCACAGTGAAGCTGGCAACTTATGTAGAAAAGCAATAAAGTAAATGAATTCATTTGACAGACATGAAATAACACAACAGTCTTTTTTGTAAGGATGGTAATTGGACAATACACAGTCATATCTTAAATTCTACTGATCAAAGACAATCTAGCAAAGAAAAGAGTCAGAGTTAACAGCACAAAGCAGTATTCTGACCACTCATACAACTAATGATTAGCAGCTGAAACAGCAGCACAAGCAAATCAATGATCAATAAATGTAACATTCCCCAGCTGCACAGACTTACCATAGACACTACTCCACTGTTAGAAATCTACTAATGCTAGTGGAATTATGTTAAGGATAGTAGAATCCTGAATATACTGTATTATCCTGTATTGATAGAGGACAGAGGGGAATTGGAGTATCTGTACCAATATCTTTCTGTAGGTTAAATGGTTTCTCAGTGCTTTGCTGTATTACTGTTTCATCATTAAACAAAGTGGAAGGTGAATTTAACTACTAGTTTCAGTGAGAAGTTCCGGAGTCTTTTGAAGTAGGTCATAGGAATTTTTGAGGCTGTGTGCCTTCTAAGGTTGAATTGTAGAAAAAAAATGCTTTTGTAGCAACACCTAATAAGCAAAAGGATTTTGTACACATCGAAAAAAAATAACTTGAAAACATTTTTCCCTGGACCTCAGGGCAGGGACTGGGGGAACAGCCCCTCCCGCTGTAAGAGAAGTTCAGATTCATGACCACCTGAGGAACCTGAACATGCACAAGTCTATGGGACGTGATGAGATGCATCCCAGAGTCCTGAGGGAGTTGGCTGATGTAGCTGCCAGGCCACCCTCCATGATATTTGAAAAGTCATGGCAGTCAGGTTAAGTCCCTGGAGACTGGAAAAAGGGAAATGTTGTACCCATTTTTAAAAAGGGTAGAAAGGAAGACCCTGGGAACTACTGACCTTTCAGCCTCACCTCTGTGCCTGGGAAGATCGTGGAACGGATCCTCCTAGAAGCCATGCTGAGGCACACGGAAGACAGGGAGGTGATTTGAGACAGCCAGCATGGCTTCACCAAGGGCAAGTCCTGCCTGACCAACCTAATGGCCTTCTACGATGGAGTGACTACATCAGCAGGCAAGGGAAAAGCTTCGGATGTCATCTATCTGGACTTCTGTAAGGCCTTTGACACAGTTCCCCCACAACATCCTTCCCTTTAAATTGGAGAGGTAGGGATTTGATGGGTGGACAGTTCAGTGGCTGAGGAATTGGCTGGAAGATCGTATCCAGAGGGTAGAGGTCAATGGCTGAATGTCCAGATGGAGACCAGTGACGAGTGATGTCCCTCAGGGGTCCATACTGGGACCAGTGCTGTTTAATATCTTCATCAATGACATGGATGGTGGAACTGAGTGCACCCTCAGCAAGTTTGCTGATGACACCAAGCTGAGTGGTGTGGTTGACACACCTAAGGGACAGGATGCCATCCAGAGAGACCTGGACAAGATCAAGAAGTGGGCCCATGTGAACCTCATGAGGTTCAACAAGGCCAAGTGCAAGGTCCCGCACATGGGTCAGGGCAACCCCCGGCATCAATACAGGCTGGGGAATGGGGGGATTGAGAGCAGCCCAGCAGAGAAGGGCTTGGGGGTGCTGGTGGACAAAAAGTTGGACATGAGCTGGCAATGTGCTCTCACAGCCCAGAAGGCCAGCCAGATCCTGGGTTGCATCAAAAGAAGTGTGGCCAGCAGGTCGAGGGAAGTGATTCTCCCCCTCTACTCTGCTCTGGTGAGACCCCACCTGGAGTGCTGTGTCCAGCTCTGGGGTCCTCAGTTCAGGAAAGACACAGACCTGCTAGAGTGGGTCCAAAGGAGGGCTACAAAGATGATCAGAGGGCTGGAACACCTCTCTTATGAAGACAGGCTGAAAGAGCTGGGGTTGTTCAGCCTGCAGAAGCTCCGGGGAGACCTTATTGCGGCCTTCCAATACTTGAAGGGGGCCCATAAGAAAGATGGGGAAAAGCTTTTTAGCAGGGCCTGTAGTGACAGGACTAGAGGAAATGGCATTAAACTAAAAAGAGGGCAGGTTTAGATTGGATATAAGGAAGAAATTTTTTTCAATGAGGGTAGTGAAACCCTGGCCCAGGTTGCCCAGAGAGGTGGTAGAAGCCCCACTGCTGGAAACATTCAAGGCCAGGCTGGACGGGGCTCTGAGCAACCTGATCTAGTTGAAGGTGTCCCTGCTCACCGCAGGGGCGTTGGACTGGATGACCTTTGATGGTCCCTTCCAGCCCAAGCCATTCTATGATTCTATGATTCTATGAAATCTTCTTTTATTTTTCAAGGACCACCTTTGGAATATGTCAGAAGCACACAGTCATCCTACCACTGAAAAACACCTGAATGCCAGCTTATATTTCAGCATACCTGCTAGCATTTTGGGATCTTGTAAGCCCCAGGCAGGCCTAACTCATGGATGGAAAGGCACTTGTTACAGCAATGTTAGAAGATACTTATTGGAGACTCCTGAATGTGATTACTATTTGAAGCTCTCAAGAAAGCATTCATCTTTTAGATCAAAGAAAGGATTTAGCTTATACCCATCCGTAAAAAGGCGCTCAAATATGCATTTGTTTCTTGGAGGCTATTCTGGCTGTCTTTTTGAAGAAAGGACACCTACTTTCTCAGGAAGATCTCCATTGTTTTTTTTACTGCTGTCAGGCACAAGCATCAAAACATACCCAAGATCTCCCCACCAAAAAAAAGGAAAAAAAAATCAAAAAGTTTCTTAAAAGTTTTTGAAAGCAGGATGCATAATGAGAAAATTATCCTTTCTAATGCAGATGCATCTGGATGGTCCTTTCATTATTGCATTCCAGGAATGACTCTCTATCCCCTCCTCCCCTCCCTCCCTAATACTTCTTGCCATATAGTAACTCTTAGTAAGATGAGACAAGTACTATTCTCTTCTTTCCCTTGACCCAGACTGATAAGACCGTCAGCTGAGAAGTACAGATGAGTCTTAGTCAGCTAGGTTAGTCCAAGTGTGAGGCAAGCCCAGAAAAAGTTTGAAATTATCTGAGCTCTTATCTTTAGCAACAGCTGGGCATCTCTTAAAAGGTAAATATCTGATTGTATAAGAAAAGTTATGCCAGGAGACATATTTCACTGACATGAATAAAACCACAGATCCAATTTCCATAATTAAGCAGTTAGATCAACCCATCTGGGATTCCCCAAACCTGAAGAAGCTTTAAAAAGAAAAAAAAATAGAACCAACAGAAGAAAGTAAAACTTGCTGTACTTTCCCCATATATACACAAGATGTATATACAAGTGGTGCCGTTTGTATGACACTGCTCGTATCAGGTGATCACCAGTAAACATGTGGGATGAAGAATTTTGTGTCATTCACAAGTCAATCCAGTCTTCCTGAGAAGAATTCTCAAGTTTTGCCACTGTAACTCCAAATACATAAATGGATATTTAAAGACTAGACAATCAAATTAGAAAAAATATATTCATTCTGTTTCAATTTTTTAATAAAGGGAGACTTGCAAGTAGCAAAAGATATACTGCTGCATTCAACATTCATAACAGGCATCAAAACAAAGAAGACACACCTAGCCTAAGTAGCTAGGATATCTCCTATTACTCAAAATAATTGCCACATATCTATATACCAGCTAATGTGGTCAGTCTCGGACTGTTTCAGACTGAATCTGAAATCAAGTGTCCCTGTTCAGTAGTACAACAATTCCTTAAAGCCCTGTTGTCAGTTTCTATCATACCTGTATGTCAAATTGAATGAAGGCCACACTGTGTGATTTATACAGACTTACGAGTCCACAAAAAAAGTGTCATGAGTATACACTTACATGAATCATTATGGGACTGTTTGAGCCAAAGCTAAGGCTTTTTCTTCCTTCACATCTGTCACACGACAGTGAAGCCTTCAGAAATTTATCTGAACAAACTGCAGTTTGCTCAGACTGGGTAGGAAGAATTTTGCATAAATGAGCCTTTTATTTTAAGCCAAGCAATATAACGGCCATGCCAAGCCTAACAGAAAAGTTAAGGATTGAAAAGATCTTACAAGCAAGCTCTGGTTCTTCTAGGTCATTGTGGTTGGGTGCTTTCAAATAATACAAGGTCTCCCACTTCTCCAAAACCAGAAATCCAGATTTACGTTGCAGATTTTGGGATTATGGACCCACAGACCAAAAAAAAAATCCCAAGCCTTGTCAAAGAAATGATGTCAGTTTCCTCACTGGAGCTGGACAGAAAAAGAAATGTTTCAAAACATTTCTTCTGTTTTCTAAATCGTTTGTTTAGTTTATGGTCCTCCCATCTATTCTGAGCAAAATTAGAAACAGTGAGACCTTCATACTTCACTGTATTTGAAAGCCTGTACATGGCATATGCTAAACTACAGGCACAGTCAGAGGTGAAGAAAGGGTGGGGTTTTTTCTTACTTCAAACAAATGGCAACACTGTTTTGATGTGTATATCCCTGATCAGTTCCCAAGAAAGTAACCAAGAGTACTGCCTATGCAACACAACCGACTTATAAAATCATATAGTCATCATACCATTTTTAAAATGAGAACATTTTGCTACCATCAGCTAATTGGTAAGGACACAATATCTTATTTCATTTCTTTTCCATATGCAGTAGACATGCAAATTGATTACTGGACACCAGTGCATATCAACTAAAAAAGAAAGAGACCTCAGAAACATTTTCAAGATGACAAAACAGATTAGGCCATAGGTTTACTCTTCTCACAGTAATCTAGAAAGCAGTTGAGATACCAGTATTTAAATACAGTATGTTTTTACATTTGTTACAATTCTACAGATTTTTACAGTTAGGCTATGAAATGAAATTGTTTCATAGTTAGATACAGTGACTGCAGATAGAGTAACTCCCCTACCACCCACCTTACTGGTGTCCAGTTGCTGCTGATCATTTAACACTGTGCTTCCACTAACTGTTGTCAGCACCCCATATTTCTGTCATCCAGCCTCCATCTTCATCAATCTAATCAAAACAATATTGATTATAACAAAAGTGTAACCGTTCAGGATAAGGCAGCCCTAGAAGAAATACATAGTCTGTCATCTCCCCTTCCTGATTCGTGGTCAGGATATATTTCTAAATAAATAAGAAGGGTCTTTGAGCATATTTCAGTGACTGTTGTGACGAGAATACTCCAGTGTTCTGATCTCAGAGGATTCTTCCTTGGTCTTCTATAAGAAGAATTTTGCACTCTTGATTACCAGAAAAGAAGGCACAAGGAATTTTGAACTTTGCATTACTGAATTATGGATTGAAACAAGCACTGGAAAGTCGACAGTAGTCTAATCTTCTGTTCAGCCACTCTTCAGTTCTTCACCTCATTGTAATTTTGGATAATGAGATAATGACTGATTCTACAATTTAAAAAAAACAAACAAAACAAAACAAAACACAGAACTTCACAAATGAGTGTGTTGAGTAATTCTTATCTTTTATTTGATTTTAGATGAAATTATACCTGACTTTAAGAAGAGAAACATTTTTTGAAGAACAAAAAGAAAAGACACAAGATATACATTGTTTCACATACCATATAGTATAACATTATGCTAGCATAAAACCAAAGTTAAAGATACTGTTTTTAAACATCAAAGGGACACTGATAACAAGTGGACATATATTCATACTATATCCCAATTGTGTCAATTAGATGATCTTGAGTGGAATGGGTGTAAACAATAGTTTCCATTTGGTTGAACAGATTAAGTGGGTCTTCCCTCTGATTTCCACATCTTTAAATCACATCTTTTAAGAAGATGATATAAACAAGAAGAAAAGCATTTACTTGGTGTTGAAACCTCACTCCAACACTTGCGATTTCTAGCTCTGACAAACTTATTTTGTATTCCTCTACATTTAGGACCCATCTACACTTCCATCATTTCAGAAACTCTGAAGTCAGCAATTCAAAGAGAGTTACTGAAAATTTGTTGTTTTCCTCAGTCCAAGAACTGTCACAATCTTTTTAGTAATACATGTTAAACTGCAAAAAAGGAGTACATATTTACATGTACTAAGCCTAACACAAAGATTCAAAAGAAAAGTTGTTTAGCATTCTAAACTTTTTATTCCAACAGGTAATCCTCAAGTCTGTTCACTTGTGTGTTTCCAGGTCTTCAATTTCTAGGCTGATTTTAAGCTGCCAATTTCAGGACCACTGACCACTTCAAAATCATGCAGCAAAGATATCAATACATCTCTTACCACCCTCCCTTTGAATAATGCCATGCAATGTGCCACAAAGAAGGGCTTCATTTGAAGTAGCAGATCATTATTCTGCTTGTTACATATGTGTGGCAATAGCACAAGCATGTTCTTTTCACCAAGATGAGGTATTAGGTTAATTCCCTTCTCCACACAGAGGTACAGGCATGTGGATTTTGTCATTCCCGCCCTTCAGTAAGCAGCATCCGTTAGTCTTGACTTCAAGCAGAGACTGTTCAAACAAGTGTTTTAGAGTGGTAAATAACTCTGAAATAGAGGGTTCCATACCTGGAGGTTTCAACCTGTTCTCATACGACCACCTAACCATGTAAACACTTTTCACAAACCCAGACAAAATGTGACATAGACACCCCCATCTTAAAAGACAGAAAGTTTTGAAGACATGCAAGGATTCAGATTAAGGAATTGCTGATGCTGCTTTCCATCAGTGTTTGCACAGCACCCCTTTGTCTCTGTTCGCTCTCACAGAAGAGATCACTTGAG
The DNA here is from genome assembly GCA_034782735.1 of Sagittarius serpentarius. Taxonomy (NCBI): domain Eukaryota; kingdom Metazoa; phylum Chordata; class Aves; order Accipitriformes; family Sagittariidae; genus Sagittarius; species Sagittarius serpentarius. The sequence continues at coordinate 28,245,918 of JAVKLA010000028.1, read as the reverse complement.
CAAGGGAAAGGAGTAACATTTAATAAAAATTGGACGAGAATCGTACCTGTTGAAACTTTGTGGGGAGCAACCTATAAAACCTGATTGCTCACCAGAGTAAGTTTATGCAGTTTGGATTTTGGAATAGGAAAAATTAAGAATCTGTGTACTTTTTTACTTTACTAGAAAACTCTACAGGACAGTTAGAAAACAGAGCTGAAAGACCATTCCCAGTGCTTCTGTTCATGCAACAGTTGAACAGTGTTACTCCTTCTGCACAAAAAGCATTTTTTTTGCATGGGTACTAGGAAGCAAACAAGCTGCCAGCATGAATCTGGATTGTCAGGGTGAACAATGAAGAAAGAATTCTCCTAATTTTTCATGGGAAAAAACCAATGAAAAATAGAAAATTGAAATTAGGCTATACATAGTTATCTATGAACTAGTTGGTGGAGAAATTTTTCCCAAAAATGTGTCATTTCATTTGGGATTTCATATTATTTGGGTAAGAAAGCCCATTGGAAGAACTGCAAACTTTCCATTCTCTTAATTATTCAGTTACACAGTTAGTATTTAAAAGGCTGTTTTCAGAAGCTAGTCAGAAGTTACTAACAATAGTTACATAGCAAGTTATAACAGGAACCTGCTCTTTTTAGGAGATTTGAGTTCTGATTTTAAGTGTAAAGACACTTAGACATAAGAGGAAACTACACAAGAATTTAAAGACAAAAAAAGGTACACATACAAATATTTAAAGCAATGAGAGGATGATAATTTTAGAACATTGCACAGAGAGATCAAGCGATCTCTCTAAGGTCACACAGGTGAAGTGAAGCAGAGCCAACAATTTTATGCGGTCCTTGAATCCCAGGCTACCCGAGACTTATTTAGTCTCTGTCTGAAAGACAGTTTTAGCATTTTTTACATCTTACCAAATTGTCATCTGTCCAATACTCTAAATGCTATAATTAGATTGGCAGTGCCAGATGCAAACAAGAAACATTGAATTCTTACATACCCTTTCTCCCAGCCTCAGAACAACTTCGTATAGGTCAATGGTCATAGTGGCTGAGTGGCAGGGAGTATGACAGAGTTACATTGTCTCAGAGCAATGAAGTTATTTTTTTAGACTTTTTATTTTTATGACATTATATTTTGCAGAATTTAAGCAAGACTGGCTCATACAGTCCCGAATAGCAGAACTCAGAATTTGAAACTTCTGTGATCGTGATTTGTATACTACTTATTAGCAGAGAAGCCATCCATCTTTGCTTTCCCACACCGGTGACAGGTTATTAGAGCTTCTACTGAAGTGGATATTTCTATCAAGTTATTTTATAGCACAGCACATCTAGTGGGACTCCAGTGCTATTTACAGGTACATTGCAAAATGTCTTTGACAAGACACAAGTGCAAAGTCTGAAATAATACAGAAAGGGCAACACAGCAGTATCTCACAAGCTCAAACTCTGATATAAGATAGAAAGAGCAACAGTGTGAGTGAAGTACATTAAAATTTATAACTCAACACTCTTAGCAGTCATATGCTGTGTTGCACTGCTGCTCCATAGACACTCAGGCAAGAAGGGAGAAGAAAAAATAACAGCAAGATGGAAGAGCTAATAACCAGCATTATTAATCTCATCACTAGAAAAATCAGGTGAAATTCACTGAACTCTCAATCTAAAATAGCAAGCTCCACGAAGAAGATTCATGCTGGGTCAAAAGAAACCACATAAATAGTATCTTGAAGGTAGTTTAGCTGTGCGAAAATATGCCTGATGAAGCCCCACTGGGAAGTGCTTCATGGCAAGATAATATTCTAGTACACATTTTGTTAATATTTAATCACTTAAATAATTTAATTTCACATTTAAGTGTATTGCATAAAAGGAAAATAATGAAAAGGACTACTCTCAAATTATCAAAAGGAGTATTTTACTGTTGTTTTTAAGATAATCACATCCTATTAACACTTGTGATAGGGAGCGTGTCTCTCAGGTACATGCTTCCTATTTTCTGTATTTTTTTAAAGAAATTAACAGCACCAATGTAAGTGTGACACATTATTTGCCAAGAATGGCACCAAAGTAATTAAAATACACCAAAAATAAGTTTATTAATTAAAATTGCATGTAGGATTCACAAACATAACAATAAATAAATCTTGCCATTCTCTGTTCTGGAGTAACTGCACACAGAAATGCATTCCCAGCTTTCTCATGTACCCACACAGCAGCTCTGACTCATCTTTGGTTTGGAAAATCTAGTCCAGTTCTATAAACACTGATGCTCAGCGTGTGCTTTGTGAAAGTCTAACTCCTAGAATTTTCTTTCCTCACAGGCCTGAACAATACTGGAAGTTGGGCTGCATCTATTAGTCAAGAAAATATTATGTAAATAGAGTGCATATTTCCTTATTTTGTCTTCATAAGCTGTCTGCTTTTGCCATCTAAAGTTATAATGTTTATATTTTTCAAGGGAAAGTTTACTATGTTTATTATAATAGTCACAAAAGTGTCATCTTGCTTAGTAAACCAGAAAGAGTAATCTGTCAAGCAAAGAAACTGAGTTGTAGTGCTCATTTTAGTAAATCAGTATGCAGAGATGACTGTTATATAATGAAGCTTGCATTACTGGTTTAGAAGTCACACACACAAAATTTTTATGCTTCTTCAAAACACAGGAATACATTGTTCAATAATGAGAAAGAGATATTTCCTGTAAAAACCTTTTATGTTTGCCAAGAACCAGAAGTCACACTAGGAATTTACAAACAAAAAGCAGAGGCGTAGTGTTCAAGTTATTTTCTTGTTGTACCTGCTGTTAAGGTATATTAATCATTTTCATTACATGAAAAAGACATTTGGTTGTAATTTCTTAAGAGGGAAAAAATGCCTCACAGCTGAATTCTTGTGTGATCATCAAATTAACTACTAAGAATCGTTATTTTGTTATTTATAAAGAATGGGCAATTAAGCAAAGATTTGCAGACTGTTAAATTGCCTAGAACATTCAACAGAGAAACAAGTTGGTGGAAAAATTAAATCAAGCTTTTCCAGAAAAAAATCATAGCTGTGGTAAATGTGCTTATAAACAGGCCATTGGAAAATTGTTTTCACAGTGGATTTGAAGAAAGATTTAGAACTTGTTTACAATAAACTGTTCTAAATCATACTGAACTATGATTTTGGTTTATGTGGTCTCCACTATCAGGAGAAAAATCAATCAAAAAGGTCTCAAAGTACAGCTAAGGAGATGCTTCTCTACCACCAGCAGCTGAAAGTTACAGGAAAGCGAATGCTCTCCAGAGAGGACCCCTAGCTTATCCTTTTCTGCTGTCCTCTCCAGGCTGCCCAACTCCTCAGGGCATTCTGGTCTATTCAGGGAGTGGGGAAAATACTAACTTTTACAGAGATCCCGTGCCATTTCACCTTCTCTGCATTAAGTGAAAGATCAGGCCAATTGCGTGTTCTCAAAGGATAAGACAATCCAGAATTTTACTAACTTTGCACATAGAGTTTATTGCCTAACCAGACACATGCAAATTCTTACATGTTTTTATAGTTATTGTCTACCATTTCCGTTCTGATGCAAACCAAATTGAGACATAAATGTACAGCTCTTTTGCTTTATTTGATAGATTTAATTACCTCCATCCACAAAAGAACCCAGAACTAGCCAGAACCAACACAAAGCATCACGACACACATTCATTTCTCTGTTCTTCAAAAATGATTTATCTTGAGTTTATTGTCCTCTTCTCCCCAAAGCACACAGCATGTAATTAATAAAAGTTCAATATACAGAAGAACTTCAGGACTAATCTTGTCTATTTCTCCAGCTCAAACCCACATTAGCATGTACGAACAACTCCAAGGGCTGTTTTATTTCTTGGAAAATTTTTCCAACTAAGTTTATGTCTGAGAACAGAAGTTACCAAAGAATTGTGGACTGCTGTATGCTTTAAGGGAACATTTTGGCAGTTGATAAAACTAACTTCGGACCTGCCATCACTATCAATTCACAACTGACTTTGTCAAGACATCTCAGCTACAGGTGAGGTTGTGTTCTCCAATTACAACTGTCATTCTGTCACCTACTTATTAACCAGTGAGAAAATACTCCAGCACTAAGTGCACAGTTTATCCAAAATTACCATAACACATAGATGTCATATCCTGATGACCACTTATGAAAAAAGAGTTGTATGTTGGTTTATACATCTATCCTGCTAAAGAAACCCAGGGCTCAGTTGACAGCTTAGTAGATGCTTTATTCTTCTGCAGTTTATTCTTAATTATTTTCTCTGCATTAAAGCAGTAGATTAACACAAAACAAAGTGAAAAAAATAAATATCTTTTCCTGTATCACTTCGATTAACTGAATATAGACTGAAGCATGACATTTAATCTTTATCAAGTGCTATAATTCATAAGCTTTCTGAAAAATGTCATACTTCTGCATAAGAGCTCTCAATCTGAGATGAGATCTTATTTAAGCTTCCTCCAGGGCTTCCCCCTTGCTGTATATGACCATAAATAAAGGTTTGTCTCCTGATGCAGACATTTTTTAATGTAAAGAAAAATTATTTTGAGAAAAGTTCCTATTGTTTCACACTCTTTAAAAATAGACAGTTGCTTTACAGAGGAATCATAATCAAAACTAGCCACTGACAGCTGTCAGGTGGATTGGATTAAACTGAAGGACATTACCACCAAAGGTCTAAAACTTATTAAAAATGCAGCACTGTCAGTAAAGAGCAATACACTCAGAATTTCTTGACCTCTCTTCCAAAGTCAGCAGAGTGACACTGATAAATAGTACTCCTGCCCATTAAGTTCCATTCCAATGCTTATGGAAGCATTTGAACAGACAAAAAGGGAGATTTGTAAGGGAGGAACAAAAAAAAAAAATCTTCCATTCTTCTTACTTTTATGGGGCAAAGAGATTCAATCTTGAAAGCTGCATCAGGCCAGCATGAAGAAATAGTTAACACAAGTTATCATTACACAATACACATGTTGTGTCAGCCCTCAATGGGAAAAAAAGAATTGCAAGCTATTTACTGTTTTACTATTCACAATAGCCTTTAAGCAAGGATCCCACTATTGGAGCAAGTCAAGCACACCTTTCATGAAGAAGAGGAAATATGTATGACATAAGCGTGTTAATCCTACACTACTATAAATTCACTTAAACAAGAAAATCCTTAGCTGTCCATAGCTGCTTCATTTATGGGACAGTTACATGAGCTGTAACAGAAAGACAGACTTAAATCTCAAAACATAAAGAACTTTTCTTTGCTGAGGTTAAAAAAAAAAGTTTAAATGTTCATTACAATATCCTGCATACAGAGTACTAGAAGTACTGACCCAAGACACAGAATGAATGAATATGGCAATTGCTTCCAAATCCCATAGGCATTCACCAAGATTCAAACCTGCAAAGTACAAGCAAATAGCTATATACTCTATTAGTTATCTCAGTGAGGCTGTAACACGCTCCAAGATCCTCAAATTTGATTAATCTAGGGCAATCATCAGAAAAGTATCTCCACCTTTCTTGTCAGGTTTTGATGATTTTATACAGAAATAGTATGATAAATTGATTTTTTAACTCCACAGGGAGAGGCAGATTCATTAAACCAAATCCTCAGTCTTTTATTGCCCACCTGCAAATACGACACTCCTCAACAGCAGTGTGTTAGGCTACTGTTTTTTTATTTTTCATTGTCGTGGTTTAACCCCAGCCAGCAACACAGCACCACGCAGCCGCTCACTCGCTCCCCCCCCACCCAGTGGGA
>JAVKLA010000028.1:28198467-28218062 GCA_034782735.1 Sagittarius serpentarius | reverse complement strand
CAGGACCTTGCACTTGGCCTTGCTGAACCTCATGAGGTTCATACGGGCCCGCTTCTCGAGCTTGTCTAGGTCCCTCTCACAAATATCCACAGGACTGTGAGCAAAACAGAAATCAAATAAGTTATTTAAGAAAATTTTGCAGGTAAGAGATAAACGGAAACTAGTAACAGCATTTCCATATAAAATAAACTGAGAAAACAGCATCCCTTTCTGCAGCCTCGCTTCTACTTTTTTTTTTCCCCTCCCTCCTTAAATGTAAGTAATGTTAATTCTGGAGGACTGGTCTTTCACAGTGTAAAGTAAATGGATTTGTGCTATTTTCTGGCAACCAGAGATATAGCAAAGTATGTTCTTCTCAGCTCCAGGTTAGAAAAGTTGCAAAAACCAGCACAAGATTCAGTGACACTGTATTGTGGCACATAGCAGGCAAGTGCCACAGGATATCTGTAACTGGAATGTCAGCTCTGGCAATATGTCTTCGTAGCTACTCTTTTCAGTTCGCCCAATAATCACTTATCTATGTCTTGAAAGTTAGTAAGAAAGTTTCATAGGATTATACGGAATCAAACAATGTCTCTTAAATTGCTTTCATCCAGCCTAAATATTTGTACAGCATTTCTTATGCTTACACACAGTGCTTTGGTGCATTTAACCATGATGTATTACAGTCAGGTTTGTTACTCTTGGCACAAGTTTTGACAGGAAGGCTATTTGCCTCCTGCCTTCACACCCTCCTGGAATGTTTCTTCTGAAAGGAATTAATTTCAGTGTCAAGCTATTTAGTATGCAAGTGATGGCAGTATCTATTCTACTCTCCCACCCTACTGTATTCTAACACACATAAAAGAAAATAATAACAAAAAAGTAATAGAGCTAGGATTTCTCCTCAGATACAGATACTGGTGTTTCACAGAGCCTTCTAAAGTGAAACAGAATGAACACTGCGGAATCTTGTTTCTCCGTCCTTTGCAGCAGTTAGCACGTCCTGTGACATACTAAACTGTTATTTCCTGTGCCAGCAGAAGGGCAATTCCCAGGACCATCCGCCATCTGTAGCTACTGACTTTTAGATACCCATGCTGTACTGTGTTATGGTGTATAGACAGGATGATTCATTTTGTCACGAATTTGCCACAAAGCTATGATTTACAGCTTGCATAATAGCACCTTTAGGAGAAATTTATTCAACTGAGCAAGAGACAGCTAAACACTATCCACAACTGTTTTTACCCTGCTTTAAAAATCCAAATATTTTTTGTGTCCAAATGCAACATGGCAATTTCCTTACCTGTTCATTTGGCCATTTAGTGCAATACATACCATGTCTAGATGTACGTAGATAGAAAAAGTGCTGTCATCCAGAATCATCATTTCAGTAAGAATTATTCTTTTGCTTAGTAAAGAAGGAGAGAGAAACAGAGCTGGTGGATAAGTAAGAGAACACACAGATTAAGGAGTCAGAAAAAACTTTCTTCTAGCTCTATTACAGTTTTTTCTATGATGGTATATTTTTTTGTTGGGGTTTTATTTGTTGGGGTTTTTTTCACTTACTAAAACCAAAATGAGAGTATCAGCTTTTTTTCACACTACAAGGTTTTTTGCAATATTTCACTAATATTTATGGAGCATATTGAAAAAAAAAAAAAAAACAAACAAGCAAAAAGCAATTAAAGATATAAAATCCCATCAGCAACATTCAAAGTGAAAAAAGCCAACTGTGCATTGCAATTTCAATCAGTGTAGTATATAACATCACAAAAGATAATAGTTTTGTATTTAAATGCGTTAAAGATACACAGTTACATAAATGGAAGTTTTAGAGTTAAAAATGGAAGAAGTCAGGACCCAATTTGAATGGGATCATCTGCACAGCACAGTGTTACTTTGGTGAGTCATGGTCCTACTGTGAATAGCTGGTACTCTGCATGAATGCATAATTTGATACTATCAGTCAAAACAATATTCTGGCCTGACAATTTCTTATTTTATCATGGCTTTTCATGCTATGAAGTTACTTATAAGTGTGCCCCTTGAAGCTTTAATCAGTGTGAATGGACAGATAATCCTAAATTTTCTTTTCACATAGTTTTCTAAAAGTGGTTTTATAACCAGGATCTTAAAGTAACTGAGTAGTAGGTCCTAAAGATGGGGGACAATTTAAATATCTTTATTTGGTTTAACCATGTATACAGTCAAAGAGCCTGTACGGAAACTGGCTTGCCTAACACAAAAGCAGTTTCTTTTGCATATGAATAAACCGCAAAGCCTAAGATGTTACATCAAAAATAGAAATTGCTGAAGAGAGAACTGTTTCAACAGTACAGAAGTGATTTTCAACAGTTGGAGCTCAGTGTTATGTTAACATCCATCTTACCTGATTACAAGTATCACACTTTTCAGCACAACTTGTTACCTTCCAGAGAAAAAATGCTGGGAACTTCTCAGTGAAGAGGAATAGATCAAAGCTTCTAATCAACTAATATTTTCGTAGATAACCTGCTGCTAGTGACCATGTCAGGGTGTTAGTCTTAACCCCCATGTAGGCAAAGGTGTTGACGTTTCTGGTTTGTGGTACTTAAAGGAGAAGAACCATCAGGTTTGGACGCTTTGCAGCAGAACTCAAGTCTGACCCAGGAGCTCCTTACCTCCCATATCTCTTTTCCTCAAAAGCAGAAAGATAGCTTACCTCTCTCTCTAGGGTAAGCTGCAACGAAAGGCCACATAAAGAGTACAGGATTCAAACAAATAATATGAAGTTCAAGGGTCTAATGATACTCAGCACTGTTTTTAAAGGAAATGGGGTTCTAAGTAGCATGTTTCAGCAGGACTTGCAGTACATGCTCTCCCCAGATGAGCCACTAATATGTAGATACTAAGATTAGGACAGCAGATCACAAATATTGTGATCACAGATTTTTTCATGAAGGTTGGGTTTTTTTCCCCCCTCCACAAAACTATGTGAAAGCACCTGCTTCCATAAACATTCTTGTTAAAAAGAAGCTTCAAATTCAATATATCTTAAGCAAAAAGAATTTGCAAGATTGTGTGAAATAGTTTTTCATTTTAAGTATTTATTACTAGATGGGTTTTAAAAGGATTGAAACATTAAAAAAAAAAACCAAAACACCAAAATAATGAACAACCTACAAGTCTATCTTGGAGCAAAACATTTTGACTTTAGGGGTTGAGGAAAAAACTATTAAAAACGCCAAAACCCCTTTCCCACTTAAGTCTGATAATTACAAGATGATTTCACTCAGTTTGCTAGCAAGCAATACTGAGTCACTTTTAGCACTATAATTACCAGCAAACTGCATGCCCTTTCTCTGACTTCCCCACCCCCTAACTCCAAGCACTTTCTCCCTGAAAATTCAGGGTTTCTCAGCCTGCCATGCTCTTATGTCCCTTGCTTTCCACTTCTCCAAGTGCTTCCTTGTGGAAACTCTTTGTCAGAGCCTTCCAGATTTCCCAGAAAGGAGATTTATGGCCCAATCCTTAGAAGTTCTATCCAGAACAGCCTCCTATCCCCACAACCACTGGCCAGTGTGGTGTGTCAGGCCAGGTAGGGCTCAGGGATCTGTCTCCTTCAAGTGCATCAAGGCCAATCCTTTAAGTTCCACCATCAGGCTGCATCTGACCATCAAGTAGCATACATTGTTTTTTCCAAAAATAAAGCAAGCTCGGCATAAAATAGGAGACAAAACCTGTCAGGTTTGAAAAAAAATTTTACCCACTGTATCTTTGCAGACCAAGTTCCCTCCTCTAAGCCCATCTCATTTTAACGCCACAAAGACACTGAGGTTTCCAGCATACACTGTGCTGCCTCCTATACATCCCTAGAAAAAGTATTCCTTTCCATATTTTTCAGTTATCTGTATATAGCTCTGCTTTTCCCAAGAGGACACAGACACACCAAAGACCTCCTCTGCATCAGGCACACCCAGTTGCCAATACCAGAGGAGGAACCTCTCCCTCCAAATGTACTGCCTAGTGCCACCAAAGATAAACAAGCAACTTTCCTACTGGTACAGAGATTACATAAGAAAATGCAAGCAAGTTTAAACAAACAAACAAACAAACAAAAAACCACAAAAAAACCCCAACCAGGTACCGTCATAGAAGAACTGTGCATTTTCAGCTTAAATTCAGCACAGTACCACAACCCATTTCTGACGCTCTGGTGCCTTTCAGGGCCCAGCCAGGTAGCTGAGGATTTCCACGAGGGGAAGGGGTCCTCAGCTGACATGAAAGAAGCCCAGCTTGTGCCTATGACCACAGTACCTCTTTGGGGTATGAGGGAGCACTGCCAGCTAACAAACTTGAGAATTATAGGCAGCTGCTTATATATGGGCTTTATGCCTATCTGCACTTAAGCACATCCAAATTGTGAAAGTGGAATTTGTGACCACCTCTCCCGGATGGCTCTCCAGTTCTTCTACAGTGAGTTGCCTTTAGTCAACCTGCTGGCAACAATCCAGTCTGACCGCGATTAAATGAAGGGCATGCAAATGTGCTGAATTACAGAGAGGAGCACTGCTGAGGAAATACGCTTCCAGTGAGATATTATTTATTCAGATAAACTCCAAAACCCCAACTCAAACTTTTTAATCCTCACCAAACACCCTGTTTCTAAATCCTTAAATATTAATTTATGAAAGTTCATGTTTACATTTTAAATCCAAATTTATATAACCCCCCATTTTGGATTAATATAGTGTATGAACACTTGCTACTTCATTCTTTATTCAAGGAAGTTTTATTCACAAAACATATTCCAAACAAAGTGTGCTTGTTGGCTCCTTTTCCACTGTGGTAGCTTTAGTCTTTCACTGAAATCTCTGTGCAGCAGACCGTCATCACTAATGGAAATAATGCAGAAACTATAATTAGTGCCTCATTATTCAGAAAGCTTTTAATATTCTTCCCTGTGCTGCAGTAAATTCAGTTGTGGAATGATTAGATTATTCTGTGGAATATCAGAGCCAATTACTGCTTCACTGTACAAGAGGTATTAAATTATACATGGATTTTAGCCTTTTGAAATACTTCAGTTTGTGGTTTCCTCCCCACTCCTCCAACTTTCTCTAGGCCACAATGTTTTTAGGCATAGAATTCCCTAAAAATAGTTTGTTTTTCCAGCCACAAATATTGTAACATTGGTAAATCCATGGTTTTTTTTAAAATACTGCAGAATTACTTCGGAAAGCAGTATGCATTATATGATTCTTCTACAAAAGATAACTAAGAGAAAGCTGTTTCTGTTTTTTAGGAGTAGACTTAATGTATCACTCCTAAAGCTCAAAGTTATTGAAGTTTATTAGTGTTCCGCAGCCAAACTGCTTCATCATCGTAAACTCTCTAGTTACTTTCACATTTCTCATATTCATAAACTCAGGGTTTGAATATGCAAGTTATACAACAAAATATAGTCAAACCCCAAAATGAAAATTCTTGTAGGTAGGACAGCAGAAATCAAGATGAGAACACACAAATCTTTATCTTTCTGTCATCTGTAAGAAATCATATGAGATATATGGAAGGCTTCTAGTAATTTTATGCATTGCAGCATTTTATAACTCAGACAAGGCAGGCCATCACTGAGGAAGAGGATTTGATCTCAGGCTGGCAATAGGGGGTTTAAAAATAACCAGAGGCTGATGCATCTTCTTCAAAAGCACAGGTTTCTGACCAAAAATGTGCAGTGGGACTAAACTTTATGTTCTTTTCAGCATCAATGTCATGACAATTATTTTAGCACCTGAGAACTCTTGGGCACTACAATAAGACAAAGCAATAGTCCTACCTTCACAGAGCAAAAGTCTGTAGAGGAATTATGTGCCAGCCTGAGAGACAGGAGGGTAAATTATCCCTGTGTTATGATAATGGTCCCAGGGCTTGCCGTAGGAGAGAAGGGGAGAAATTTTTTACTTTGTTACAAGACATTTTAATGAAAAATTTGCTCCCCAAAAGACAAGGCAAATAAAGCCCAGAGGCAAGAAATTAGTTTTCCTTTGACCTTTGTCACAAAATCCCTGGAGACAAGTCCTCATAATGACCTCATAATCATAATGCCCTCATAGTGACCTCATAATGAAATCAAAGCAAAGCTGTTCCCTGGGTAAATAAGACTCTTTGTATGGACATTTGCCAGGAATTATGCCAGTAAGGGTCAAAAATACTTGGCAATCAAGAAACTGTAGGAAAACAGATTTTCAGTTGTATGAAATTTGGGATTGTACAGGCCAGAGCATTTTCCATCTTTAGTATTCTTATTATAACATATAGAGAATGTTTCATAACAAGGCTTTTGGTGAGAGAATCTCCTAAGCTGGCAGTGCAAGTGAAAATCCAAGGTGCATTATATTCCAGGTGCATTATATCTGCTACACCAAGGCATAAGGCTCTAAGTTAATTTTTGCAGAATAGAGATCAGAATTTTTCAGCTTTTTGTAAAAAAAATCCACATATGCAATTGTACACTGAACTTCTGGCTGATCTGGAACAAATCATTCACTGTCAGTGTTGAAAGACTTATTGTGAGACTATATCTACTGTGTGGTAGTCCTGAAAACTGGTGTTAAGTTTTTCCTAGCTCGTCTTCACTCTGATTCCTCTCCAAACAGCCAGATTACATTATTCCTTCGGCATTCAGGAAAGAATCCAGTCTGTTGGTAGCTTCTCTCATATTCAAACTACAGCATTTTCCATTTTTCCAGTTTTGTGAATGATCATTTTGTCCTGGTTCATCGATAACTATACATGATGCAGCCCAAAATAATTTTTCTTACTATATCATCTCTTCCTCGCTACATATCTTTTGCTTTGTACTCTTATATGTACCATATATCACGCATCCAAATTCCGGTTCACCTCAGATGATTTGTCACAACCCTGTAATTTTGACCTAATCTTGTTCTCCCTTAAATGTTCTCTCTTGACCTGATTCATGTCGTCCCTTAAATGCCCTTCATTTAGCTCCTCTTACTTCTGCTCCACCTTATCTCCCCATCCCTGAAATGTCTCCTGCAACTGTGAGAACTTGCTCGCTCCTGTTTTACTCACTTCTAATGACTATGAAGACACACCTAATGAGTTTTTTGTGTGTATACTAATTCTTCAGTCATCAAACTAAGTACATATCTTAGATACTAAATCTCTGATTAAATCCCTGAGTCTGTGTTTCATGGAGCTTTTGTATCAAGCACTCAAAACATTACTGGTGGTATAGCACAGAAAAAGCTGTTCCCTGTAGTTGAATATCCACTTATATAGGGGTATGGGTTTGATGATATATTTTATTTCTCTAACATTTGTGGATAATGAATGTTTCATGATTATTAAGTCATGGAACAAGAAAATAAAGCTATTAGGATTCTTTAAAACTTTGCTGTTTGCGTTTTTTTAAAGTTCTTTCTCACTTGCAATGGGACATCTGAACCTGAGGCTCACAAGAATCTCAAACCCAAACTGTAAGGTAGAAGGACGTGCTTATAACCATGGGAAGAGATTATGATTCTGTTTCTTTTTCTGTCTCAGAAGGGATTGTAATAGAGAAGTCACTCGTAATACAAACGGCAGCAGCAGACACATGCCAGTCAATATTAGGAAGGCCACTTCCCTGACACCGAGTTTGAATTTTGTAATTTTGCTACTACTAGAAGGCAAGAAAAGAAAGGAAGAAAAAAAAACCCACAATAAAACAGAACTGTAAGCCATATTCCAAAATGTATTATTACTCTATGACCTAATAAGTAGCTGAGTAATCTGTAACCTTACTAGTGAAGAGGAAAAAAAACCCTGAAACAAAACCACTGATTTAACAATAATCTTGGATATCTAAATAATTATGAACTCTATATCAAAACATTAATCAAGCCTCCAAATTACAAGTATCGTGACAGACTTCATACTATTGTGAGCTAATAATACAGATAAGATTTAAAATCATTTTAGTATAACAGAAAACCCCCCCTGCAACATTCTTCCATAAATCTCTTCCCATTTTCAGGGAAGGAATTTAATCAGGGTTCCTTGTCTTCTTTTTTCTCCTCCAATCCAAGCAGTAACAGATTTTGCCTTTATTTGCTCTGTGCTAGAACAGCAGTTTTGTCCCCAATTCAGCAATGTCTTAACACCATGTGGAGTTATGTTCTTTAGCTGGAGATTATCACAAGTACTAATTTGTCAGGACTATCACAGATGCTGCTCTGCCAGGAAGCCCCAAAAGTGGGACAGAAGGGCACCATGAAATTTGACCCCAGAGCTGGTACCCATTCCTGCACCATGCTAACATGATATCCCTGAGAACTCATTGGCTTTACTGCACCAACTCGCACCTCCCAGACTGCTCATTCTCAGCTTCCTCACCTGTCCTCACAGATACTTGGTTTATCCCAGTCTGTGCAATGATCCCTGCATTTTTCACCTGGAGAATCTGTGAACTTCTATCCCAGGTGGTATCCACCACAGAAGTGTTTATTTTGAATGCTAGGGTACAGCATAGCCTCAGTTCCTGTGTAACAGCACCTGAAGTCATCAGCTGAATTCACCATAAGAATAGGAGATGCCCTCTGGGACTTGACATTTCTTAGTCAAATATTTACATCGCGTTTTAACTGGGTGTACTTCCAGTGGCAGGACTTTGGAATCTTGCCACACGCACTGCTGAACATTTTAGAAACTAGAGGCTAGCAAAATATTAGTTCATTATATTACAGAACTTTGGAACTGCTCGGTTTTATATAACCAATATAAAATCTCTCATCAGCATTCGTTTATAGTAAACTTTAAAGGGATTAATCAAGCTTATAAGTGAGTCAGGCATGTATAAGAGGTAATGAAGGCTGTCCTTAATTCTTGAAATCTTGTCCCCATCCCTACACAAAATGTTACTGCTGTTGATTTGTTTACTTTTCTCTGTTTAGCTTTGCAGGTGTTCCCTTCTTCCTGGACCAAAGTATCTATTGCATACACACGCAGTGGTGTCCTTCCTCCTTTGGAGGCTGCAAATTGTCAGGCATCAACTCATCAACTTCACTGTGGGATTTACAGGTGTTTTGAACAAGGTACCATATCCACTTCTACAGGAGATGAGGATGTGCAAAATCTTGCTGGGGACACTAGACATTTTTCATAAATGTTCCTTATCATAATTAAGAGAGCTCAGCATATGCATATCTAATACAGTACCTGTCAGCCTGGGATGACCTGGCATAAGTCGCAGTTCTGTTTACCAAATGCATGTTTGTTTCATTGCTGCTATAACTTTTAATGAATTCCTCATAATATATTAATATACAGAACTTGAGAATCTGCACTCTTTCATCTAGTTGACAGAATCTAGTAAAAAAGCCACAAACAGAAATTAAATTTGGTGATCAATGAGGCTAATTTCCTTAGTGCCTAAAATATAATATTTTCTGTACTATTTATTGGACAAAATTAAATATATATTAGGATATAAAACACGCATATTATTTGCCTCATTCTAAACTCATTAAGGAATTAGCACAGTTAAAGTCTAAAGTGAAATCTCCAGAAGGAATTAGAACACTTATTTTCATACTGTCTTATAAAGGGAGGAAAATATCGGGGCGGGGGGGAGGGGGAAATGGGGAAATAAGACCCTTCTCTTGACATCTTCAATGGAATTGACCACAGATTCTTGTGAACGATTATGTTTTGACACTCCAGACGCACAGACATAATGTATGTTCTGTTGCAAACACTCCATTACAGATGTTGCAAAGACGGAAGATGAAAATATTTAGGTCGCAGTATCTCTAATTTACAGTTAAGATAATAAAAAAAAATTACTTCATGTGACCTCTGGAACAAAGCGACAGACCAGCATTAATTCACTGGTCAAGAATGAAGCATTATACAATGTGGGATTACAAGGAGAAAAGATCAACTCTTCCTTTCACTTCTCAGATTCTAGGAACCCTGTAAGCAAACCTTACTGAAGTGGCACTGTCTTATAAGTGAGTCTCGTACTACAAGTTACCGTGTGGGATTTTTTCCAAATCCATTTAACCCAAAGTCAGAACAGTACATAAAAGCAGCTAGCTAGCTTATTGTGAGCTAACAGAAGTTTTCAAAAGTAAATGATTTAGAGATCATTAGAGATCTATGTCTGATTGGTCCCAGTAATCCAAGAATGTCAGTCTAACACAGTTCCCTTGGCCGCAAGGCCTCCCTGCTGTTCTTAAGAAAATACATTTTTAAAAACTTCTATTTTAAAAAGCTCCATACTTTTTGCACTGGAATATATGGGTTCATCCCAAAATGCCAGTTACAAACGAAATCCAATACCACATTCAACTGAAATGTTCTTATAGCCCCATTAACTAGAATGAAATAAAGTGACCTGAACAAAGCTAATCTTATCATATCGTTAACTGCTTTGCTTTATTGGTATGCAGGATATTTGAATTTCCACAGTCTAGTCCAACAGACTAAATTTGAACTAGGATTCAATCTAGGTTTGAACTACAGTGACAAAACAAGTGGAGTCTGTTACGATGTTGCACTTGTTTCTCATCTCAAAAAAAAAATAATCAGACCGACTAAACCAAATACATTTGAGACTGAGGCATCTATTAGGTAAATAAATTGTATTTCTTTTCCCTGATCTTCCTCACATTGAATTACACCATGCCCAACTCAGTTCCTCACCACCAGCTGAAATCGACTTTTCGTGCTGCGATCCTTGAAGCAACAAGAAACGTGCTTCACCATAGCATCTGCGGTTCCAGCATGTACACGTAACTGACAGGACAAAGTTGCAGATTGGACTGAACAGTCCAGAACTGACACAAGAATGAGTAAATAAGGTACTAGAATAAAGAGCCTATTTACACTGTCTGCTCAGATTTGGTGGCTTCAATAAAAGTGTTGCTGAATAAAAATAGCTGAACATTATAGGCTAAGCCAAAACCAGAGCTGAAGTACAATAATACTGTTTTCAGACTTCGAAAGAAACATGTTGACAAGTCATTAATTTCAGCCCTTATCCAGGGTGGGTCTGGAAGCAATAATTTGGATCACTCTATCTGGTTTTCCACAATCACAGGTAACCACTTGGTATTATATTGTGTGCCCTTATCAAACTATTTTTAAAACATCACAGCACTGCAAGTCTCAAGATGGAAACTGGGAAATACTTTGTTCACAGTCATAATCTTTTAGCTCTCATCCACCCTGTTTACTTCTCTAGACTAAACCAGCTGTACTGTTTTCATCTCTTGTCATCAGCCAGTGTCTTGCTCACTGTCACAGCTGCAGCTCCAGGCTGAACAAGCCCTTCTGGACTGTGGCAGATTAGACGTACTCTGTATTCAAGCTAAGGTCTTATCAAAGCACTGTACTCAGGGAATAATTGACTTAAAGTAGCCCTAAGATTGTGTTTGCCTTTCTAATCACCTGAACAAATGGGTAGTTTATAGTTTGGAGCTTAGTAATGGGCTTTTAAAATCAGTATTTCAAAGCTGGCCAAGTCAGCACTGACTAACTGACTCTGCTAGTTGCTTGGTGAAGATACTGTGTCAGCTATTTTCTTAGCCGCATACCCATAATACTTAAGTGCGCATCAGTTTAGCAATGTGGGAAAATTTACACTGCCACTAACAATATGGTTTGTGTTCCCTGAATGAAAAAATTTTGTCTCCAGAGTTGTTTTCCACTTTCTAAGAGCTATACATTTCCTGTGAAGAGAAAGTCTAGCTATACTCTTTCATCACAACTACTTTACAATAATGCAGAAATTATTGTGCTGCAGTAATAAATTACAAAAAACTTGATTAGCTGAGAACATTATTAGACACTCAAATTCACTAAATGTTTCTAGTGTCTCAGTCTTTGATCTTCTTTAACTGTGCTAAACCTGTGTTTAATCATGATGTTTTCAATCTCAGAACTTTTTCTGCTATGTGGTTTATTTAGGAAGTGCTTTTTCCCGTCAGTTTCGAGAATTTTGCTTCAATAATTATGGTTGCATGTGCCTTTCCTTCAGTTATAAGATTCATGTTCCATAGGGAAAATGCATTTTTTTCATCTTAGGATGCTAACTAATCTCAATGGAGTCAGTCTTTCTGGCATTGTGAATTTTGCATTGTTTCACATCATGTGATGCTTCAACTAGAGAGATGAAGATTTCCTCCATGGAAGTTCTTCTCTTCTGCAAGTTTGTTCCCTTGAGGAAAACATGAGCCAGGTCTCCCATTTCCTAATCAGTTCTTCATCTTAAACAGTTAGATAGGGCCTGGGAGACCATCTCTTCTGAGCATATTTTGAGAGGAAAAAGGAAAGAAAACACACCCCAAAAGACAATCCAAGGAACCAAGACCAGAGAAACCGCTTCAGACTAGGACTGCAGTTCTCATGGGCTCCAATTACAAAGCTATTGCTTCCCTCTGCAGTCAGAAGAGAGCCCTGGTTTCAGACCCACATTACCCATAGCCTTTTTTACTGCCAGGATTGCATTCGTCCAGCCTGTTCCTCTGTGCCTTTTTTCCCTGCCCTCCACGTGTCTGTCAACTCTCATGAATCTCAAGCTCAGCATCCTACCCCTTCCTGCTCAAGATATTTGTGAATGTGTGTGCCAGGTTGTGAACGCCACTTCCTTACAGGTGACCCAGTACTCCGTATCACCACTTTTTAGTGTCCCTCTTAAACCTGGAGTAGTCTCTCCTTCCTTGAACGCTGCCAGCAAAGGTGACAACATATGGTTTTATAGCACCCTGGTGCATACCTCTTCAGACAGAAGGCGTGCAGAACACAATGGGAAGTAGGATGATTCACCAAAGGCGTAACAAGCCAATTGTCTCATGGACCTCCTTATTCTTATCTATGACGTCTATAACAAGTATGCAGTTTTAACCTTGTTTATGCTTTTTTTTTCTTTTTCTTCAAAAGGAGGGTGCAACTTTGCACCCTCCCTTTAGGTATCTATACACATTGATGAGACCCGCCTGAGCTTTCTCTTCTCCAGGCTGAACCGTCCCGGGTCTCTCAGCCTCTCCTCACAGGAGAGATGCTCCAGTCCCTTCATCATCTTTCTGGCCCTTCACTGGACTCTCTCCAGTATGTCCGTGTCTCTCTTGTACTGTGGAGCCCAGAACTGGACACAGTACTCCCAGTGTGGTCTCATCAGTGCTGAGCAGAGGGGAAGGATCACCTCCCTTGACCTGCTGGCAGCACTCCTCTTAGTTCAGCCCAGGACACTTGTTGGCCTCTTTTGCTGCAAGGGTCCATTGCTGCCTGGTGGGCACATTAAATTACATTTAATTAATGTAATTCCTCAATATCTTTACTCCACTGAAACTTCATGATAAGTTGCAGACTAGTTCTCTTCTACTCATCAGCAAAAGTATTTCTTAGAGTAGAAATCCTGTGAGCACCATATTAGCAGGCAGAGAACCTGGAAAGTTATGGGTGCTTGAGCTGGAACTTCTACACCAGCTACGTATACCACAAGGATATCCTGATGCACAGTAATCTGAATGTCACAGACACCTTGGAGCTACATCCTGCTTGGTAATGTTTTAGCTTGGGTTAAGAATATAATGAATTGGTGCCTAATTTGTCCCCTGCTTCATTACTAATTGTCAGACTTCTACAGATACATTCAGTTGTCAAGTCCCACATCAAAAGAATTAGTTCTGTCAGACTTTTAGTTTGCTCATTAACCTTATCTGAAGAATCTATGCCATGTATCGTGGTTTAAGCCCAGCCGGTAACAAAGCACCACACAGCCCTTCGCTCCCTCCTCCCGCAGCCCCCACTTCGTCCCGGGTGGGATGAAGAGGAGAAAATATAAAGAAAATGCTTGTGGGTCGAGACAAGGACAGGGGGGGATCAATCACCAATTATGGTCACAAGCAAAAGACAGACTCACCCTGGGGAAAAAGCAAAATCAATTTAATTTACTACCAACCAAAACAAAGATAAGAAGAAGTAAAACCAAATCTTAACACACCTTCCCCCCCCCTCCCTCCTTCCCGGCTCAACCCCACTCCTGGTTTTCTCTACCTCCTTCCCCCCTCCGCCCTGGGGACAGGGAATGGGTGTTGGGGTCAGTCCCTCACATATTGTCTCTGCCTCTGCTGCTCCTTCTGCCTCAGGGGGAGGACTCCTCACTCTTCCCTTGCTGCAGCGTGGAGTCCCTACCATGGGAGACAGTTCTCCATGAACTGCTCCAATAGGAGTCCTTTCCGTGGCCTCCAGCCCCTCAGACACTGATTGCTCCAGCGCGGGCTTCCCCACGGGGTCATGGCCATCTTGGGGGGCACCCACCTGCTCCGGCGTGGGGCCCTCCCCAGGCTGCAGGTGGGCACCTGCTTCCCCGTTCCCCTCCATGGCTGCAGGGGGACAGCCTGCCCTCTGCCCAGGGGCTGCAGGGCCATCCCCTCCCCCGGCCCACCTGCTCCCCGCCTTCCTCACGGACCTCAGCATCTGGGTAGGGGTTTCTCTCACACCCCCATCTCCTCCCGCGCTGCAGGTTCCCCTCTTCAATCTGTTATCCCAGAGGTGCTGCCACCGTCACTGATGGGCTCGGCCTTGGCCAGCTGCGGGTCCGACTTGGAGCCGGGGAAGCTTCTGGCAGCTTCTCACAGGAGCTGCCCCTGCAGCCCCCTCCCCCGCTACCAAAACCCTGCCACTCAACTCCAAAACACCATGTAAATGCAGAAAGAGGCTTATGTTTTTTGGATTTTCAGTGGTGTATTACAGATAACCTTTACAAAACCATTTCACTGATTGTAGCCATTTAGGAATCACAAGGATATTTTTCATTTTGGAAGGTAATTTAGTAAGAAATTGTTCCTAAATGGAAGCTTAAATACTCTTAGTTAACCTATTTTGATGATTTAGAAAGAAATGGCTTTTAGTGGAACATCTTTGGTCTGTTCTTAAACCTAATGTTTTAAAGTCTAACGGAATATAGCTCCAAAAGCTTTAGGGCTGATAATCTCGGGAATCTCTACACAGAAGCTGCTGCAGAGTTTCTAAGTGCCCAGCTCTGTGTTCCTGAGGTGTGTATCTTCCTCTCCACAAAGCTGTGAGATTTCCAGATATCTCATTTAAATATACGTAAAAAAACTCTGAAGACAGAATCTCACTTTGAAATTGCAGTTCTTATTCCTAGGGAAAATAAAGTTGTATTTGACTGATTTATGGAACAGATACTTGGAATTTCATATTTTTCCTGTGAATGGGAATATCTTCCTAGCTGCAATTTCTACCAAACTTATTATGATAAAATTACAAAGGTAAAGATTTTACTATGCTGAGTGTTGTATAAACACTTAGTAAGACATATTACCTACCCTCCACCATTTAGAATTTCTACAGATGAAGCAGATAAAGGAAATATTATTCTTCCTATAACAGATATGAAGAAATGCAATACAAAAACCTGAGGTTAATTCATAGCTGGAGGAAATAACTATCATTCTGTTTACTTCAGTGGTATTTCACTGAGTCAGACCTTCTGGCCATCATCTTCTGTGGCCAACAGAAGACTTGCAATATGGATGACAACAGACTCCAGACCTTCTGGAGACCTTTGCACACATGGCATGCCTTTTGGTAAAATGGTGGAGGAACTTATTTAATATTTATTTAATCGCTACTATACTGTATTGGAATAGATGAAGATATTACTGCAGCATTCTACAGCTACAGGAAAAAGTGATTAAACATTGAATGTATTGCTAGGGTTGCTTAATTGGCTTATTTTAAGTTCTCAGCATCTACACATTTTGTTTGACTACTAAAGTAATTAAAACTAAAATGAAAAATAATTGGATTTACCTTTGGTGGATTTGTCTCCTGAGTTTAAGTACCAAAACTATAAAAAAGGCAAAATGTTTAGGCTGGAGGTGGGTTCCCATGATAAAGTTCAAACGGGGCTGCAGACTTCTTGAAAGCCTGGGGATTTAAGCATTTTTGGTCAGACACCAACTCTATGTCCCATCTTTGCCTAATATTTTCCTTTAATCAAGTGGGGTTTTTGTTACTAAGAACGTCTACTGTTTTGCAAAAGGATCCATGACAACAGCTAATTTATAAAATATTTTGTTTGTGTAATGTAGTCTCATGGTTAATATCCAGTAACATTACTGGCACAATAGCAATTTTTGGCATAAAAGGTTTATTCTTGTTTAGTACCACTAGCAACTAAGGCAACGACAGTGGAAAACAAAACGTGTAGGACCTCGGCCCCTACACAAAGTCACGCTGTGGGACGCAGCATGGCTGTCCGCTGCAGAATGCACCGTGCTTTGAGACAGCAGGTCTCTTCTGCAGGTGCCCTGGAGGGCCATCATGCACAGGGCCATAATGTTAATTTTTTTATTTACCAATAATGTGTCGTGCATTTTGTATAACAGATTACCTTAGGCTTGACAAGGCTAATGGCATTTTTGCAGTCTGGCCCTTATTTACTACAACTTTTTTCCTTTTATTTAGGCTAAGGAACATCTGACTCAGCAGTTCATTTTAGATTAAGACCTCGTTCTGAAATTTATGTATAACGCTAAAACAAGCTGTTATCCTTGTCGGGAGTTTAATTTATCCTAAGTAGCAGCTGGCATATGGCTTCATCGGATAAGAGACATATCTGTGTTTTTGAACTATCTTATCCTCTAGTAAGAAAATCAGAAAATTACTTAACCTACTTTCCTGGAGCTCCTTATTTGCTCAGGCGACAGGACGGAGAAGATAAATCACATTCCCTACAGGCTTGCCAACATGACCAAAGGACATCCTTCCTTTCCAGTCAGAATTAACATGTGAGACAAAGCAGAACCTTTCTTTGCTGCAAGAAAGCTCAGCCTGAGGCAAATTTTTACATATTTAGCTTTGAAAGTAGTGTAAACAAAGAGGCTATTTACGACTTAAGAGCTTTACGTCCAGCAGAGAATGACATCAGTTAAAGCGACACTATTGTACAAGCAGCTTCAGGATTCACTTCTGCACCAAAAGGTTAATAGATTGGATTTTTTTGCTATTGCTGAGACTGTCCAACAATTCAAGAAAAAGTCCATAAATGAACTGAAAGGGAATAGATTCCACTGCATGGTTTATAGACCTTCTGTATTTGGCATGTTTTATATTTATGACACCTACATCCTGCACATAAGCTAGGAGAATATCTGCACAGGTCAGTCACTGTAGATGTTGGAAATAAAAATGGATCAATATATACGGTTCTGATATAGGAACAAAAGGGGAAAAGAAAGGGAACTTATGGAGCCTTGAAGCTCAGACTGAAGTACTCTGAGACCAGGCTTTGTTTGGAGTCACTCGTATGGAATATTCTACAATTGTAACAATTCAATATATAATGCTTTCCTCCATATTATATTAGAGAATAGGGATCACTAGATTCATGTGATTGTGACAATGAGATACCTGGCCTCTATCTTATGGTTATCTACCATCTGAACAACAAAATGAGTGTAGGCGTTAGACATCCTGTGGCACAACTGACTTCTGCTTTGCTTTTGTCTGGCTGAAGATGCAAACAGCACAGAACTTGCAGAAGGCAAGGCTGGGGTATATTAAGCACAAACTTGTGTTGTGACAAAAAATTGCCAGAGGTGATTGTAGATTTTTTGCTATTGTAGGTAAAAATACAAGTCTATCTTGTAGCTGTGGCTATGCGATCTCTAACACACAGTCTAGCATGAGATGGGACATACCAACTTTTATAATCTTATGGTGACTTCAGCTGCACAGCATCCTGAAAACTAGTATTTTAATTTTCTCCTCCTGCAAGACAATGGCATTTCCCTGCACATAGACAAGCCAGCACTTTGGCCTGGGATACGTGAAGCTTTTTCTGGGATCTAACTCCTTCTGTGCTTTCTCCTTGTTCCAGTAACTACTAAAATTTGTCCATCCTTTATTGAGTTGTAGTGGACACTGTTTGAGGGGTGGGGAGACAAAGCTGAACTTTATAACTTTCTGTATTTAGAATAGTTTATTTTTAATGACACCTACATCCTGCACATAAGAAAGAGGATATCTGCATGGGTCAGAGATAAGAATGGACCATTTTTATCCATGCACACACTGGAAATAAAACTGCCTCTTTCCTATCCTTGCCATAAACTGGTTTATAGATGGAGAATATTAGATACAGTTTGTGTATATATATCATATGGATTCTTAGTCCTCATTACCCTCCTGAATTTTATATCGAGATTAAAAGCTAGCTGACCAGCTTTCAAAGCATTAACTAAAATTTGCTCTTTCTCTTCCAGTTTCTGAAATATCCCTCCTTTCTTCTTTCTGGAACATCCCTACACATTGGAAATGTGTTCCAAAGTCTACATTGAAATCATTAGAAATTTTGGTAAATTCAGAAAAATAGAGTTATTACTGAAAAATGCTGTATTTCCATATACCGTATCTTGTACTAAAACATTTGCTTTCAGTATTTTATGAAATGTACCCACAAATGTGTAAGATCATGGTTTGAAAAGAAAACCATTAAAGTCTTTTTTTTTGTCCAGAAAATATCAAGTTTTTAACTAACATGTATATAATTTTCCTTTTCAAATTAGAGTTCTCTGAAAAAAAAACCCCAACCAACCAAAAAAACCCAACCAAAATAAGGTTTATTGTACCCTTCTATTTTGTGGACAAATAGATGAATGATTTTGAAAATCTTACAGCTTCCATACACTAGATGCATGTCAAATTTAACAGACCCACGAGTGTACTGTGAATGAAATACTGGGACAGTCTTGAATCTAAGCTCTACTCCTCTTTCAGCCACAAATATTTAGATCTAATAGCCCCTTACTCAGGAACCAGGGCAAATGTTGGAAGCTATTTACGTATTCATTCAAAATCTTATGCAGTAAGAGAAATGGTGATTTATTCTATTATCTGAAGCAGCCAGAAGGGGAATAACCAGAGAGGAACAGAAACTCCTTTCATTACCTCCATTAGCCATCTGGCAACTGAATAGACTTTGAACATGCTCAGTTAGAAGACAACAGAAGAGATTGAGAGACCACTGCCCAAATGCTTAGCAAATCCCAGGGGCCAAGGAGTGGGGCCACAGCCCTTTTGCTCATCTCCTTGGCATCTTCTCTCTGTACTCCTCTGCTGAAACAGCTGGGGAAGTGTTACGGAAATCACTTATGCCTGAGCAGGGAAAGGCAAGAGATGAAGGGAGAGAGGAGAGCAGTGGTAACCACAACGGAGGAGGGCTGACACCCCAAAGGAGC
The DNA here is from genome assembly GCA_034782735.1 of Sagittarius serpentarius. Classification (NCBI taxonomy): domain Eukaryota; kingdom Metazoa; phylum Chordata; class Aves; order Accipitriformes; family Sagittariidae; genus Sagittarius; species Sagittarius serpentarius. Next base: position 28,198,818 of record JAVKLA010000028.1, on the reverse strand, counting down.
CGACATGATTTTGTGGAGCTGAATTGAATCAAAAGCCTGGCTCCATCCCAGCTTGGACTAACTCTTATGAGGGAGGAACTTAGCCCCCTGACCACCAACCAATGATTGCTCTTGACATTTCAGCAGCAGAGGGCTCCCAGTGCTGAAGATGTGGATGAGATTTCCTCATGCTTCATTCATGCCTTTCTTCAGTTGTCATTCTTCCTTGTATAAACTTGAAATCTCTAAATTAGACTGTTCCTTTTATTTTGTGTATGTCCTGGTTTCGGCTGGAATAGAGTTAATTGTCTTCCTAGCAGCTGGTACAGCGCTGTGTTTTCAGTTCAGTATGAGAAGAATGTTGATAACACC
>JAVKLA010000028.1:28186113-28198367 GCA_034782735.1 Sagittarius serpentarius | reverse complement strand
GCGAGTGAGCGGCTGCGTGGTGCTGTGTTGCTGGCTGGGGTTAAACCACGACAGTGTATTATCATTATTATCATTTGCCTCCCTAATTAATTTTCCTGTGCTGAAAAGGACTGTGACATTCTTGAATAAATCAGCAGAAAATAACTCCCTGCTTCATAGCTGCCTTTAGATCACATTTCTGAATTTATGTGAGTGGGTGACTTGGAGAACTTGGAAGAAAAGCTGAATTGTTTTCAAATTTGAAAATAAATGGGAACTTGAACCATCCCTCCCTAAATGGCCTTTTTACCGTTTCATATTTTTTTCTAACAAATCTGCCAAGTATTACAATGCTGTAATTTATTACAAAACAATAAAATGTAATTAAATGCCCATAAGCTTTTTAGTAAAACAAAACATCTTGCTCCAGAATTAAAGCCACGGGGTTTGATTTGACGCTTCAATATGCACATGCACATCCTTTTGTGCACTGCCAAAATGAGCATGCATGCAGAATATGCGTTGCCAAGCAGAGCATAAAATGCGGGGAGCCTACCTCCTCCAACAAGAGAACCAAGATTTCAGAGGCTTCTTCATTAAGTTTGTATGTTGGACAGATATACCTTGTTCAAAAGACTATGCGACTAGCTGTGTGGGTGCATGGGAGAGGAAGTCTCTCTCCAGCCCAGGTGATGAACTCCGTATTTCTCTCACAGATCGCGCAGCTAGTGTGTGGGACTTGGGATGCAAAGGAAGATGGGCTTGTGGTTATGCTCTCCTATACCTTCAAGTTAGCTTGAGAGGAAGGGGGACCATGCTGTGTGGTTGCAGGGGAATAAAGCAAAGACTGTGCAAGGAAGAAGTGTTCCCCGCAGGCAGCACCTGGGAATACAAACCACTGCTCCAATTGTTCCTGTTACTGCGGAAGGATAGTACACAGGCAGGACACAAGGTCAGTGCAAAAAGGAACTAACAGCATGTTTGAGTTGGCCATAGATTTGCTGAAGAGAGGGCTGTGCTCTCATCCTCCACTTGTTCTCTCATTTCTGAGACAGATTTAGGAAGGCAGCATGTCTGCCCTTGGGTGAGAAGAGCAACTCATTGCTCTCAGAGGAACAAACACTGGCCAGGGCTCTCTAATGAAGGTTTATGGAAAATACTGAAAGTTGGTTTCATTCCAATTGCAAGCTGTGTTAATGCTGGGCTTTTTTGTTTGTTTTAAGTTATGAACCTCATTTAAGAGATCTATGTTTGGCAATATTTATCCTCCTTGCTCTCACCATTCATATACTTCAAGAACAATAGAAAGGTGTTTTGATTACTATACTCTTAATTTACTTAGTGCAATATGTTTCTAAGAATTTTCAGTGAGTTTTCATTTATGACTCCTGTGCCAAAGGCAAGGCAAGAAAAATTTTATAGAAGCAAACTGATACACTGAGATCAAGATTCACAAATGGATAGGGGAAAATTGCAGACAGTACTAACAACTTAGTGGCATAAGCAAGCTGTTTACTCAGCAGCACCTCCTTAGAACAGATGTTCCTTGTTGTACACAATTCACAGAGGTCAGATTTTTCTCATTACACATTTTCAATGACAAGGAGGGATCCTGGCTGCAGACCAGGCGGTAAGAACTCCAACTGCTTGTCTTCTCTGAATGTATTTTCTTCCATGTTGCACAAACCACTATCCTGTAACATACACCCAGCATTTTCATGAAGTTATGACATATGACATTTCAAACACTTAACATGCTTACGAGATGGGGGCACTCTAGCAACAAAATAGGTAACACCCCTCTTGCAATCCCTTGCCTTCTCCCAGGTATTTCCTCACCACTTCTGAATTTCACTGTTTTTGCTTTTATTCTCCCCCAGGTGGGTCACTGCCCCATTAAAACTGATAGTCATGCTTCCTTTGGGTCTGAGCCTAAGGTAGCTGACTGTCCTGATCTTTGTATTTAAATGCACAGTGTGATCAATGGCTTCTTGAGAATTTTCTACCTATTGCTCCCTTCTTTTATTCTCTCTCCATTTTTATGTATCCCTTCCTGTGCTTCACAACTGCTTCTGTTTTACCTTTATTCTCACCTCATTTATCTTCAGGTTCTCACCCAAACTGTACCTTCACCCTGGATCATCTGTTTTTCTGGTTACATTGATTTTGATCCTTTTTCACACTTAGTTGATGTTTGCCCTTTTCTAACACGATTCTTGAGCTTTGCGGCATCATGGCTGTAGAATACACAAATGCCCCTGACAAGGCATTTATAAGAGGTAAAGGATTTATCTTGACAGAAAGTCCATTTCTCTAGCCCTCTTTCCTTCTCAGTGGTTTTTGAAACATTCCGTCATCTTAATGGCAACAAAAAGGCTCTGAAATTGTTGCATTGCATGTCAAGGTCAAAGTGACTGGGATCAGGATACGGCTGTAAAATTAGCTCTTGTGTTTCCTAATATAAAATTTATTATTAGATCTAATTATTTTTATTTCCAAATGTGTTCATAAATCAAGCAAATGGCAAGGAAGCTATTCACTGAGCTACTTATTTCATATTTCTGCTGTTCATAAGCCCTTTTATTTAACATCTTAAACGCAAGTATTTCTAATGTTTTAAGGAATACGTGACTTGAATTGCTGGGCCAAACTCTGAGTCCTTGATTCTTCCTGAACAACTCTTGACACTCCAAATACAAAGGGAGCTACTAAAGGTTATACTAAATAAAAGATATCAGAGCACAGCTCAATAAATCATCCTCACAGTGACTGCCCTCCACAAAGTTATCATTACTGACCCAACATAAACAGTCTGTGTCTGCCTTAACAGAAATGACATTTAAAGTGTCCTGTTTATATGCTTTGATGCTGAGAACAAAAGAATGTCTATGTAAATTCCTGTCTTTGTTTAACATATATACACACTAAACAACCGTACTGGTACTTACAGAGTGAGGCTATGCAGAAAACAAGAAATACTTAAACAAACCTATTTATTTGAGCTTGCATCCTTTTCTCTATGCTCTCAGTCTCTGAAAAGCAAGTAATGTGGGCTGGGGGCTTTATCATGTAGTCCAGTGTTGTACACCACAAGCTGCTTTGAATCACAAGAAGGCAAATGCTAAGCCCCTGCGTCCTCTCAGGGAAAGAGCTGGCTGTGCTTCATGTACCTCACATGGTACATACTTTTCCAGTTCAGAATAATCCCTATAGAAATCTATAGGAGGCCAGGGAAATACAGGAAGGGAAGTGACCTTTTACAATGCCAACCCATTCACAAATGCTCATGTGAAAACTGACACTTCACATTTCAATGAAAAAGTGCTTGCCTGGTGTGCTTGAGACAGCACAGGAGACAAATTTTGATTCCAAACCACAAAAGCTGTCATTGCCCTTTCCTACCCCCTTCCCCAAGACAAGGAAAAGCACTAAATGGTTAAAATTGTCTTTTCTGACACCACTGAAAATCCAGATTTTCAATCAGCTGGCATTTGTATGAACCAGAGTGGAAGAGATTCAGGTATTTAGACACTGAGAAGTTGCCACAGTTTTTCTAGTCTATTATTCAGTGAAGGGACAGATGAGGACAGTGGCTATTGGCTAGACTCTTAATGCTCCAAATTTCTTGAGCAGAGACTAACAAGCTTTAAAGGTTAGTCACACCTTTCCCTTCCTGATGGGGATAATAACCTTTCCCTGATGGATGAACTCACCCAACAGTAGCCTTCAACACTCCAATGAAATATCAGTGGCACAGTTATTGTAAGGACTCTGAGCAGCAAAGATTAAAACTCAACAGATGGTGCATTTTCTTCCCTGCAAGACATCAATGTGGTTTAATAGGAGTAGATAACTCAGCATGAATGTTATCAGTTTTATCCACAAAATACTTTTAAATATCAGGAGGGACCCAAACCAACGGAGCTAAGCCAATTCAAATTCATCATCATGCTATCCAAGTTTTCTGGTCTTTTCAATTTGTTAATTGTTTTCTGTATTACTGGAGCTTTGAATAAAGAATGCTTACATTAATATTTCACCCTCTAGACTTGAGTCTCCCATGGCCTGCAAAATATGTATATATATTTTCTGTGGTTTTTAAGAGTGATGTGTAATCACAAAGGCAAAAATCAGTGAAAGACTTCATCCTAAGACACTGAAAAAATAGAAGTGGTGCAGTTTGTCTATGTGTTATATATTTCTCTTTGAGAACTTACCCATCCAAAATGTCCCTTATTGGCCCTCCAGAATAAGTGGTAACCCCTAAATATCTGTCTCCTTGCTATATGCTGTGAAAATTATTTTTTGCTTACCATGCCATTATTTTTTTCATTTCTTAATTTAGAAGATGTTAAATATCATTAGGTAAGGATGTAAATTTCAGGCATCAGACGTCTAGTCTATGTGGCATGCCAGGAAGTCATATCACTGTGGGAACTGTACCAACACATGCCAAAAAACAAGTCCCTTGTGACCAAAGTCAAGTACAAAGTAAATGGCTTCCCACAGTCAGAGTTCAAACATAACAAAAGAATAATGTTTCCTGGATAGTAGTACTATTTCTGTTGATGTCTCTGCTGTACTTTTTGACCACTAGAACGTGTCATGAGACTTCTCAGAGGTAGATCATGGCTCAGTGATAGATGTGATAGTCAGTCATCGTCTGGCAACGTAACCTGGAGGTGGTGGGCTGAAAAGAAGCAGACACTGTCTCCGTTTTCAGGAAGGAAAGTGGAAAAATTGATTCCTTTGCAGATGAGACTTGGAGCATAAAAAGAGTTAGCAGGGAAGTTAACACTGAACTGTTCTTCTTTTGCCAGGCCCTGAGTGTGATCCCACTGCTGTCAATGTACATCAGGAACAATTGCATCCCGACAGAGATCAGATGCTCTAAACTGAGTTAAAAAGTTGGTGGCAGCCAGCTTGCTCATCAATGCTGTCAAACAGTAGTGAAAACCTTCCCTCACAGTGGAAAAATAAGTCTGTTTGGTTGAAAGTGCTTTTTGTCCATGTAATGGACCTCTTCCCTTAAAACCTCTGTAATGGTCAATGTTTCGCACTGCATATCTTTGCCTGTTCCTCTTTAAGCATGAAATGAAAAATGTAGTATCATGTAGTAATTAAGGCAGCTGAAGAAGGTGCCTCGGGATTTCCAAGCGTACCGTGGAAAAATTCCAGACCCTATCATCTGTTTTGTTTGAATTTAAATACCATGAAAAGGTATTCACCACAGATGCCTCATAACAATAAATACTGTTTTGCTGTAATATAAGAAAAATACTCAGACTTTTGGAAAAAGATAGATGAAAGATTTCCCTGTTTTCTCTATCTAGTTATACATGTGCATGGGTTCCTTCTGCATCATATCTAAACAGTAATATTACATAGGCAGTTTCACTGGAGGATCTGAGGCCATTTTGGAAATGTCAGGAGGTGGTACAAGTTGTGAATTTCATCTCTGTGTACAAAGTTAACTGGTAGACACAGCACTGCTGTTTCAGATTCCTCACCAAGTCTGCAGCTTGCCTGCGTCTTTCCACTTGTCTAGATGTTGCTATTTTCACTTCTCACCATCTCTACATGCCTGGAACTGGGTGGAAGATTGGGCATTGCACCTGAGGTCTACTCACCATACCAACCGAAATCCAGCTGTGTTTACCTCTAGCCATGGGATTTTAATCCTGCTTCATCTTGCGTAGAGACAGGGACCAATCTGCTCCTAGTGACTTTACCATGACAATTAAAAGACAAAAACTATAGAGATAAACAGCTGTCCAGCCTTGATAGACACCACAGGTCTGTGCACACCCTATTACTTGACCTTCAGGGTTGCCATAGCTCAGCATTGGTAACAAAGAACATCTTTATTAATGAAAAGTCTGTCCTCTGCAGGCAAACATTTCCAGAGGAAGGAGCTATTCATCTTCTCAACAGGAATGCTAACTTCCTTTGTCCTAGGAGTTATTTCATGTTGTCTTTCCACTAGCTTTGACTTTGTTTCCCCAAAGCCTCTGTCTCCATGTTCTGTGCTCCCTTAGAAATGGGTGTCGTTGAAAGCACATATAGAATTAATTACATAAAGAATAAAATAAATTAAGGGAGCTCCCTCACCAGCCACTGTTAAACTGGGAATTATTCAAAACGCAAGTAGCATAAAAATCAAGCAATTTACTCTTGTTCCCTTTCATTCATTAAACTTTGAATCTGAAAGTAGTGGTAGGGCCAATATTTTTTTTCTGAAATCCTAGTGAACTAGTCAGAAATTTCATTAATGATGTCATTGACTTATTATGTTGAATAACAATCCAATGACTTACTCAAAGGAAAATGTTTTAAAGTGTAACATTAAATGCCAGCTCCACTGAGCATGAAGAAATAGATATTTTAGCATCAGTACCAATTAAATTATTTAGCAGAGTACAGATGTTGTAGCCAGTTGTTTTGTTCTTGATTCACACCAATAAAAGCTAAAAGAGAGTCCACTTTAAGCTTATCTTTATAATTTTCCCAGGTATTTAATTGCTCTAATTAAAAAAAAAGAGTTAAGCAATCTCATGTTTAGTTTTGTTTCCAACAAAACCAAAGCAAATCTTTCACTTCCAACAGAAGCAAAGCCAAATTCATTATAATATTGATTTGCTCTACAAATAAAGAAAATGTGGTAAAATTTTCATCCTTACAAATGAAATGGATGATCAGGAATATTTTTTTTCATAACATGCATATGAGTAAACCCCAAACTTTTGGCAAAACAATGATTATCTGAATAAATAAGATGTGGATTTTTAGTTACATATTGGAGTTTTTTCTCTGATTTAAATGTTTTGATCATACTATCAAAGAACAGAAATAGTACTGTGAGTTATACGACCGATCAACATAACACATCAAGGCTGACAGGCAGTCTTGGAAGAGCTCTAACTTGCATCCCACTGTGGATTACTGCAGATCAGTGTAGTGTTTCAGCCAAAATGTCCTCCTTCCACCCTACTCACTTAAAAGAGGTCAGGAACAGGAATATATATACAGCTCATTCTACTCACCATTGAGTACTAAGAGAATTCCTTTTATGCACAGCCAGTTTGGCTTTCTGGAAAACAAGTGAAACAAAGGTGTTCTGAAAACTTCAATCAGTTCTGCTTATTGCGGCAAAAGGTGGTGTGATCTCTTCTTATACTCCTGATTGTGCTTTCTTGCCTACGGATTATATATCATCTTTTCTCATGGTATATGTATATTTCTGGCTTCTGTTTATCTTCAGAAAGCAGGAATCAAGTCCTGTTCCCACAGTTTTATTTAACCAAAAAAATCATTTGTTCCTCTCATAAAGCTCTGCAAAGTAATCAAGAAGGAAAATCTTTCACATTATGGTGGTCTAGTCCCTCTTCTTATAAACAGATTAATTTCACTTCATGGCAGTCTAAAGCATTTCACTAAAATGATTCAAGATTATAATTCCCTCAGGTGATGCTCCAGTGATCACCCTAATATGCTAAAGTGCTTTTCGTTTTTAACACGTTTCCAAGTATTGTGCAAAGTAAATTGCAGAATCTTGTTAATGCTCATTCAGTAATCAGTAAATACTTTTCTCTGACTTCCCCCTCAATAATATCAATGTTATTTTTTCAAAGAACAGCATTTTAGAGTGAAAATTTATTTCTTTACTATTAATAACCCTTTATCATCACCTTCTTTTTATATAGCAAAAAAACCTGAACTATGTTGAATTTTGTAGCTCTTTTTTCCTCCAAACATATTCTACAGGGGCAAAACCTGTTACTGAATGACAGCTGAAAGGCTTTCATTTTCACTTCAGACTTCTTCTGCACCTCTTTAGTCCTGACACAAACAAGCTGACTCTCTTTTCTTAGGCTATAATGTGCAGTGGCTACCACAGTCCTTTCAAAGCTGAGATGCAAAGGCATCATTCCTAGCTGTGACCAGACCACATCCCTTGCTCTCAGAAGGCCTGGTGAGAACACTGCTTTTGTGGTGATCACAAAGTCTCACACCAGCCCCATCTTCCAGCTAGCAAAGCCACAAAGAAACAAGACAGCCTCATTTCTCAGGTCTAACTTCTCACAGGTATTTTCAAAATAGAAACAAAGCCCATGAAAGAGGTCAATGAGAACATTGTCTGGTCCTCACTTTCAGATCCAAGCTCTGCTGTTTTCAGTAAGGTGAACATCAGGGAAACCTGCCTTCTCTCTCTGTGCAAAGCAACATGCCCATACGGAGAGTCCCTAGTCAAATGACTTGAGAATCAAAATATTTAGGGAAGTTTTATGGTTACTTGCCTTCAGCTACTCCCTCAAAAAAAACCCAGTGTCAGGTGCATTCTTCTTGCACTCGTCCCTCTCCAGAAACACTACTTATGGTCTTCTCAGAAGCAGAAAGCTGCCTTTCCAGCTCTGGGTGTTAAGCATTTGAAATGCATTTTCAAAAGTCTGCCTCTGAATAGTGCAAATACAGATTTCTCATTTTAGCCTTAACAGTAAGCCACATTTGTTTATTCCTCGCCCCCTCCCTCAAGAAAGAAACCCAAAGAAGAAAGAAGATAATTTCATTCAGAGTTTCTTTTTTCACCATGTTACTTTCCTGTTATCAGAGAATGTCTGAACTGCCATTTCAGATGTGCTTTCAAGTCACAGTAAATACCAAATAAAGAACAAAACTGGGGAAACATAAAAATATAAATTTAAGTTTTTCAGTTACCTCATATTCATGGACTAGTGGCTAGTAACTCCACTGGTGTTACTAGTCACTATCTCGTACTATGAGAACATACTAGAAAAATAATGTTTTACTGCACAGCCCCTTGCCCACTGCCCTCCATTGTCACTATGCCTAACTACATATAAAATAGACACTAAAGCCTACCACTACCTGAGCTGTCCATTCACTGAGTTGTTGCAAGTGTTGAACAAGCCTTTGACCCCCATCTTATTTAAATTTTCAGTGTAAGGTTAATACTTATCTGATAGTATCATGAAAGAATGATTAAGCATATCTGAGATAAATTTCTGGTGCACAGGTAAGAATGATTGCTGTGTAGGCTGGTGCTTGGGAATTCATTCCCAGGAACAGACATGTCAACAGAACCTAAGCACTTAACTAAAAGATGTAAGAATTATACAAATGGTGAATATAAGTTCATTTATACATGGGAGTAAAAATTCCTAGAATATTTTTGCAACTGTTGCCTCTCTAGGTGTTAACATTTGTCAGAGCCAACACGTGAAAGAGTAAAGTGATAAGAATAAATTATCAGCTAGATTCTGAACTGAGAAATCATCACTGCTGTCTGAATTTCAGAGCAAGCTCATAGCACACATTTGACAAAGCAGTTGTTAGAAAAATTATCTCCTTCCTTGGACTTTTAGACAAGTTATGAATATCAACCTAAAATAATAATAGGAAAAACTACACTCTTCACAGAAACTGCAAAAAAACAACAACAACAAAGACTATGAAATAGAGTATGTGTACAAGCTGGAAAACATAAGCAAAAGCGTAGTTAAACAGCATGTTTCATAGGTGACATTACATTTTACTATGTTCATTTTGGGTAAGAATTCCCCAAAAATAGTCTAAGCCTAGACCTCCATCCAATTTTAACATTTTGGGACAAATCACGTAATTAATCATTGAAGAAGCTGAAACGCAGCATGCAACACTAGTCCTTTTTAAAGCCTTGCTGAATACGATACAGATCATATAGATAGTATAATAATTTTTCTCTGATTTGTACTTCTAACAATAAATCCATTTTTTTTCTGTTTCCACAGGGTAGTACTTGTGTGGTCAGTGAAATGATCAGAAATTCTATTTGCAGCAGGAAAATGTGACAGATTTTTGTCATCAAGTTTTCATGTTCAGCTGCCAGAAGGTAATTCAGAAAACACAGTCATGTCTTCTCTTAAAAATGAGAGTCAATTTGTCAGTCATTCTCTCTAAGTCAATCTCTCCCAGTATCTCCCTACATATATATTGAAATGCAACCCCACAGAAACTGCTTTGAAATGGCACCACTCAGTAACTGGCCATGAAACTGCTCTGAAACTTGTGTGAGGTCCTGGCAGCAGGGGTCACCTGGACTCCTTCCTAGTCACAGTGATCTTAAAATTCATGAACTTCACGAACTTCACCTCTTTTTTTTTTCCCTCTTTCTTTTAAGCCATTGCCTAGGAGGAGCTTTTGCTCAAACCCCACCAGCAGACCTGCAGAGAGAGTATTTTGTTCAGCCTGATGTCATGCCATAGCAAGACCAGGCTATGCTCTCTGCTTGCAGGCTGTATAAACACCTCTGTAAGAGTCAAAGAATGCTTGCCTGTGGTACATCTATCTTGCCAACTAAAGCAAAATATTTTTTTCTCCCAGCCAACAAGTTATATTCTTTTTCTACATATACACTAAAACGAACAGCATGTGTTTAGTCACAAACCTAAAATCAGAACTGCAAACATGTCAGCTGTAATTTCCCCACAGAGCTTCAATACCGCATTTGTCAGGTAGAGTCATCATGCTCTTTTCAACTCACTCTTTGTTCCTAATACAGGCCAGATGCATTGAAGGTTCAGGTGGCTACCAAAAAGATCAGTTTGCCCCTTGACCCCAGCCTTCAAATTAAGGCTTTAAGGGTTTTTTTAGCAGAGAAAGGTCTCAGACATATTGCAAACATCACTGTCTGTATTCCCCACTTGCTCACCCAGTTAGTGATCCAAAGGATACCCCTACTTTCCACTAATCACAGGGGATGTCTCACCTGCTGCCTCTGCCTTTCCTGGCACTCATCTGTTCTTCACCTCTTCCTCCCTCATGCTTTCCCATTCTCCCCAGTCACTTTGTAATTCAAACAGCTTAAGAGTTTACATTCTTACAGCTTTTTTGCAGGTTGTGCTGGAGTAACCATCTTTGTAATATTTCATGGAGTTGTCATATTTTTACATTTCCTAATACTGTAAAATACTGCAGTCCTATCTCTCAGATATTTGATAACCTTGATTCACGAGAGGAACAAAGAGAAAAAGACATAACAACTAGAGCTTCTTCTAGCACCACACTTGGTTAAGATATTTGCAATGGGTTTATAAATCCAAATTTCACTAACAGCAAGACAAGTGGCAATGCTTTCCAGAAAGGAGCAGCAAATGAATATTACATGGTGCGATTAATGCCTTCCAACCTCTTTATTTCATTAGACATTCTCACTGGTCATTCACACTCACATTCAACCCCTTGGGGCACTAAGAAGCAGCATCATTTCAGCAGGTGTTTTCAGTCAAATGAGAAGCATCTATTAACTGTCCTCATCTCCACGCCTACTCAATGCTGACCCAAACAAACATGGATAATAATTTGGCTATTACCCCCCAGGACATGCTGGGTCCCATTTTAAAAAGCACTTCCTCGTTACTGTGCACAACACTGCTTTCCCTGAAATTTTCCCACCTCCTACAGAGTGTGGATTACACCAACGTAGCGTCCCCTACACAATGAAACAAGGGCTTAAGAAGACCCAACAACGTCTCATTTATACTATGCTACACATTACTCCTGCATTCTACTAGAAGAATAAAAGTGACTAGAGGTTGAAGAGCATTTAGGCAAGAGAGAAAGAACTGCAGATCAGCCAAAGGCTTGATTTGCAATTGCCTGTCCTCTTCCCTTAATGAACTTTGCCAACAGCCCAGGGGAACCCCAGTTTCTAAGACTAGAAATATCAAACTAGAACATAATAACCCTTCAAAAGACAGGGTACTTGGATCTTCTGGGCAAAACACAGTAAAATAAAATGTTAGAAACTAATACCATCCTTGCTTGTTGTGCTCCTGAGTTCCCTGTCTTCCTCCAGAGATTCTCCCCCAGCCAGGCACACAGTAGCCACAGCAAGACGAACAAAAGGCCTTTGTTTTACACTGCTCTGCCACTCCCTTATAACAAAGCACACTGCACGATACACCACCACTGCCCTGTGGGCAGACGCCTAAGTAATTGTACTGCCCCTTGGGGATGGGGCGGAGAAGTGCTTGCCCTCAAAGTAATGGCAGAGGGTACGGCTGATGATGTTGGCTTGGTTGCCAGGTATGTTTAAAGGTAAACAGGATGAGAACCAGATCATAGAATGATAGAATCATAGAAAGGCTTGGGTTGGAAGGGACCTTAAAGATCATCCAGTCCAACCCTCATGCCATGGGCCCACCCCACTAGATCAGGCTGCCCAGGGCCTCATCCAACCTGGCCTTGAACACCTCCAGGGATGGGGCATCCACAAC
>JAVKLA010000028.1:28156871-28186013 GCA_034782735.1 Sagittarius serpentarius | reverse complement strand
GCTGCCAGCTCTGTTCGGTTCCTGTGTCCCTAAGGACAGTTTCCCAGGAGATCCCATCCAGTAATTCCTTAAAGAGCTGGAATTTCACTCTGCTGAAGTTCCAGGTCCTGACTCTGCTCTTTGCCAGGCCCATGTTCCTCAAGATCACGAACTCAACCAGGGCGTGGTCGCTACAGCCCAAGCTGCCTCCAGTCCTGACCTCTTTAATGATCTCCTCTGCGTTGGTGAACACTAGGTCCAGTAAACCTTCACCCCTAGTTGGTTTAAATGCTGTCTGGTTGGACTGTCTCTCCTTGCTCCCTCACAATGGGCCACCTCGTGTGGCAGTCTCTGTGACCACACAGCTGGAGGGGTGCAACCTTCATAAAACAGATGTGCTACTAATAGAGAAAATTTATTTTCTACCAGTGGTGGATCAGATTCTGTGTTCCATCAGCTACTCACTCTCACTTTCTTGCCAGAGGTTTCCACCCCTTCAGCTCATCCATCCCCACAGAGTACACTATTTGCATGGCTGTGCTGTAAGTGAGGAGAGTGGAAAACCTCCAGCAGGGAAGAGAAACAAAAATATCAGACAATGGCAGGAGAGACAGAGACCTCTTAATATGCCACAAATATTATGAACCTGTTACTGCTGAAAAAATCCCTAAGCTAGCTGCTCTTTAACAGTCCTTCAGCTCCATTTAGTGCAGCTGCAAAGCAATTACAGAGGAGAGGCAGTAGCTGCAGTCACTCATCAGCTTGAGGAGATGGCCTTGTTCTGTGCCAGAGGGTGATTTCAAAAGCTCTGCAGTAAATGAAAACTGACGTGAGCCAGGACCGACATTCACCTGGTGGTGATGGGGTCTCTGTATCCACCACAGATGACAGGAGTTACTCTTTGGGCAAATGGATGTGCAGGAAGCAAGGAATGCCTGCATACTCCTAAGCTATTGAAATAAATGATTGCAAGGTGTCCTTTCAGCCAAAAGGGATTAGCATCTCAGCTTCCTAGCCTGCTTCCTGGTTGCAAAATTGCCTCCCTCAAGTGCAGCTTCAGCTCATTGTTCTTCCAGAAATTAACCGCATTCAACCATTAAGCCTTGTTAGAAGCAGTGCTGCAGGCACAAGTGGTGAGAGTTGGGAAGAAGTATGAGTTTTCTCTAGGTGCTATTAAGCTCACTGAAAGAAGACAGTAATAGAATAAAAGCTGTGAGACAGCCAAGTAGCTTCTGTCTATCTCTGCTTGCCAAAGAGATAAAGATAATTCATCCTAAAGTCTTGGGCTCTTATTCCTGGCAATCCAAGCATGCCCTTCACGCATTAAAGGTTTGGGGACTGGGGAGGGGAAACAACTTTAAAGAAATCCTTTATTGGTAACACTTCTAGTACAATTTCCATGTACTCTGCCATCAACATTTTTCTGTAAGCTAGTCATAAGAATAAATACATAAACCAACCTCATGAGAAGAAACAAAGACTTTTGGCATAACTCTTTCTTAAGATAAAAGGAAAGGGAAGTGTATTTCAACATGACTTTAATTCATAGCCACATCCAAAAACCAGCCACAAAAATACATTTATCTTTTCATTGATTGAAAGCCTTACTGAGTACTGCAAGCTATTAAAGAAGTCTAGAGGCTTTTTATTATGGGCCAAATGTTAATTTTGTTGAACTGAAAGAATAAACTCCAGCAAAGAGTGGAATTTGGCTCTATGGATATGCTTTCACAGTATATCCCAAGTCACTGTTGTCGTGACACAGTACCTCTTATAGATACGAAGAACTGGATCCCATTCTGATTTAGTACTTTCTTGATGAAATGTGACTCTCCTGTACTACATCTTCATTTATTTATTCACCCTATCTCCTCTTTCAATTATTTCATGTATATTTTTGTCCACGTTGAAATTCTTCTATTCTGCATTTTTGTGGAGGTAGATCAGCATAGATAAGAGAGCTAAATCAGCATTATGAGTCTATTTGAACGCATTCAGCCTGCCAACAACCTGATAAGATTTGTATTCTGTACCCAGTTTTGTCTCTCTGCTCAGGAAGGTCATTCAGAACCTTAGAAAAATGATGAGAACTGTTTATTCATCTTCCAGTATTTCCCAGGTCAGCAGCTGTTCCTGATATCAGTATCAGTTGTATTGTTTAAAACAGTATTTTTAAAATACTGTTAGAATTTATAGTTCAGTTGTATCATGGTAGGAACACTGCCTTTTGGTATTTCTGAGGGAGTATTATATAAATGTTTTGAAATCAGTAATGTTCACTCAAATGTAATCCAGAACAGCACAGGTTTTAAATCCAATGGCACATCCTTAGTTTCACCTCCATTCTTACTACAGCTTGGTCTGACCTAGGGGCAGCCTGGTGTTCCCAGATGTGTGACTGCTCTGAATTCAGCCTTTCTGGAGCAAATCTGTTTTACCATTACACAATCACTGCACGTATTTGATACAGTATTCACATATTTTGTAAATATATATTTGAATGAGTATATGCTTTCTCATTTTCCTCTACAAAGCAGGCAGCTGCTCCATTTAACTGTTGCCATAACCTGCACAAGCATTCTACCTACTGTGTGAAAGCCAACACTCACCCGTAGCAGCCAAATAAGTAGGTCTGGTCTTGAGCTGTGATCTTGATCTGTGCATATTAATCTGCTGTCTCTTTGGTAACCCTGTCCCAAAGGCAAGGAGTCACTGGGTACAGAGACCAAATAACCCCCATATCTGTCACGGTCTCTCTAATACAGGACCTAGGGCAGAGGAAGACATTGAAATGTCTGTCATAGCTTTCCAAGTCCAAACTGAGAAGTTTGGGTTTCAAATCTCTGACCTCAGCCCACTCCACAAGAATGAAAAGTCCTTCCCGAAGGAAAAAGGGGAAGAATATGTAATGATACTGTCACCCTAAGGAAGTATACAATCACTAAAAAACATATACAGATATTGTCATCCTTCAGAAAGGAAACGGGATAAAGAGACAGCTCTTCTGAAGATGAGAACAGATGGCAGCTCTGAAACTGAAAGAAACCTTATTTGATAGTCAATAGTATCTCCATTAATTGTCCTCTTTCAAATACCAGCACCCTCTAACTCTGATCTGAATTAAGTGGCAGATCAACACCTGCCTCCAGAAACTAAATACCACTTTAAAAGCTAGCACTTTTGAGAGAGAGAAATGTGTACATCCTTGTAAGGTAACAACACAAGTATACTTAGCAAAGACAACTCTATTTCAAGTGACTTTTTAAAAATATTTACAGCCTGTTGTATTCTTTATAAACAGAGTAACCTCAGTCTGCTTCACAGTATTTTTATGCTACTGTCCCAAATGCTATTCAGTTACTCTAAATGTTTTTGAAACCCCTATTTTCAACAATAAAAACCTAACAATAAATCTGTTCACATATAATACCTCTTCAGAGCCATACTATTATTTTCTATTAAATGTTATCAGTTTATATTAGTTGGAGGATTGCGGTGTGCAGGACAGAGAGAAAGGTAATTCAGACTAAAAGTTTTGTTTGAAGAGCTAAAAGTCTGGACTGTCCTACAATGCTTTTTAAGTAAGGAAATGGAAATATTTTCCACCACAACATCCCTGAATGTGTTTTGTGTTTGTTACAGTGATGGGGAATATGGAGAAAAACCCAGCCTATGACTGAAAGGGGAAAATCTTATGACTCCTTAATTTGTTAATGATCAGACCTTTTTTTTTTAGTTATACCTTTCTTTCAAAAAATCAAGTACAATTTCATAAAAGTAGAGTGTTAAAAACAAATGCATAATTCCTTTCCTAAATAAGCGATTTTTAAAAGAATACATTCACCACAAAATAGATTGCAGCCCACTTAAAAGTTTAGTAGGTAGAGATTTGTTAAAATTTCTCAAACCACTGTTAGATATTTTATATTCCTCAATGAGCTCAAGAAATGTTAACAAGATTCAAAGGAATTATTAAATATAAGATATGTTTATGACACCATTTATTCAACAATCAGGAATTTCCATATCCTGTCAAAGGATGATGGTCCTAATCATGATCCATTCTCCTACAGACATTTGTATATTAACTTTCCTATCCTTCAAGGCAGCTTCTTCTCTGACTAAAGTTATGCAAATTATTAAGGGCTTCCAGAGGAGAGGACTACTCAGCACATACAAATATCCCATTTTTAAACTTTGTAACTGTCCTCAAGCTAAAGAAAATAACTTTATCATTGAAGTGACATCTTCAAACACTGTTTTATGATATTGCATACCCAAGAAGAAGCTGCCATACTTCAAATCTGTCACAGATTTACTAAGGCGATTTTTCAAATTGAGAGTGAGAATCTATAAATATCTACATTTGCCCGTGTGTGTTTGTATGTACATAAAATACCTATATGTATTTATATATAGTACTGACATAGTACACTTTTTTCCCTCTAGACTCAACACCGTCATTGCTATGAAATTTGGTCTTCTTTATGAGGGGAAGCTATTTCAGTTCCTCAAAAGCATTTTACTCTATGTCAGTTCATCCATGCAGTGTGTAATGAATAGTAGTTTGTTAGCACACAACAGAATGTATTCTCTCAGGAACCGTTCCATACTTGTAAAATAATTATTTTCCTCTCAAACACCGTTAATTCTAGAAATATAAAAGCATAGTTACACATGCATCCTCCTATTTAATGACCCACAAAGAAAGCAATAACACTAAATACTAAAAGCTACAAGCAAAATTTCTTACATGGAAATTTGGAACCCAAAATAGAAAATGTCAAGGAGGATATGATATGCACACCTGCAGAAGAGTCGTACTTCATTCATACTGCTGTATGTAAATATACAAACATACATTACTGCAATATATAAATATTTAGTATTGTATCCAATGACAACTCTCTTAGAAATTCTACATTCAAGTGAAAAACTGCCAGATTTAGAGTTTCCTACAAGACAGAATGTTTCTTACCCTGGGGGTGAGTCTGGGCTGTGGAGTAGATGAACCTGTTTCTGCTACCTGGTGGAGTGCTTGATGAGGGCATTAAAACCAGGGAGATGGGTGACAGGACTCAGACTAGTCGCATATTTAAAGCAGTTCAGAAATTCTGTCCCTGATTTCCAGCAAGCATTGAGCTAGCCACTTTCACTATGCTCTTCCAGACTGGGTCACTGGGTGATAGCTCTTTATCTTCCAGGCTCCCTGTTTGATATTTCTGGTCTTCAGAAGCTCTGAGCCCTCCTATCTGCCAGTTCTACACAAGCTCTCCTCTAAAAATATGAGTACTGTATGGCATTCAGAGTGGCCTGATCCATCTTAATATTTCAGCTTTCTCTCTGCGATCTATGTGTCAAGTGGGGTGAATGACCCCTGGCATTGGACAAACCATTTGATTTTCCGGGAGGTCTCACAGTAAAGACAGCAAAGAAATTATTAGGATGTGCAGTTCTTGGCTTCTTTTCCACATACTAACACTATGATGATTTCAAACACCTCCACCCTCTCCCAGATTCTTCCATCTCTTCCTCTAAGTACTCCTTAATTTCCAGTGAGAGCCTGTCTCTTGCTCTTATCGCCAGGGCCCTCTGCCCTGTCTTTGGCTCTTCTTAGCTTCTCTATCCCTAACTCTTTCACCTCTGTTGGGTTTTTGGGGTTTGTTTGGTTTTTTTGACTTTTAAACTCTCCTGTGTCTGCCTGAGGTCTTCTAACCTCCTCTGATACTCCTCACCTCTGTCCATGAGTAACCTTGACACCATGGAGAAGCAGTTCCATCATGTCAGGAGGTCCCGAACAACTGGAAAAAGCATTTGCAAGGGAAGTACAGCCCAAAGCCCAGGCCAGCTGCAGATCAAGCTGTGTTAAAGAGCAGATATGCTATGTGATTGCTGCAGAAGCACCAGGGGAGGCTGGAACACTTGCATTGCATGCAGGCATAACTCTGCATTTACAAACTGGTATTTCTCAGATAGGTATACTTTAGCCAAGCTGGACAGACTTTTAACAGCTACATCAAGATGATATGAGCTTACTGCCAAAGTTCAAGTTCCTACTCCAAATCAGTTAGGCACCAGAAATTCTCAGAATTATTTTCCTTTTCCACATGGCAAAACAAGGCTCGTTTTAGTCCAGTCTCAATTTCAGAAACAGAGGGGCAATTGAGCTAAATTCCTATCATCCTACTGTCCGAAGAAGCTAATTTAAGGCAGAGAACTGCCATAGAAGACTTCAGCTGAAAGACGTGCAGTGCATACACAGTGAAAAGACTGAAATGTCTGTCACAGCACACACCCGAAGATGACATGCGCTATGGGTCTGGAGCACAGTGTGAACACCAGCTCCAGGGCGAGCCTTGGTTCAGGCAGTGGTACGATGTTTCATGTGGAGTAGAGCCTAAGCTGAGCAGCCACAGCCTGCTGGGTCTGGCACTTTGAACAAGGAGCATGGGATGATGTGCACTCGAGAAGTGCAGAAGAGGGAGATGCTTTTCATCCCTTCTGCCACACACCAATAGCAGCTCCTCACACAGTAAAGGTGAATCTAGCAGTATTTTGTACATCGGCAGTTGGGTGTTGCGTGAGCACAGCTAAT
The DNA here is from genome assembly GCA_034782735.1 of Sagittarius serpentarius. Classification (NCBI taxonomy): domain Eukaryota; kingdom Metazoa; phylum Chordata; class Aves; order Accipitriformes; family Sagittariidae; genus Sagittarius; species Sagittarius serpentarius. The sequence goes on along the minus strand of JAVKLA010000028.1, from coordinate 28,179,439 downwards.
TGATGTCTCTGTGCCATGCTGTGCTGTCTATGACGGCTTGTTAGCTCAAATCTGGTGCTTCATTGAAGCTAGGAGGACTTCCCAGAGCCAAAGTGCTAGAAAGCGCAGTCACTGAACAAGTCCTCTGGATACAATTCTCGGCAACTGCACGTTAGCTAAGTCCTGTTGCATCCGAATTAATTCCCTTGCAAGTGCCTTGCAAGTACTTCTGCTTTATAGTGGCAGTGTCATCACACTCTCCTGTCCTTTTGGTAACAACAAAATTACCCAAGTTTTCCCATGGTCCAGAAATACCTAATTTTTCCCTTTTCTATACCCCAATACTGAATAATCAAGTGTAGAGTCTGAATCAATGCAAATAATTAAAGCGGCATAGAATCATAGAATTGCCTAGATTGGAAAAGACCTGTAAGATCACCTAGTCCAATCATTAACCTAGCACTGACAAGTCCCCCACTAAACCATGTCCCTAAGCACTACATCTACACGACTTTTAAAAACATCGAGGATGGGGCCTCCACCACTTCCCTGGGCAACCCGTTCCAATGCCTAATGACCCTTTCAGTGAAGAAATTTTTCCTAATATCCAATCTAAATATCCCCTGGATCAGCTTGAGGCCATTTCCTCTTGTCCTATCGCTTGTTACTTGGGAGAAGAGACCGACCCCCGCCTTGCTACAACCTCCTTCCAGGTAGCTGTAGGGAGCGATAAGGTCTCCCCTCAGCCTCCTTTTCTCCAGGCTATACAGCCCCAGCCCCCTCAGCCGCTCCTCACAGGACTTGTGCTCCAGACCCCTCACCAGCCTCATTGCCCTTCTCCAGACACGCTCCAGCACCTCAGTGTCCTTCTTGTGGTGAGGGGCCCAAAACTGAACACAGTACTCGAGATGCGGCCTCACCAGTGCCGAGTACAGGGGTAAAATCACTTTCGTGGTCCTACTGGCTACATTATTCCTGATACAGGCCAAGATGCCATTGGCCTTCTTGGCCACCTGGGCACACTGCTGGCTCATGTTCAGCTGGCTGTCAATCAACACCCCCAGGTCCCTCTCTGCCGTGCAGCTTTCCAGCCACTCCTCCCCACGCCTGTAGTGTTGCCGGGGATTTTTGTGGCCAAAGTGCAGAACACGGCATTGGCCTTACCGAAACTCATATAATTAGTCTTGGCCCATCGATTTAGTCTGTCCAGATCACTCTGCAGCGCCACCCTACCCTCAAGCAGATCAGTGCTTCCACCCAGCTTGGTGTTGTCTGCAAACTGACTGAGGGTGCACTCGATCCCCTCGTCCAGATCATTGATAAAGATGTTAAACAGGACTGTCATGCAATACTGTCTAAAAAATCCATTTCTTTATGTTTAAGATCATGCACAGTCTTTGGGATTTTTTCCCATTCACAGTATCACTTTGCTTCCAGTTCTTCTACGAGGTAAAATGACAGTCGTATTTTTCCTCAGCTCATAACTGTCATTCTTTTTTCCTTTATTAGGTGGATTCTGAAAATGCTTAGAGTTCATCCTAACTTATTACACCATGCTTCATATCTCAAACATCATGGCATTATTTCTCCCATCAGCAAGGTTAATTTCTTCCTGATATAAGCAAAGACAATTCCCTGCAGATTTAGTGAGACTATGGTATCCATTAGTGCCAAGTCTGGATAAATGCAGCTTTTGATAAAAAAAGATAGATGAAGACTGCAAAAAGAAAACAATGTGAAGCATACGGCAGGCAGAAATAGTAGCAATTAGTAAGCAATATGGACTGTCATGAATAAAGAATGAGTTAGTATTTGGTTCAATCCTGTTATCATCTATGATAAACAGTCCAATTCTAGAATAAGTAGATCAGCTTTTAAATAGAGTATACTGGTGAAGAGGTTTAATAGAATCTGAAAGACTGGAAATGACTGGCAGCCACAGCTTCCTTTTCAAAATTCAGATCAAATGAAATGCTCCTTGAAGAAAGTGAAAGAAACATTCCCTGAAGTATGTGAAGCTCCCTATTATGAAAAGCTTTATTCTGTCTACCACATCTTCCTGGTACAAACTTTGAGAAATGGGTACCACCAATGGAAGGAGGTGAAAATGAACCCTTGTTGAGAACTAGTGGAAGACTTTTGTACTCTTGGTGAAAGAAATACATATAGATACAAATAAAACCACTGGGGAAAGGGAGAGAAATCGGGAAGAATAAGCTTAAATGTTTTGGTTGCAGTAAGCAGGGAAAGATGGAAATTACTTCAGTAAGGTACTCAGGAAAGCCACAAGTTATTGTAGATTGTGGATTAAAAGAAGGAAAAGGGAAGGTGGTATAGCATGGTTAAGGTCAGCTGTTATTGCAAGAATACTTCCAAAAATTCAGCTAAAAATGAATGCATTCATGTTACTTCTTTCTCTTTTGACAAGAGATGAGGAAATTGAAGATGAAGAACTGAGGTTGGCAAGAGCTGCTAATTGTTCTGTGCAAGAAGTTGGTAGAGCTTCTGAATTTAGAAAAAGGATAGAAGATGGAAAGAAAATAAGATGTAGCATTAGCATCCAGTCTTATTATCTTCAAGGCAACCATCCTGATGTGTTTGCAATCCCTGCTATCACTGGGCTAACATACTAAGTGTTTCTTGAGTCAGTCAGGAAAGCAAACAATTGGAAACCCAAGATTTTTCGTAATTAGTTATGGCTTTGGACAAATCTTTTCAAATTCAAGTTGCAGACTGCTCAGCCTACTTATCTTCTTTGAAAGGATTTTTGCTCTTTTCCTTCTTTTCCTGTTTAGTATATAAATAAGCTGGGCTTAATTACAAATAAGAAGCATTTGTCTTAAGCTTCTATCTGCTTTACCCACTCCTCTCTGATTCCTGTATCCTAAAAGCAGGCAGGTAGGTAATTCTTCTGTCCAGTTCTTCACAGGTGGGCCTACATACATCATGCAGAGACCCAAGTATGTTATGTACAACATCAGCAACAGAGACAACCCAGAAGACTACTACCAAAGCTATCTCTTTCACTTCACAGATGTTCCTGAACAATATCTGTGGTTTGAATTTGTGTCAGTCCCCACTTAGAGATTCACACTCCAGTGAATATATTGTCAGAGCAAAGTCAGCCTAGCAAGCCAAAGCTTTTTTTTTGCTTTGCAACCAAAACTTCAAAAATAATGAATTTCATGTGATTTTCAGCAAAGTGGGCCCAAGTTCTGCTCTTTCCTTGATCTTCAACCACATCTTCTTTTTAATCTCCTCAGTTTCAGGACAATATAAGGTATTTACTCCTGGAAATCTCACAAGTCTTATCTCTTGAGATTTCTAGACCAGCCTAAAAATTTCAGAATTTTAGGCCATTTAGAGAAGCATCTTTATCAAAACTGATTAGACAGCTATGCTGGTTTTGGCTGGGATAGAGTTAATTTTCTTCATACTACCTGGTATGGGGCTGTGTTTTGGATTTGTGCTGGAAACAGTGCTGATAACACAGGGATGTGTTGGTTACTGCTGAGCAGCGCTTACACAGAGCCGAGGCCCTTTCTGCTCCTCACCCCACCCCACCAGCGAGGAGGCTGGGGGGGCACAAGGAGTCGGGAGGGGACACAGCCGGGACAGCTGACCCCGACTGACCCAAGGGATATCCCAAGTGATATCCCAGACCATATGGCGTCATGCTTAGCATATAGAGCTGGGGGGAGAAGAAGGAAGGGGGGGACATTCGGAGCAATGGCGTTTGTCTTCCCAAGTCACTGTTAGGCGTGATGGAGCCCGGCTGTCCTGGAGATGGCTGAGCACCTGCCTACCCGTGGGAAGGGGTGAAGGAATTCCTTGTTCTGCTTTGCTTGTGCACGTGGCTTTTGCTTTCCCTATTAAAGTGTCTTTGTCTCAACCCACAAGTTTTCTCACTTTTACCCTTCTAATTCTCTCCCCCATCCCACTGTGAGGGAGGTGAGTGAGCAGCTGCGTGATGCTTGGTTGCTGGCTTGTGTTAAACCATGACAACAGCTGATAGTTCCTGCAGGTTAGTCTTCATTAATTTGTTTTCCCAGATATTTTCTTGCTGTTGAGCCTGGGAGTATTTTGCAGTCACATTTTAGGTACTTTTCCAAAGGTGAAGCTTAAAAATTACCACTAGATCCAGTTGTTCAAAATACACACATGTATCTATTGTGGTACCAAAATGTACCTTTGCATTTGCAAGATATATGTAGGTGATTCATACAGGAATACTGGCAGAAGTAAGTTTTAAAAAATTATTTGTTACTGTGATTTCTGTACCAGACCTTGAGAATTTCTTGCAGTGTTGTTTAGTGACTTCTGAGGATGCTGTAAGGTAGTGAGCATACTGTAGGATAAAAAATGAGACATAAAAGATAACTGGGACCATATGAAAGACAGATGTTCATGCACAAAAGATGGACTTCCCATCAATATTAATATTTTCCTTGAGTTAATTGTAAGGCTTTGTTCATTTTTGTTGTTGATAATAGTGAAGTCTTTGGCTTTTGAGTGAATGTCTTTTAATTGAAAAATATAGTGCCTTTCCAGTGTTCAAATGGTTCTTTCAAGAAACATCTCGATTCTATTTGAAGGATTTCTATTGTCTAGTAGTCAGATGTGGCATTTATGTCTCTGTAAGTTGTAAAAAATGATTACAGTGCAATACAGTGCTGGACTTCTTTATGTCCGAAATGCATAAATATTTCTGTCATTGTGGTGTTGTAATAAAATTGTCTTTCAAGTCTTTTGACTACCCATCTGCCTCAGTGAAAACATTTGAAACTGTAGGCCATTTTCAATTTGACAGACAGGGAGCAGCTTTAAGAGTAAGCTTCATGAAGAACTGGTAGCTGGATATAGGTCAAAGACACAAAATAGTGCCTGAAGGATGACATCAAAGTGACCCTGTTCCCTCTGACCAGGCAAGCAGTATGTTGGTGGTGTCCCATTAATATTTAGGATACGTATGGAATAGTAGATAGAAGTTTGAAGATAAAGTTGGGAATTAAAGTACTGGGAGGCTGAGGGAGAAACATTGCCCTTTTACAATATAAATATTCTTGTACACATATTGCTGTCCTACAGACATTGCTGCTTCTTCAGTTATTTTCGGTCAGTACTCCTTCAGCAGTTAGGGATGACTGCAGGTGGGGAGAGTCCCCAGACTGATGACACCAAGGGGGGAAGGAAGCATGCATTCATTTATACAGAAAAGGAGAGATGAAAAAAAGTAGACGATTGCTTAGATTATTCGAAGGCAGATGATCTTTAAGGTCCCTTCCAACCTAAACCATTCTACGATTCTGTTTGAGCTCCAATTACCCAGATAATCATGTTAAGAAGTAGCGTTTATATAATAATATAGGCTGAAAGTTTCCCGGTCTTTATCTTGTATTTGTGTCTGGACTCATTATTAGTCTGAGATCTTACACCCTCTCAGAGTCTTCAGCACCACTACAATGGCAGACCATCCCATACCATGCACAGAGAACCACAGCAAACTGGAACCAAGCTGTTTCCTCAAGTTTTTACATAAAGATTTGCTCCCCAAGTCCCAAACTAAGCACTCAAATCAGGAAATTATGCACTTTGTGTAGGTGCTCCAGTTAAGTGTGAAGTGGAATGATTTTGAGCCACTGTGAAAATGCTTCATTTTAACATGTGTATAAAAAATAAGTGCATCTGAAACAGGGAGCAGCCAACCCCATATTGACCCGACCTGTGGTAGCGAGAGCCTACCTTTGGTGCACATCCCTCCATGTTCCTGATCATTGGGTCTCACTGCAGAGCCTATTACACTATATGGACAAGTGAGGTTCTGGAGAGCGCACTGGAGGGTTTTCTGGCTATCACAGTCAATGAGGAGGTTAGAACTTCTGATATTTGCTAATTAGAGTTTGCATACTGGCTGGAGTTTGCTTGAGTTTAATTATTATAAAGTGTTAGCACAGTTCTCCACTCCTAAAAATTGGCAAAACTTCAGGTAAAAAGGGGAAACCTCCTGAGCAAAAGGGCAATTTATACTTTACAGGCATTAAAACTGAATAAATGTTAATATGCCACTGACAAAGAAGCTTGCAAACATAGTGATTGCACTTGAAATCCAACCTGTCAACACTTAGAGAAAACAAGGGAGAGCCTCATGGAAAACTTCTATTGTGGGCTAATAGCACACATAGGTTTTGTAGAGGTCAGAGAGTTAAAGCAGTGCCCTTGGAGCAATTCCATGACCTGTAAGCATTTGCTGTGTTTCCCTGTTGCTCCTATTTTTTTCTCCTTAGCCATAATCAATTCATAGTACAGCATCATCTCTTTCCCTGCTCCTCTAGCATCTGTCACAAAGTCACACCTGCAAGTCCGTCAGCCTCTAAAAACATACACATTTTCTACCTCCCTTTCTGCCCTCTCTCCCCAGTCTCTCTAATTCTTCAAATACTTCTTCAAATAATTCTTCAGCAAATTATTTTGAATTCAGGTAAGTGCCAGGGAAGTTTGCCATGCCTTGAGAACAGAAAGTAATGCCCTGAAGTAGTTTCTGCAAGACGAAAATTAAAAAACCTAGCAGCATAACAGACTCCTGCAATCATACAGACAGGGAATAGGCAGTCGCTGGATATGATTTGCTTTTGCTCATCAAAATGTGGATTTATTGTTTCTACTTCTTAGTTTTAGGTGGCGGATTTATTATGGAAAAGTATATTCTGGTTACCTAGATTTGTTGAGAGTACTTTTTGCTTCACAAAAATCTCATTGTCTTTGACTTATAAAAGCAAGCTGCATACTTCCTATGAAATGAATGCATCTCAAGAGGTATCATATTTTGCAGCCTGAACGTTCTTCATAAACATACACACATGCATATACACATACATAGATATACATGTGTGTATTTGATTTTTCAAAAAAATTCTAAATATGCAGATTTTCCCTAGTTTTATCATAATAAAGACACTTCTCTGGATTCCTCTGGTGGCTTTTTTCCCCATCTTTGATTCCCACAAAATTTTCTACTAAATGCTTGAGTCATCGTCAGTCAGCTCACAGTTTGTCTGATTATCATTCATGCACAAAACCATGGCAAAAGTCAAAACAAAACATAACTTTAATCCTTAACTACTGATAAACAAAAGAAACAACACAGTATATCCCACAGCTGCCACTGCATGTTCAAAGGGCAAATAAAATACCATTTTGTTTCTGTTAAGTGGTTATTACTGTTAAGTGAAAACTGACTGTTTTGTTATCAGGAAGTAATGACATATTCCAGCAAAGCCAAAAGCTGGGGTGGTAATCACAGCTGACAAAGCACTATTGTAATTCAAACAACTCCTCTCACCAGTTCTCCTTGAAAACCTGTGTGCTTGTTCCACTGTACTTCTGAACCCATTTACAGTTTCTTGCTTATGCCAGATGTCTTAAAGGGTGGTGGTAGTGTCATGTTATTTGAAGCCTAAAATACATGAGCATTTCTTTTACAGGAGTTCCTGCATAAATTGCATCCTCCCTATCAGAGTCTGCTTGCTCTTCCCTAGTCCCTTCATTGTTCTGGCTGAGGTGTTAGGGTGGCTACGTGGTAAATTGTACAGGCAGCTGATCTAATTGAAGAATACATTTTCTTTTTTGATTCCTTCTTCAGTTTACTCATGTTTCCTATATGGCCATACAAGTACCTGCCCAGCTTACTGAAGGGGACAGGTGAGACGTGAACAGACAATGAAGAAAGGTGCAGCAGAACAAACTTAAACAGGGTGATCACCAAATGTCTAATCACAGTTCAATGCTGCAGATTATCTGAATACTTCTTTTCAAGGAACAATACTTACGCGAAGTGTGTCAAATATGGCACACTCAGAAATACAGTAGACTATAGTTTGCAGCTGGAGGTTGGTTTTTCATGAGTTTCTGTATTGCTTACTATGAATAGCTCATGACATTTCCTAAAGGTCATTTCTAACCCAAACGGGAAATTTACATCTTGGGAAATGATGCTGTTATTTCTTGAAAAACTAAGTGTTTCTTATAGAGTTAATTGTCAAAAAAATGACTTGAATTAGAAACTTCTTGTCGATTCTGTGTATTAGTCCCAGATGAGTTGCACTGCACTGGAGTAATGCTTGATGTGTTCAGATATAGCTGTTTGCTGTTAAGCACTCCTGTTATTACAACTTCTAAAGAAACCATCAGGCCTTACTTGGCTTGACAGAAGATACCTGACAGGATCTGGAGACTTAAACAAAAAAGTTGTGGTGGAAAAGCTCTACAAATGGAGTCTTGGAGACCATGCATGCAGCTTACACAACCCAGCAACAGAGAAGATAATGGCTGCAGCCTTTAAGCTATATACAAATATTTAAATATATCCAGTCTGTAGAATAAACTGTAAATATTTTAGTGCTGTTGCAAAATGAGGATTCAGTTGGATGCAAATAGTCCTTTTTGCAAGCAATTCCATACCTGCAGAGGGGAAAAAAGGGTACACAGTACACAGCATACACTGGCTGAAGAGAGAATGCTATTTATCAGCATTCACTGGTTGTGTGAATCCTGTGCCCAGGAATGCCTGGGCTTGGTGGACAGGAAGGCAGACTGTGGGAAAGGAGGGGCCATTTGCAAGCAGTTCAAGTCAGTGCCTGTAAAAAAGAATGTCAGCAGCTATTTTCCTGACTGACCCCACATAAACCAAGGACGACCTGGAGATTTTCATGGTCAGGACAGAAGTCCTGGCTCCTCTCTGTATCCTCAAACACTATTTTTGAACAGTTTTGAACAAACCCTAAAGGCCATAACTTACACAAAGGCTGAAGTTTTAAGAGGGCAATTACACGCAACTGTAAATTGTTTAAATCCTTTATGTGGCATTCGGGATGAGTCTATGCCATCATGAAGGCACAAAGTGCCTTCATAACCTAGAGGCACCATCACAGAAATGGCCAAAGAAGTGTAGAGACTTCACCAGATCCTGGCAAAACTAGTATGTTGCAATTTGAAATCTTCCCACATAGTCCACATTTAGTTGTTTATGTAACAGAACTTCCAGAAACAACAATTATGTGCTAGGAGATAATTGCTTATGATTATCCTGGAGAAGAGTATTTCAACTTTGTGTTCAATGTGGCATTACTTAACTAAAGGATAATACGAAATGGGAATATGTTTCTATCAAGCTTTCTGAGAAATCAGAAATTCTGTCTTGGCTTATACATATAGACCTAAGGCACATGAAGTTTTCTTCTTCCACATATGGTATTGTCTTTAATGCATCAATATTTTCCAAAAATACCAAAACAAAGACATTTCTCTAAATTATGAACAGCACTTAAAATTGCACATCAATCAAAGTAAATTAGATCTTATCAATAGATTAAATCTCATAATAACAATGCTGTTTAGAAGGATTAATGTTGAGTATTCTTTCAAGCTTTCTTCAACTTGGATGCCTTAGGTCCCTTAACTCCTGAATTGATACCCTAGTTTTCAGAAGAATTGGTCATTTGAGTCTCTTACTTCACTGCCCAAATATAGATTTCCATCAAAAAACTTTTAAGTTTTCTTTGTACGTTACAAAGCTAATGAGAAAGCTGAGTGTGCAGAATTCTGACTAGAAGTTAACTCTGTCATTTTAAAGATCCCTTAATTTCCTTTTCACTTTGGTCGGAATTATCACAAAAACATTCACAGGAAAAATTTATAGGACTTTTTAACAGAATTTTTAATATGCTTTGCCACTTTGCTGCAAAGAGAGAGGAGCGTGGTGTGGAGGGGGAGGAAGTTAACTCCTACTGCTGATGCAGAGAGGTCATTGAGACCTCATGCCAACCTTGGAGCAGGGATGAGGTGGGACAACAGTGCAGGGTTGGGCAGGGCTATACGGGGAGGCAAAAGGCAAATAATGTGCATAGCGGCACTGCTGTAGTAGTGTGGTGGCCTGATCTTAAGGGTATCGTTTGGCACAGCGTGCAATATCACACATCTCAATGTATTTCCTGTGCTGGCTGCAGAAGAGGCTAGTGCCGCTGTTTGAGCTAGAAAGCCTAACTGTGAGTTGTGAGTGGGAAAGCAGTTCTTCTGTGGTGGAGGATGACAAATTACAAGAGCACACACCAAGCTGTTGGGGGAAGTGTGGTGTAGAAGTCCAGCATCTCATCACAGAAATACCTGCTCGGCTGTGTGAGACAAGGCACAAGTGCATATTTTTGTAGAACTTGATCTTTAATTAGGGAAAATAATATACAATAAGCTGCTTTAATTTATAGTATTATTTGCCTTGTGTTTCTAGAACTTTTCTTAATATTAGGAGCTTTATCTCATGCAAAATTTAATAACAAAGAATGTTTTCAGTTCCTTTTCAAATCCACAAAGTTATGCAGGATAACAGAAGATTTGTATGTGTTTAATAACATGTGTAGTTGATGCCTTTCAAGACAGAACATGCCTTTCTCTCCTACAGATAGAAATTTCAGCCCTCAAAACAAGGTTAAAGTGTTAAAGTAGGCTATTCAGAAATACTCAATAAAGAATAATGCCTTTGTTTTTGACTTTTTTAACTTAGTAGAAGTCATGCGAACAACAAACTAGAGAACTCCCCTCCCCATAGAACAGAAACCAAACAATTTATCACAAAGAAGCTATTCCTAAACATATGAAAGATATCTCCAGTATCAGCCATCAAAGGATTGGGTATGTTTTTAAAATTCTCAAAGAAATATTGGGCCACCGTTAAGTGTTTTCTTCTCTCTTCTTCAGGGACCATTGCTAGCTCTTACAGAAGGCCTTATTTGGTCTTCATTTTCAGCATTGCATTTCCTTAACAATAATAGTATATCATGATGAAATAATATGAATGGCAGATGTCAAGACCATTGAAAATAGTGATATGATAACATTCCTGAGAAACAAAAGCGAAGTAGCTAGAGAGTTTAAAAACCAACTCTTTTTTATTTTAGCCTTGACCTTTGAAGACAAAAAGCTGGTGGACAAAAAGCTGGACATGAGCTGGCAATGTGCTCTCGCAGCCCAGAAGGCCAACAAGATCCTGGGCTGCATCAAGAGAAGCGTGGCCAGCAGGTCGAGGGAGGGGATTCTCCCCTTCTACTCTGCTCTGGTGAGACCCCACCTGCAGTCCTGTGCCCAGCTCTGGGGTCCTCAGTTCAGGAAAGACACGGACCTGCTACAGCGGGTCCAAAGGAGGGCTACAAAGATGATCACAGGGCTGGAACACCTCCCCTATGAAGACAGGCTGAAAGAGCTGGGGTTGTTCAGCCTGGAGAAGAGAAGGCTCCAGGGAGACCTTATTGCGGCCTTTCAGTACTTAAAGTATTATCAGAGATAATATGTTGTACATGGTCTTGTCCTTTTGCCAGACAATAGAACGCTGTGATAACAAAAAGTTGGGAACTCTACCAGGCCTTCTGAGCCAGAGATATTGCCACCCATTACTAATAGTTGGGATGGTGGTTCCCATAGCCGTGAAATAAAAATCTGAAAGCAACAGGGCTATTTTTTCCATAAGGATAGACAAAATTAGGTATTAACACAGACTGTGGATCTCGCAAGTGACACTGATAGGGTGCTTTTACCATAGATGTTTGGGAAAAGAAAAGCTCCCAGACAAACAGATCATGAGGCTCTCATCTCTGAAATATCAGGTGTTTCACAATGCCTAGCATCTTCCCATTCCCACTAGCTACATACTTCTGTCTCCCTGAACTGACTTGCTTCCCACCTCGCTCCCCTTCACTCATTTCCCCATTCCACCTCTTAGCATCTCCTTTTACTTTCTCCTTGTCCATGTATCCCTATCCTTCATTGTTTGCTCATTCCCCAAACCTATCACCCCCTTTCAACACCCCAATATTTAGTCTTTCCTTTCTCCATTCTGAAGTTGCCATAATTCCCAAGCTTTTAACATTCAGAGTGAGGACGATCCTCTCTCTTTCTCACTAACACTGATTACACGGGTCCACTGCCCCAAAAAGGCAGCAATGGGTGATCACACGATCACAGAGCATTTCGGGTTGGACAGGTCTCACATCCATCTTCCTGCTCACAGCAGGCTCACCTCTGAGATCGTGGGTTGCTCCAGGCTCTGTCCACTCATATCTGGAAAACCTCCAAGGACAGAGACTGTGCAGCCTCTCTGAGCAACCTGCTCCACAGCCTGTTTCCCCTTATGGGGAAAACTGTTTCCTTATGTCCACTCTGAAGCTCTCTTCTTTCAGCTTATGCCTGTTGTCTTGCATTCTCCTGCCCTGCACCACTGTGAAGAGCCTGGCCCCATATACTCCATTACATCCCTATAGGCCCTAGGGGGCTGCTGTCATATCCCCTGAAGCCATGTCTTCCCCAGGCTGAACCAGTCCTGGTCCCTCAGCCTCTCCTCACAGGGAAAGTCCCCCAGCCCCTTCCATCCTGGGCAGCCTTCAGGGCCTTTTCTACAGAGCTGCTCCACAAGGAGGGAGCCTGTGGCACTGAAAGGGGTTCATGCATGCCAGGGTAGGACTTGCCACCTGTCCCTGCTGAATTTCACAACATTCCAGTCAATCCACACTCTGGCCTGTCCACATGGTGGCACAGGGCCACACTGAGGTGGAGGATGCTCATAACAGAAGGAGCAAAAGAAGCCAACATCAATGGAAAGCAGAAGGACCTTCAGGGCAAGCATGACAGCAGCCTGCCTAGGGGCTGAGCTCCACATCAGCCCGGTGTCTAAGATACAGAAAGATACAGAATTGCCAAAAATTTTCTTGTAGACCCCTGTCAATCAAAGACTGAAACTCCAGAGAAAAAGCCCAAATCCCACTGCTCAGACAGATGAGACGGCAGCAGGGCTGCAGTGTGCCCTGCAGGATTTGTCAGTGCTGAGCACTGGCTGCATTCAGACCGAGTCAGACCCATTCAGACCTCCAGGAGACAGGGGAGTCAACCAGTGCCATTCTGCAGGATATCTGCACGTTCTCTGGCAAGACATAGACAAAAAGTCATGCAACCAGTGCAGATTTAAAGGCCCAGCATATGACAGAGATCAAAGGGATGATGGGAACATTCAAAGCCTTATGCAAATATGCAAATCTTTAGCTCATTTGAAATACCCACTTGAAGAGAACATCTGGAAACTGACATTAGAGCCCTTTTCCCAATAAATTATTAGCTAGGCAGAAAAAAAAATTCAGTGGCTATTTTTTGAATGTGTGCAGTAAAAGCACCACTGGCAAGTTCTAGGGAGATCTTTTGGAAGAAAGGAGGGGGTCATCAGGCATTCAGAGCCAGAACTTGCATTAGCACAGCTGTCCTGACTGTGCTTTTCCTATGTATGCAAAGTCTCATCCCTTTCCAGATACAATAATGACTTCTTTGTACATTATTTATTTTGTAATCACAGATTTCAAAATACATACCATAAAGATGAGCAAGTCATGTAAACATCCCGCAAGGCTCAAAATTGAAAACATGAAAATAAAACAAATACAGACAATGGGATATAATCCTTCATGTCTTCAATAAAAATTCCAAGTACAATGTCATCTGTTCATGTCAAGATAAGGTTAATTTGATCTTATGACCAGTTAATCAAAGTTTCATGTACCAGAATGTCTGAGTGCATATTTATGTTTGTATTTATCCAATTTCTGTACTTTGTTCATGCCATTGTACCTAGCTTTATTCAGTAATTAAGTCACTAGTTAGTATTATTAGTCCATTGGCCGTTTAGTGAAGGAAATACTTCCCAAAGAGAAAGTTGCTGTGAAAGCTCTGATACATAATTATTTTAATGTTAATTTGTGTTATATTTTATCAGTTATTCCATATAATATTTATGTGTATTTATAAAAACATTGTATTCTTATAAAAAATAATTATTTTATACATTCTAATACAAGCAATGTATAAAGCTTTTTAAGTGTTTCTGTACAAATACTACCCAAAATTACTTATTCTTAATTAAAAATTAAAATCTGGACATTCATAAGGATGAGAACATCTAAAGTTACATTAGTTTTCAGAATTTTGGGAAGAATGTAAAGTAATAAACAATACTCTAAAGACTATGGTCGCATTACCATATATAATTTAGTAACCTAGATTTACATTTCCAGAGCCTACCCAGGCATATGTATACTTTTGAAAATCTGGCTACGCACCTAAAGTCCACAAAAAATGCGGACTACTGCATCACTTCTATTTTTGAAAGCTCTTTCAAGCTTCTAAACTACTTATTGGCAGATTTTCGAAAGCCATTTAAATGGTTAGGTATGCCCAGCAAGCGTCTAATCAGATTTTGAGAAGTATTGAAATAGGTCAGGCACCCAACACCCTTTCAAAACTCAGCCCTCAAGAATATTTTTCAAAAAGATACAAAAAGACAGCTCTGCCTGCAATTTGGCAGAAACTTACCCCTGAACAAGGCAGTCTGTTTCTGCCAACTGCTGAAGCACTCTGGCTGTTGGCACAGCTGGATGGGAGGCACTATGCAAAATGATTACTAGGTTGATTCAGCAGGTCAAGAGTTGTGTTTCTATGGAGCAGGCAGAAGAAAGAGTGCAGAAGATCTGCCTGAAATTTTTTAAATGGACCAACAAGAAGGTTTGAAGTGCTCCATCTAGTGCAATAGCCATGATGAACACTTTACTGTGCCATGCAGACTCTATTCTAGTCAGTTTTAATTTATTATTATTAATTATTCTTATTATATTATATTTAATAAACTATAACAATAGCAATAATAATTTCACTGTACTGGCCAGAAGTAAGGAATTAAGAGATGTAAAAGAAAAGTTGGCAGGAAGGGGCTGGGGACCCTGCTTCTGCTCCCCCTCAACATACCAAAGCCCACCAAGGACAGATCACATAAAAGGAACTGCATTAGGAAGCTTGGAGAGGTGGGCAGAGTGCTCCTTCCCCCATGGGAGACAGATCCTCAACAGCACCAGTTAGCTAGCCCTTAATGGCTGCTGGCGCTGCTATCCAGAGCTGCATTCTGAAGGCATTATTCCTTCTGACTGATGTGAAGCTCCCAATGCAATCTCTTGCCCTCAACATGGTGTGAAGTTATTTGAGGGCCTATTCATCTGTTATCTGTTTATGCAACAGCTAACTAATGAACAGCTTGCAAAGGCTCAGATGAGACTCAAAGCCCTTTCTGACAGGCAGAAGCTTGTCCCAAGAAAAGTCTATGTTACTGTTTTATAACAAACACTAGTTGCTCTCCGAAGACTGAGCTGTATAGGGCCAACAGCAGAAATAATGAGGGCTCCCTAAAGGGTTTCCTGGAGGAGTTTCCACTCTCCCCATCTAGCACGTGGCATTTATTTAGTTTACCATCGGAGCTGGTTACACACCTTTCAGTCTAAGTAGCTTTGAGATTCCCTATCAGCTGGGATAGGATGGACAGAAAAATCTTCTGCACAGAAGCTTCTATTGGCCACCTGGCACACCTGAGAAAATCAAAGCAAGACAATTGAGGAAAAATAAGTAACTGCCTCTTTGTCTTATTTCCCAGTCATTCGGGAAGCCAAGAAACACTTTAGGAAATTGCATAACACTTTGCTCCACAACACCTTTTCCTTGATGTTCTATAGATCCTGTCTTACTGTTCATCTATTGGATGCTCAAGGCTGAAAACAGACATGTACCAGAGATGCTGCTGGATCTGTTGAATAGATCTTAGTTTACAACTATGAGGCAGTATAGTACAAAATGCCTGCTGTCCCACATTACAATTCTCCAAGAGATGAAAGACTTCATTTTTCTTAGAAAAGGACTATTTTGTTTGGGGGAAGGTGGGGAGGAATGACATAAATTGTAAATTATGTAAATTTCTTCTTTTTCACAACAAGTGTTAACAAAGAGCTTCAGTAAAGCCTGAGGGCACACGTGTGAGCTGAAATGAGGCTCCTGGACCCACGGGGAGAGGGTGGGGGTCCCAGATGAGGCTGTTCATGGCTGTAGGACATGTTAGAGTCCTCAGGGTTCTGATAGTTTTCTCACAGCTTATGGTATTTCCATTTCAAGTTAATAGCAGTATTTCATTCCACTTTAAATATATTTATTCAGTTATTATTATTTATTGGTATAATCAAGAAATTATGCAGACGTTCAGCACCAGAAAATGGATCATTAATTCAGAGCTTAGTAAATTAAAGAAATACAAGGAGAAAAATGTCCTTTATTTCTTCTGGGAAGAGGAAAAGGGAAGAAAGGACACTCACGCGACCCGGGGGTTAGAGCAGTGGTCTCTGAAGTGGGGTGTGTGCACCCCAGGGTGTGTGCAAGTCAAATCATTGAGGTGTGGGAGGAAAATATTTTTTGTACCATTAATAAGTAAAATAAAATAATCTCAAATGCATTTTTAAAACTGTTTATTTTATCCTTATCCATTTTAAATTTCTGCTTTGTGTATGTTTTATAAAGTACATAACAGGAACAAATTGTCATTTATTGCGATTTGTCTGATAACAATAGCCATAGCAAGGCTGACCTGATCACTACAAAACCCTTCTGTACCCAATACTTCTTCCTTTCATAGCAAGGCAGGTTAGGAGTGAACTTTGGCATTTCAATGATGCCAAAAAAATCAGCATAAGGGAAAAATCCTAACTTGAAAATGTGTAACTTCCAGCTGAGTCTAGGAATAGATAGGATAGCATTTAGAATATGGCTGTTCTGGAGCTCATGCAGATTTTTTTAAATAAGGAGCAAGCATTCCAGCACAAAGCACAAGAAGGCAACGTCGGAAATACACTTGTTGAAAATGGTTGCTTGCATATTTCTGTGAGGGGTCAGAGAGAAGCTTCCAGCAAACTATCATCACCCCTGGGAACAAAGTGCAAGAAGACTGTTTTTTTTCCCAGCATATCAGCTGAGTCATCTAGAGGGGAAATTGTTTGCATCACTTGCCGCTTCATTTTTCCTCATGAGGTGGCCTGGATTGGAAGCAGCTCCCTGTGAAAGACATTTAATATTGCCTTTTTTAGAAGTTTTTTTTGAGGGAGTGGGGAGGGGGTGTTAGATCTTGTGAACAACTCCAAAATAATCCCCAGCATGAATACTGACAGGACTTTCTGCTCTTCCAGTTCAGATTTTGTCTAAGAACCCCAGATCTACCATTTATTATGTATTTTCCCCTTAAAACCGAGTCTTGGACAATGACAGAAGAATTTCTATGCTTGTCGTGTCATAACTTTGTTCTAGCTTTTGGCCTTCACCAAGACATGTTGAAGAAGCTTGAACAGGTCATTTATGAAAGGCACATGCCATAAAGTTACTGTAGATCAGATGCTGCTGGCAGTGTTATCTTTCTATCTGTATCCTAACAAACTAAGAAATATAATGCTATCTAAAATCAGGCATTTTTTTCTTCTAAAATTGTTGTGAACAGAAGTCTAAACCGAAACTCAAATGAGTTCAAAGTGGCTCACTTGAGTTTGAGATCAGACACAAAACCTTCCCTTAAAATGACTACACTGCTGATCTCAGCTAAGTAGTTTTATGTCGTGTTTGACTAGTTAGTTCAGTTGTTCCTCCTGGGATTCGTTTCTTTTATTGTTTTTGATCTTCTTGGTCATTTTGGCAGGTTTTCTGTCTTAGAATAATCAGATCTTTTCCTCAGCCCTCAGAGGTCAGCATCTTATTTTGCACATTCATTTTCACTTTTCTGTGCTGCATTTGCCAGAACATTTCATGCCTTGGTACTCTCAGGCAGCACTGCTGAAAATGATGTCTTTAGCCGGCACTGCACACAGGTTTGAGGTCTAATCTCCATGTTCACTTGAAAAGAGAGTTGGTAATTCATGTTTTTTTTATTTTCAATAACTGTCTATATGTATATCCCATCTTTTTCAGAAACCTGAAATGAATATGCACCGTTCAAGTGGCCAGAGCATTCCTTGAAGCTGTAAAAGACTCCAGCTCAGTCTCCCTCTACCCGAATCAGAGAGTAGAGGACTTCTGTTTTCCACATCCTTGCTTAGCAGTCATGACCCCTCAGCCATTCCAGTTGGAGAGGTCTTTTCAAGGGAACTAGTCTGCACATTTCTGCTAACAGTTTCAAGCCAATTAAGTGCATTTTCCAAAATAAATCAGTTTTAGCTGGAAGTGCCAACTATCTATTATCTCTCTTCATTTCATTACCAGAATTTCTTAACTGTTCAACAGATATATCAGAATCAGCAATTTATAAAGTGCCTGGAAAGACTTTCCAAGCACATTGGGCTGCAGCAATGTCAGCAAGGCAATGCATACTACACCAATTCATAAGTATGAAATGAAACATGTTAAATTTGAAAAGAACATCCTAGCAGCTGTGAAAGGGCAGCTGCATTTCAAGAGTCCCCTGAAAGACGAAAGTGTCTGAACGAGCGCTAGGAAAATGTAGTCAACAGTTTTGGTAATGTGAAAGTCCTATTACATCATTCTCTCTGGCTGTTTACAATCTCTGATGGGCAAGAGACTTCATGCTAAACTATTAAAAAAGTTAATAAATCTCTCCATAAGGAACGTTAGCATGATGATCAAACTAACTCTTTAGTTTATTTATGCCATCCAACTGCTATTAATGACAAGTCCTCCAAGTACCCTCCGTCATTTGTGTTTTTATTGTTCCTACAAATAGTTTTTATACCTTCACTTAATCATTACTAAGTCAACAGTATAAACTCATTCCTTTTAATATGCTTCATCAAAAAATCTCTCCAACCTTCACTGATTGCATGAAACTAGAATAGGGGAAGAAAAACTGTTTTTCTGTCTCTTAGGAATGTGAAAATCTTCCCATCTTAATCTGGAATGGGAAACCAAAATCTCAGCAGAAATGCTAATAGTGAAATATCTCTTAATTGTTTTGATGTGTTTCTATTTTGCAAAAATAAACAGTAAAAATCAATTAGAATGTTTAAACTAAAACTTCTCTTCAAAGTTATCTGCATGGTCTTTTCCTGTATTTGAACATTAAACAAACAGTTGTTGAAACTAACCTTTTCCAACAGGAAACTGAGTTTGACAGATCAGCAGTTCCAAATGAAAAAAAAGCTTTACCCAGGCCTTTCTCATGTCAACATTTACACTGGAAATGAAATGTCCTTTCTTGGATGTAAGCTGATGTAAAGAAGCAGACGTGAAATGACATCAGGAAACAGTGTCAGTGTGGCTCTCACTAGTGTTGAATGGACTGTGAAGTCTGAGCTAATAATTTCGGCAGATAAGTGAAATGCACTCAGTATTAATTGAAATAGGATTTGTCACAATATAAATGATGCAACTTTCCTCAAAGACTTTCAGCACAACTTCTAGTTACACAGCTAACAAAAACAAACCTCAAAAATCATTGTCACTCTAAATACGAAGGCTGTAGAAAGTAATCATAGGAATCAAATAAAGCTGTTGAAGTGTGTTTAAAAGTGTGGCAGGTACACCTACCCTGACAGAGAGCGAAACTTCTCGCCTGTGGAAAAGAGAAAAAAAACCCAGAAGCCGCGGTTTAGAGGTCGAGCTGCCCTACCCGCAGAAGCCTATCACCTGGTATTTTTACATGCCAATTGTCAGGGAAGTTTGTAAGTGTCACCTGAAAGCAGTAATTCAAACAAAGATCCTATTTATACTTTCAAGTGCTTTTTCTTTACACTGCCTTTCTTATTCAATTTTTCCTGCTTTATGATGGCTCTGGCCATGCTATTCTCTCCTGATGAAACCTGATCCGCCCTCAAGCCTGTAGGTTTTGTAGAGTGATGAGGTGCTGCGCAGAGCTGTAATTTTTGGACATGTAGCAAGTCTGATTACATGCTCACTGGTCTGCAGTGGAACTGACATATAGATGATTCATGTAGATTATTATTTCATTTCTAACCCACCTAATAAGTCAGCCTCTGTAGAGACATATGCAAACAGTAAGAAAAATACACCACACCCTTTTTAAGGATGCCTTCTGGGAAAAAAGGGTTTTCTCTGCTCACGACAACTCTTGTAATATGACTAGGTTCACACAATCCTAGTGGAAATGTGCAACTCAGAAAACAGGCCAGTCTGTTCAGGAAATGTTATCAAACTGAAACCAGCAGAGTTCACCCTGTCTTTGGTCTTTCCTCATTTTGATTTAAAGAAGGGAACCAGAAGTGCAATGCTCTAGTTGCCAGAAGTTTCAAGGGAGACAGGAAAACGGAAAGGGAATTGCACAACAGAGCCTTTTGTTTGCTGTTTAACACTGCCTTTGTCAGGCGCATCCCAAGAAAGAATAAGCAAAACCAATGGGCTTTCCAGTTCACTTTGTTTTGCCTATTGCTCTTTTTTGTCCATGAAAAACACTTATATATGAAAAACACTTTTTATACAGAATGAATAACAATTTCTGGCCTACATTCTAATCTTTGAAAAGCTAATGCTGTTCTACTTAGTTACCCACAGAAGTAGTTCTCAGCCTCCCTTTTGGAAAGATATAACAGAATTATACTGTATCACATACACTTATTCAGGAGTGCTACACACCTCCCCAAGGTGCCTGGAATCAAACAGCCTACTGCAAAGCACTTTTACAGTACCTTTCGTTCAAAGAGAAAAAAACATTGTACAAACATAAGTTCAATCCCATGATTTGGACAGTTAACAAACATCTAACATTTAAATGTTTGATACAGAGCCACTTCCTTCCAAAGCCGGTGACTGTTATTGATGGCTCATCCTCACTTCTACAGGAAGGAACAGACTTTTTTGTTGGCAACGCCAGGTGAGTCAGAGATTTTACACTCTCCTGTACAAAGTAAATTGATAATGTCAGCTGAGACATCTTCACACAGGCAATGCTCTTTCCTCCTTTTCAGAACAAAGATTGATAGCTGTGTTGGGACTTAGTCCTTTGCCTTGTCCATGGGTAACATGACTTTCTAAATAACGCACCTCTCTCTGTGTGTGGAAAGAGAATCAGTTCCCATGCATGGAAACATGTTCAGTAAAGATGGTGATGGACGTATTCCTGGAACACAGAAGAAACTGGGAAAACTCATTGCTTCCTACACAGGCTAGGAGGTAGGTACCAAAGAAGGCTGTCAACCGGAGGAAAAAGGAAGGATAATCCGGGGATGTGTGGGGAGAACACAAAGGGAAGAACTGGCATTTCTTTAAGAAGGGACATGCAGAAAGTGATCTGACAGCAAGCTCACAGCAGTGCTTCTGCTCTCGCTCACATCTCACTTTTCCAAACTACACAGTTTTGCTTAGCATAGCTTTCCTTTTTCCCTTCCTTCCTGTCTGCTCCTTCCAGTTTGATCCCCAGTGCTTCCCATGTATCTTTTCATTCTAGCCCTCTTTTCCATTGCTCACTTGCCTCACGCTCTTTCATTTGCTTCCCACAAACACTCATCCCTGCAGATTTCCCAACAGCCCGGCAGAACTGAACAACTGTGAGATGCCCTGGTTTTGGGTGGTCTCACACCCTCTGGAGCAGACTGCCTGCAGGCAGCAGTAACCCTGCATGAGCCTTATGCAGTGACCAGCTGCTTTTCTGCCATGGCTCTCCCAAATCATTCCCACAGGTTCACTGAGGAAGCATTTCTTAAGTCATGGTTTCTATTTCCTTAGTTCCTTCCTTCCTTCCTTCCTTCCTTCATTCCTTCCTTCCTTCAGAGAATTTTTCTTGTCATATTAAAACCATAAAATACCTTAAGATCTTTAACTTGTGGACATATTGGTGCTGCCAGTATTGCCTTACTGTACCTGCTAGGTGAAAAGCAGGGGACATACAGGCACACATCTTAGCTCAAATGCCAGTCAGCTCTTATTACACGTAAACCTCAGTGAGGCTGGTCCCGCCATACTGACCCCACAGGGAGGGAGCTTGTGGCTTCAGGACCCTGGGTGTTCATGGCCTGGTTTAAGGTCTTCATAATGCAGAAATAAGACAGACAAGGCTTAACATGCAATTTAAGTGCATCCTTAAGTCTTGCAACAGTTACTCTACTACCTTTTCCACTGAGCTTTCTGTCACCTCCATAAAACATATGCAGTGTATTCAAAGTCTGCCTGCCTGATTCTTCATCCACTCCTATACAATGAACCTTTTTACTTCTGTATTAAAAATTCTTTATCACTTTCCCTTGAAAGCTTCTCATCTAAAGGGATTTCAACAGCTTCAAAAAGAGGCTTTTTTTAAAGAAAGATTCATATGTGACAACAGCCATCCTGTGCTTTATAAAAGCATTTGCAGTATTGCTTACCTCAAGTTTTAAACTATTACATGCAAAACGTTAGAAGATGTGATTTAAAAATAAAATTTAACTGTCATTCTTGTAATCTGTCATTCTTATTTGCCTGTTTCTGATCTTATAGGCTAGAATAAGACCAAACAAGGAAGCTTTTTCTTTGGAGCAGCAGCAGCAGAAAGAGTTAAAGTCTTTTTATTTCTAGGGACTTTTAGGTTCTCATACATTCACATAAGATCAGTAGATGATTACTTTAGCTGTACGAGAAATAACAAGAACTGGGAACTCCGCCCTTTCCTGTTACTGTACATGTTTTTCTGCTCTCCTACTTTGTCGTGGTTTAACCCCAGCCAGCAACACAGCACCACGCAGCCGCTCACTCGCTCCCCCCCCACCCAGTGGGAT
>JAVKLA010000028.1:28115169-28156771 GCA_034782735.1 Sagittarius serpentarius | reverse complement strand
TACTGAACTGAAAACACAGCGCTGTACCAGCTGCTAGGAAGACAATTAACTCTATCCCAGCCGAAACCAGGACATACTTGTATGTGAAGTACCCAATAAACCAAGAGGTGACTTTCATCATACTAGGGAAAACATTATCTTAGCTATATTTAGCCAGCTTGAATGCATGAGGAAACCCATCCCCCCCGCCAAAGACCGCAGTGCTATAGTATCCCTTTTCCCTCTAGTTCTCCTCAAAGCAATCTTAGAGCCTCTTTAAAATTTAAGTCTTTCCAAGCTGATTCCCAATACCTTTCCGCTCCTTTCTTCGTTTTATCCCTGTCTGCCCTGCGCTACTTGGGATGGCCTTTTTCCTCTTCCTAGCATCACAAATACTTTGCTTCCACACAGGGCACATAGACCTTTGCTGGCCAAAGAAGAAAAGAAAGAGGGAATATTTTCAGGAGGAGCTACTTGTGGGTCACTAGAGACTCAGGACTGCAAACATTCTTTCTGTGTGCAAAGAGCTTTCCACATAGTGCTGAAATCTCAGCCAGTTAATGATTTTTTTGCTAAAACTCTTGTGTCTTTGACTAACCTCTTCACACTAATGAAAGCCAG
Organism: Sagittarius serpentarius; assembly: GCA_034782735.1. Classification (NCBI taxonomy): domain Eukaryota; kingdom Metazoa; phylum Chordata; class Aves; order Accipitriformes; family Sagittariidae; genus Sagittarius; species Sagittarius serpentarius. The sequence goes on along the minus strand of JAVKLA010000028.1, from coordinate 28,156,171 downwards.
ATGCAGAACAAGACCTGATCAATCTTTACACTTAGGCTGGAGGAAAGCATACAGCTCTGGCTCTTGAAGGATTAATTGCAGGTCTCTTTTTGAAGGATTTATTTTCTTTTCACATAGTGAAATTCTGCTCCGATCCCAAGGAATGGGGAGCAGTTCAGAGCCCAAGGTGTCATGGAGCAATAGCAAGAGAAATGGAAAGGACAAATGGACAGGCCTAAACCAGCTGTTTTATGTGTGTATTGCTGTTAAATAGCTCTGTGAAGGATGGAGTTATGTTATAAAGTAGAGGGAGTTTACAATTTTACAAAAACCTAAGTCCATTTACTCTTCCTGTAATGTGTCGTCACACTTGGGTTTGGCAAATAGCATCTGGGTTTAAAGACTAGAACTTTGGGAGGGGAGAAATTCTGGTGGAAAAGTTGGAGCTTTACGCCTTGCAAGAGATCCATGTGCAAAGAAGGAGAAGGAGGTGAGATTGACCAGTATTCAGTTCTCAGCATTATGCTTCTAAATGTAACAAACCGTAATAGTTGAGATAGTAACATTTGTTAGCTTAGCTGAAGTTACTAGAAGCAGCAAGGACAATGAGGAATGAATTGCAACCAACAGAAATTAGTTCAGTCCAACAGTTAAACACAACTCAAATCAGACTTTGCTACCCAGCAAGACTGACAGTCTGAAACAGCAACTGACCCACAGGATAGAATAAACAATCAGATGATCTAGCAGCTGCCTTTCTAGAAAGTAGTGATATCGTTATTCGTTACACTTTAAGAATAATAGTTTATCTTAGAGTTTTCTTCTCTTCTGTAAAAACATTTCTTGTTAGCAATTTGATTCATATATTGAAATGGTAAAAATTATCTTGTGGAGCCCCAGAAAGATCATTACAATGTCCCCAGGTTTCTGGGTGACACCTGTTTTCCCACACAACCCTTTTAGTTTTGGATCCAACCTTTGCTGCTGCTCATCAAATCATGACGTTATACAGATAACTGTAAGAAGGTTAAGTTTGACTAAATATCCTGGTCTTCAGCCCTTGGAAGCCATCAGGACTGCAACATTTTGACACAAACATCAGCTCCATGAGTTCACAGAAAGAAAGAAACAGAAATGAAGTAAGAGAGAATGGCAAAATACACCTGGAGCATGCATGGAGAAGGCTGATTTACAAGAGACCTCAGGTACCAAAGAGCTTTAATTTCTTGTATGTAAATTAGTATCAACCTGAAAAAACCAAAAACAAGCCAGTATGAAACTCTGATAGCAACATGAACGTTGCCCAGTCAGGCCCACAGTAGTTTGAATTTAATAGCATAGGTTACAGTAGTAAACACAGGATTTGCTGCTGACAGAAAATCCTACCAGGGACTGATAGGTAGATTTTGCTGAAGTGTATGCTTTTGTGACTTCTACATGTGCTAAATAGATCCCTTCCTACATAAGATCACACATTCAGCCTTAGCAGATTGTAACTAAACACAGTGTGAGAAACCATGCAACACAGAGAGCTGGGCTTGCTTACCAGACATCCAGGCTGTGCGAGCCACCTTAACCAAATGAACCTTTGTCTCTTTGCTTTTCCTTTTTTTTTTTTTCTGGTGCCTCTACACCAGAAGAAAATAAATGTGAAGAAAACACTAGATACTCTTTGAAATTCAGACAGGACCATCAAATCAAAGAAATTCCGGTAAGTGTGAGGCCCATGTGAAGAGTACAGTAGGTAGTTCAGTAACCTGCAGAAATGATTGTACAGCTAATAAGTGTCTGTAGTGATCTACTTGAAAACATGGATCAGCTGTATCTTATTCCCTGCTTTATGAAAGATGTTTTTGCTATTAAATAAAGGTTTTCTAAGTAGGAAAAAAAACCCCAGAGCATGAACATAGTGTCAGAATAATCATTCAGGGCACTCAGTCCTTTAATCGCCATGCTTTGTACTGGTCCAGCCAAAACAAACAAGCCAGAAAATGGAAACTTGTAATGTGGAAATTTTCAGTTAAAAATTACAATAGAAATACCTACCTACCCACCCAAATATTGATTACTATATGTAAAATTTTCAATTCACAAATTCTCAGTCTAGTTAAAAAAACCCCATATTTATCACATATGAATGCCAGAACTTCTTGTTTTCAGCCAACTCTTTTACGCAGTTATCAAAAAAATGGCATCTCAAATGTGCCTATACTTTTAGAAAGTACAAGTCCTGAAACAATATTACATTGTCCTGAATGCCCTTAAGTATGTGTGTACTTTTCTGAAGTTCTGGTATGACATAATAATCCATTAGATCATTGTATATATGAGCTAATTTCAAACAGAAAAGTCTGCTTAGGAATTTGTTTTCATTCTGAACAGGAGCGAAGAAAATATATGAAGAAAAGTTTCAAGAAAAAAGTTCTTCAGATGGATTAAAATACTTATTTTCCATTCTCATTTTCCCTTATTTTACACGATGTTGTAATCTGTAATAAAAGTGTGAAGTGATAGTCATTTTTCAAAAAATAAATTCCTTTTGATATGATTGAAAGCTGTTTTCTTCCTAAATGTAATGTTGTCATGCTAATATGGAAAAATTATTTCAGAGAAACAGCAGAATATTTCTGGGCAGAAAAACAGTCCATCAGAAATAGTTTGATTGCTGCAGAGCTCCACCAAAACAGCTCATTCCTTGTCAGAGCCTATGGGAACAGTGAGTTGGGTACCATATTGTCTGGCTCTTTTGGAACACAGGATGGAACCACCCATACTTTCACTTGCAATTAAAAACGTAATGAGCAGAAAAGAAATACATTTGTCCTGAGAGAACCTGACTGCACAGAACCGAGATAATTTCTCAAAGAAAAATAAACAGGAAACAAATAATTGAATACAAGAATAGTGCCCATCCCATGGCAGCATAATTAACCATAAAAGCCTACAGGAAATAAGTGACTCAAAGAAAGAACAAATGTGCAAGTATTTGTTATGCACAAAAACATGTCCACCTGGACTGCAAAAATTCTTACTGAATTACACCTCTGATCTTTCAGATATGTACTGTGTGTTCTTAATTTACATGGACATGCAAACTTTCAAGGAAATAATTCAAATGTATTGATTTAATTACTTATTTAATTGGTTAGAGGACTATAGCCTGAGTTTGGGATTTTTTGTGAACCCAAGGGATTTGTTAGCTCAAATCCCATTTATGACTTTGGGTTCTTTTAAAAAACCTAATCCAAAATATATACTTTAATTAGAATTCAAGTGAGTCTGAGGAGTGTGAGAGGTTGAGAGGTTCACACACTTTGTTGAAAGTCCAAAATCAGACAGCTAACCTCTGGCTCCAGAAATGGCCTGGTAACAGTGGGAGAATCAGAGTCTTCCCGTGAGAGTCTTTCATTTGGGAATGAAACCAAGAAATGCAAAAGAGGTGGAGGTTCAGAATGATTCAGAAGTGATGCCTGATTTCATCCCATACTTTTTTCCAAAAGCATCAAGTACTTGGTCATTTCATGTATGTGTGTCATCTGTCGTCTTATCTACATGTATCTCATCCATATGCAGGAGACAATTCTATCTAAATAGAGATCAAAGTAATTTAAAAAATTTTCTTGATACAATAATTACAAAAATCAGAGGACTTACCTGATCCAATTTTCCACTTTGCTAAATACCTACTCAGCTGTCTAGTGTGGCTTTTTTCTAAGATTTTACAAAAAAAATTTCAAGTAAACCTTAGTTGCTTTCATTATGGTATCTTTCCTGGCCCCGGAATCTAGTCTTAAGCACTATCATTCCTGCAATGCATTTTCACTCTAGACCCAGATGGCACAGTAAGTTTCAGCTGAAACCTTAAACAGGCTCCGTATATCCAACTATCTGCAACTGTCTACATCTATTTGAAGCAAGACTTAGATCCGCCAGAAAAGCAGTATTATTAATGAGCCCTCACTGGATTTTTCCTCAATCACCTGCACTGTTGTGACAAAACAAAATTACTTTTACAAACCATATCATCTGGTAACCACACCATGTATCTTACCACTATAACATTGAAGATTTTAATACATTCAGACTTTGCTGCTGAAAATGTGATACAGCATACAGGATCTGGAAGAGAAATAGGGGTGATAGTAGAAAGCAGTTAACTTCTTAATGCCTACAGTCAGGTCTGCCAAGGGTACCCTGCCAGCAACGCAGGGCACCAAGACAACACCCGTACTAGTGAGTTGTTCGGAGCTGCACATAGAAAGTGTGTGGGATTAGGCAAGTTTTAGCTACACATACCAGAGCTGAGGAGTAATAGAGAAATATTTCTTTAATTTATTTCTGTCTTGGGTTGAAGCCAGCCTTGAAGAACTGCTCAGGTAAATGAGACTTTGACTGCATCTGCCCAGCTCTAACTAGATGAACTAGTAGCAGCTAGAAAATAGAAGCAACAGATGAACATTGCAAAGTCAGCAACATCTATATAACAATTTCCTGATATATTTGAAGTGCGAGACCAGAAGGTGATTGAAACCTCAAGTGACACTGCTGACTGGCCTAGTATATGGAGAAAACCAAAGACATAGTCCTGGAACTATGTAGGTAGTGAGGCAATTTGCAGTTTTCGTCAACAGTCCAGTATAGAAAGTAATAAATAGTGGAGACAGTAGCTCTATGGGGAGGGGCGGGAGGAAGAGGGGAAATACACGTGCACAGGTACCTGACCATGTGAAAGGCTGAGTCCAAAGTGGAACTGCTATGCACAGGGGCCAACCTGCCAGCCAGGGCTTTGCCACATCAAGTGGTCAGAGTAAGTGTCCTGTCCCCCAGGGTCCATGCTGCCAGGCTGAACTGGACCAGGGGGGTTGAGGCCTGATTTCTGCAACTGAGTTAAAGTGTTACAGGACAGAAATCACTGTTTGCCAGCAATACCCATCCCAATTAACAAACAAACTTTGAATTTTATCTTACTCAGTGTTGGTTCTGCTCTTGTGTCTACTCCACCTAAATTCTCTTTAGCAGCTTCTCTAAAAAGAAAGTATTTTTTCAGACCAAGAGAAATAATAAGCTTAAGGGTTAACTCTGAAGGGCATTGACTAACATCTTGTGACAAAGGAAAACCTTGAATCTTAGCATGCTTCTTAGGTGAAGCAGGTATTGATATTCCTGGTAGAGCTAGTTAGAAAATGTCTTTTGCCTGGATAAATTTCAGTATGTCCTTCCATCGGCTTTTGCTTTTCGTCCAAAATACCTCTAGAAAAGGCTGGGAGGGGGAGTGGGGGGAAGAGTTCAGCAATTAGTTTTCCACTCAGATATTTTCACTTTCCTACCTTTCTAGAGGAAAAAAGGCTAGACAGTTCTCCCATCTGTCCCACTAGCTAGTGCTGCCCAGCCATTGCCACCCAGATGTAATGGTGCACACACCTTACCTTTGGTCAAGGTCCAAGATGACTCACATGTGCTAAGCCATTGCGGTTTCCATTCAAACTGGATAATTACTGAGGCTCTGCAGCTTATTGACAAAAAATTGCCCTACTATTAGTCAAGAAACCAAGTTCCCTAGGGAACTCAGGAACCGTAAATCAGTTTATAACAGCCTATCTGTTTCTTATACCAGTTTTAGATCTTTGTTATGTCAATATGTTCCAGTGTTTTATTTTACATCATAGTTCAGTTGATTTTGTGACACACACCTCCCTCCAAAAAAGCAAAAACTATTGGAGGAAAAAGAGACTTTGTTTCCTTAATTTCATGGGAACCCCCACAGCTTCCAGTTCCCAAAACACAATGAGAGCCGATGTAGCCATTGTTGTGTGTTAGTGTTCTTGCTGGAGTGTAAATCCCAAGGGAGTGAATTCCCCTATTCCAGGGGAACCTGGAATAGCAGCGGAAATTGCCGCTTTTTTTCTCACTTCTTTCACAAGCCTGTCCATACTATGGTAACTACTGGAAAGGATCTTTTCTACTTTTTAAAGTATCTTTCCCTTTCGTGTTGCAGTAATAATGGTGAAGCCTTTTCTGTCAGTGTTGAGTACCCTCCCCTGCGAAGAGGGACATAATAAGATTAGACGCAGTCCTTTACCACCTCAAAAGAAAAATCAGTGTTCTCAGCCTTGTAGCTTTGGTCTTCTTACCCCTGTATCCACAGAAACAAAACAAGCAGCTCGTGTGGCTGATATCAAAACAACGTTTCAGTGGATTTGTCCCCTGTTGTGACTGGTCCACACATGATGGTAACATTCAATTTGTGTTGTCAAAGCCAAGAAGAGGCTTTCTTAGCTTAAAGTGTTGGTTCACCTGTTTGTAGTCTTTGCTTTAAATTTTGATGATGACTCAAATGGTTATCCTTTACCGGTGAAATCTGCATGAAATTTAAAGGGGTACATGTCATAAATTAGGCTATAATTTACTCACTTGCGGATCAAAGAGTTTGTAAGTGACTTGACTTTACTTTTAGATGAGATTGAGTTTCAAGAAGGCAGAGTTTCATTATTAAGAACTTGGAAATGTACTAAATCTGTAGAAATGGTAGAAAGAGTAATCAAATAATTTCCTCAACTGACAATAGCAATAGACCATTTAACTCCAGTTTAGTTCTCTTCCCCAAATTCTTCAACATTTAAAAAGAGAAAAAAAAAATCACAAAGTAGCTCATTCTTAAGCCTCCCACTGAATGTTTCATTTTCAAGTAACTGAATTAATCATTTATTGTTTTACAAAACTGTTTTTCAGCCTGAGAATGTTTGTTTTCTAAACTGGATCACTAACATTATAATTAGCCAAGTAACTTCTATGTAAAAACACGCAAGTTCACTCTTTCCAAGCACATACACTGAGATGATCTTTGTATGTTTTGAAATAGCTCTATTCAAGCCAGCAGAGTGGTAGCAACATAAAACTAATGCAATTCAAAGCCCTCAAACCTCAGCTAGTTTATCAAAATTGATGTGGATTTCTCTCTCTCCTCCCCCCACTCCTGCAACATTTTCTTCAGATAGGTACAGTACTAGTCATATAGCGGGTGTGAGGCCACTAAGCACCTCACTACCTGAGCAACTGAGTGACACCATACCAATAGTAACTGTTTATAGTTATGCTTCCTAGCCCTGACCACCTGCCTTTAGAGAATGCTAGATGTTTTCTATCAGCTTTACCCCATCTAGTTGAACTCTTATTCTCCTTAAGTTGACTTGATTGATTTGCATCACATCTTTTTAATCAAAACCTGTTTAGGACAGTCCATTATTTCATTTGGAAACCACAACAGCTTTACTTGTCTTCAGTTTCTGGGTAGCTCTATGTAGATGCTGAGATAATACTAATTCTGGTTTTTTGAAAATTCCCCAACACTTCAAGACTTCTGTGGATAAGATACAATTTAAGTCCTTCATGATGAACTTCACTGGTGTTCAGGTCATTCCATACACTTACTGCACTCAGGGTATCATTCAGGTATGTAGAGGAATTATGCACAATTTACTCACCTAGGACAATGAGATCCTTCTCTCCCAGAAAAGGCTCTCCTCTGCAGTGACCTACACTTTATGTAGATCCTCTGCTCAGAAGTAAACCTCCAGCTACATTTTCCTGACACTATATTGGAATTCTTTCTATCAGAGGGAGTGTCACATAACTGCTTCTTTCCTCCCACCGGAAAAAGGGACCATTACTTGACTGCAGTGCAAAAGGCTAGTGTCGTGCTTTAAGCCCAGTCGGTAACAAAGCACCACACTCCCCCACACCCCATTTCGGCCCCAGTGGGATAAAGAGGAGAAAATATAAAGAAAACACTCATGGGTTGACACAAGGACAGGGAGGTATCACTCACCACTTACAGTCATGGGCAAAAGACAGGCTCAACTTGGGGGAAAAACCAAAATCAATTTAATTTACTACCAACCAAATCAAAACAAAGATAATAAGAAGTAAATCCAAATCTTAACACACATTCCCCCACTCCTCCCTCCTTCCCGGCTCAACCCCACTCCCGGTTTTCTCCTTCTCCTCCCCCTCCAGTGGCGCAGGGGGACGGGGAATGGGGGTTGGGGTCAGTCCCTCACGCCTTGTCTCTGCCACTCCTTCCTCCTCAGGGGCAGGACTCCTCACTCTGCCCCTGCTCTGGCCGGGGGTCCCTCCCACGGGAGACAGTTCTCCTCGAACTGCTCCGGTGTGGGTCCTTTCCATGGCCTCCAGCCCCTCAGGCACTAACTGCTCCGTGGGCTTCCCCATGGGGTCACAGCCACCTTGGGGGGCACCCACCTGCTCCGGCGTGGGGCCCTCCCCAGGCTGCAGGGGGGCACCTGCTCCCCCGCTCCCCTTCATGGGCTGCAGGGGGACAGCCTGCCCTCTCCCCAGGGGCTGCAGGGCCATCCCCTCCTCCGGGCCGCCTCCTCCCCACCTTCCTCACGGACCTAAGGGTCTGGGTAGGGGTTTCTCTCACACCCCCATCTCCTCCCCCGCTGCAGGTTCCCCTTCTTAAATCTCTTATCCCAGAGCCGCTGCTGCTGTCGCTGATAGGCTCGGCCTTGGCCAGCGGCAGGTCCGACTTGGAGCCGGGGAAGCTTCCGGCAGCTTCTCACAGGAGCTGCCCCTGCAGGCCCTCCCCTGCCACTCAAACCCAAACCAGGTAGGTAGCACCTATCCATGTCAGCTCCAGAAAAAAAGGCAGTTTCTGCAAAATAGAAGCATATATTTTGAAAACACACACTGCTTTGCAACAAACCCTTAGACAAGGCAGAGTCTCCATTAGAAATTCAAACATTCAGGGTGCAGACTACAAAACATTTGATCAAGTAATTTCATTATATCCTAAAAAACATATGGAAAGCAACTACTTTGAATATTTCATTTCAGTAACGAGTCTAAAGATCTGATACGCTCAGCATATCCTAACTGCAAGGTTAAGGGAAGTAACAAAGACAAGGAAATACTTTAACTAACACCTTTACACATCAAGGCTGAAGTATCAGCTTTATACCAGGAGCTCTGGTTTAACTATTTTCATTAAAGCACTACTAACTTCAAAGGAGTGATTCAAAGTAGGTTACCTGAATTAATTCTTCAGTGCCTCTGGATGAGAAGCAATAAGAAGACCTTCCCAGCCTGCAACAGATCAGGAATTTTTCTTGTCATTCTTTCACAGTTATAGCAAAGATTAAAAAAAGCAGCAACAAAAAAAAGAACAAAAACTCCCATGCACTCTTAGAAGCTTTCATAACCCAACATCAATAAAAATTACAAATCCCATCTTTGGGACATGATAATTCTTTAAGCTTTGATATTTTTCTTTCTTTCTGGTTTTCAAATTTACTTTAAAATAAGGTTGTGTTTTGTTGTTTGGTTTTTTTTTAAGGAATTTAGAACAATTTTTATCTACTAAAATGACCTATAACAAGACATTTCTTGTCTAAAATTATCTATCCAGCTCTAAGCAAGGCAAGTGCTCAAGTATAGGAAAGGAATCCAGGTAAAAAAAGAAGGAACAGTGGAAAATATGGACTACACTATTACATATCTTGAAACCAAAGAAAACACCCATGCTGACACCAACACGTTAATAGAGCTTACATGAGGTTTCTCTAGCTTTAAGATGAGCAGGGACACATGAAAAACAAGGCATCTACTGACTGTAAATCAATTTAGAAATTTCTTTTTCTTATTGAAAGCCATTTCCCTAGTCATAAATTAAACAAACTTCCTCCATGCTGGTTATTCCATAACACTGTACACTTCCCTCCAGCTGATGTCTGACTGTGTTAACATCATTACTTCTGATCTCTATACACAGGAAAGCACTTTCAAGTTCCTGAAATCCAAATTGGTTGAACTATTTCAAAAACTATTTGTTTGAATGTGCATTCAGATCTCATCCCAATCCATTTTCAAGTAAAGTCTAGTAATTGACTGTACAATCACAAACCTTAGTGATGTTTAGGAAGTCTTGCTTTACAGTCCAGTTTCAGATGGCTTTCTGTGGTTATTTGGAGAGGTATGCTAAGATTTTACTCACCCAAATGGAATTGTTCATGCCTGAAACTTACTCAGCGTCAAATTTGGATTTGTTTCCTAGTTCTAAGTCTCTGTCTTCGCTCAATCAGAAACAAAATTCCAGTGTTTTTCTAGCTGTCTTGTACATAAGTAGTTCCAAACAGTTGAAAACAGGTTTCTGCCTGGTTTTGGCACAGCTTGTTCGAAGGTTCCCAAAGAAATTAATCATCAGTCTTTGATATTTCAAAAGTTCCTCATATAGCATGTGTCATACCTCACATCCACGATGTGCTTTCATCCAGGAGATGTGATGGATTTTACAATGCCTGAATTTTCATGCCAGAAGCTGGAGCTGATTTTTAGCCTCCTTTTCCTCATATTTTAGATAGCTTTGATTAACCTTTTACTAGAGGAGCAAAAGGAAATTTGGCAGATATTTTTCTTTGTCATTCTGAGACATATAAATGGAATATACATAAAGAATATAGATGCAAAAGAATAAAGACACTGTATGCAGCAAATGATAAAAGTAGTCATGCCACTTAGGTAATTTGTGGAGCTGGGATTTCCAATTGCAAGTTTCTTCTAAATTGCCTGGCACTGAGCCACAGAAGATGAAATCTTTTAAAGAGATCTTAAATGGATCCACCAAAAAATGCAATACTCAGAGATACTAGCTACTTCTGAAAATCCTAGGTGTTAATTGCTGCAGTGATGGTCTTGTGATTTCAGTTTGTTCCAATGTCAGCTTTGACTATGTCTTTTCATGATGACAGAGTTCTATTTTTGAATACCACATGTTTATTTATTGGGGGATGGAGGCTAATTTCCAATATTCACGCTTCAAATTCAAGCAAGGTCTGTGGATGTAACATCAAGACTAATATGGACTGTGGTTATCACTAATTTTCAGTTGAGAATCTGGACTAAGATCAAAAGGTAGCAAATAGCCAGTATTTATCAATTGAGAGCAAGTAATGCAGTAAACCAAGTATCCGATATCCTAAATAGAGAAAATACCATGGTTAATGAATGCATCTGATGAACTTGGAGCTATATTTGATATTTCCCGTATACCAAACACCAGAGCTGTCAGGCCACACTAAGACAACATCTATTCCACATTGAAGTACTGACACTTTCACTTTAATCCTCTATGATTTTAAAAGACATTCAGAAGAAAAGGATAGAGGAGAATGTGTAATATTTTTAAAGTCATTGCTAAAATTTGTATGGATTTAAGTGTATTGGATATAAGCACAGGAGGTAAAGAAAATAATGGAGTATGCCATCGTAAATTGCAGATTTTGTACCAAGGAGAAGCTGTGGAGCAGAATATGATACAAAACAGCTCAGCTGTAAAAAAAAACACATTATCTCTTGGCATTGAGGAACATAGCAGCAGTAAGGTTACCATCTAGTCTTCCCTGCAATAAAACACATGCAACTCTTTTGAAATAATTGGCTACTTGTGTATGTAGCACAGCTATAATATTTCAGGATTTATGATGGCTTAATTCAGTCATTAATCCTGTAATAATTTTACCAGTAATAGTTAATGAAAAGAAGTAGCAATCATCAGATTTTGTAGCCTAGTGAATTTTAAAATAAGCTAACCCCACACTGCACTTTCATTGGCTGATAATACCTAACCCAAACTGCAGAAATTTTTGCCTATTTACATAAAGGAAACAAAGAATTAAGTATAAATTAAATACAAATGCAAATGTATTAATTTCAAGACTTGTTCTTGCCAAATGCCAATTCTCCCCATCCACTAAAAAAGATAACACAAATAGAAAAGCTGCATACCAGAGCTCAGTAAAGAGGCAAAGAATTAGGAGATCTGTATGCAATATTGAAGTCCCAAAAGACAGATTGTCCAGAGCAGTATATCACCAACAAATGGTTGTATGTGTAAATAGGTGAGAAAAGCTTGATTGCAGCAAAGAAAGGGTACAAGGTGTATATACAGTTGTTGCCAGTTGCTATGCAGGTTTGACTAAACTTTGCTAAGGAAATGAAACTCCAGAAAGGTCAAAAAAAATAGAAGATACATGCTTTAAGAAAATTGTTACAGAACTGCAACAGGCACAAATTATTTTGCTTGTAGGAGTTTTGGCACATTTTAGAGGACCATTTACATGAGTGTCACAAAATCATTTCAAAAATGTGGGAGTGAAGCACATGCTTCCACTGGCAGGATGGCGTACAGATTGTGTCCTGGAAAAATCTGAAGCCTGCATGGAGGAGCCTGTAGACTTTTTGTCAGTTCTATCCTTTCTTTTCTCAAAGTACAAAATGTCAGAGGTACCCTAGCAGCTCAGTGAATCAGAGAGCAGCACAGAGTACAAACTGTTCTGGTTTGAAGAGTTACATAAACACTGCAAAGTATATATTTTGTCTCTATTCATCCACCTCATCCATCCACTTCAGTGATTAAAGCCTACTGCACGCTGACACAAGCAAACAAGAGAAATTACAAGTCCTTGCTAAAGCCCTGATGAACTTTGCATAGGCAGTGAAGAGGTACACACAACCACACTAGCTAAGTCACCAGCTGTGGAACTTGTGCCTTTCTGTAAGCCTCTCACAACTTGATTTCATCAGATACTGAAAGTCTCATCAACTTGCAAGACTGGACCACAAGAACTAGATTTTCTCATCCTGTTTGGTGGAAAAGGGACAGAAAGACACCTAATTTCCCTCTTTTTCCATTTCAAAGCCAGTTTTCTGTATGTATAACTTTGATTCAATATGATGTAAACACATTCAGCTGAACAAACCGAAACCTTCATATCCCAAACAGCCTACAAAATAGCAAAAGATGAAACAGGAAAATTATAATACCTAAATGGTCTGAGACACCAGAGACCCACTGAGACACTTGAGACCTAATCACTGGCAAATTACTCCTTATAAACCTTTCCTCCTTACATTAGTGAGAAAAAATATGGGTTCCCATATATGCAATCAATAAGCAGCACACACACCCCCCAGGTTCTTTGTTTAACAGCACAGCCCTGATACTGTAATGTGATGCAATTTATTTGCTTAGTGTATTTTTATATATATCCACTTACCCAATGCATGGAGCACTGAGTTACATCACTGCACAAGCTGGCCATTGCAGGCAATGACGTATTTGGATTAAAATGTATCAATATTGGTGGGAGCATTTTCCTGAGATTTACCCACCTGAAAGAGCTAAGAGCACTGGGTAGAACTCTGGAAACTCCATAGAAAAGTCCTGGGAGGGCATGCTTTAGGTGAGACCATAGAGCAAAGCTACAGCATGTTTCTATGGTTGAAATAAGGTGCAAAAACTCCATTGAGTGTCAAAGCTGATTGAAGTCCACAGGGATCAGTGAACTGAGCTCAAATGGGTTTGGATCAGGCCCCAAATGGCTACTCACACCAGTGTGAAATGTCATATAAGATTTGTCTCTTGGCTTCTATTTTTCAAAAGAAACAGCCTATAAACACTTTGGAAATGTTGGGAATCTTCCTGTAGATATCAGTAATGTACTTACTAGGCACATCACTTTTTACCTGTCTTAAACCCATGAGGCCTTTCCCTCTGTCTTTGAGTTATGAGGCTAAGCACAAACTCTAAGCGGCAAAGTACCCTGTTCTTGACATTATAAGCTTCTGATATCAGTGACTTCCAGTGGCTTCCATCCAGAAATACAGCTCAGGATGTGTTCATGTAAAACACCGCTTTCATTTGTCAATCATGGTTGCAATGCATAGGACTATTAGCAATAAATGATACACAGTTTCTAGGCAGAATCCTGAGAATTTGCGAACAAGATTCATGTTGAAAGTTTCACTGGGAGATAGTTGAAGAGTTAGACATAAAATGCGAGTACTTTCTAAGACAAGAACCTCTTCATCTTGATGTCGAGTTGCTTAATGTCTGTAAAGCAATTTGAGATGCTAAGACTGAAATATATTGCCAAAAAAAAGCTATTACTATTTTCATCATTACTATTAACTTTGAGCTTTTCTTTTATTGTCCTTCCATGGCTCATTGTGTCCTTTAATTGTCTTTGTCTTTCACTGTCTTTATGTCCTTAAGACTAACATCTTCAAGACAGGAACCATTACTTAACACTTTGCAGCTTCGTTCCTTACCACACTGTGGCCCTGACCGCTACCTACAATTATGTATGTTACACATATTATATGTCAAGACTAATTCTCCAAGCAGTTTCTGTTTCAAATATACACATGGATAATTCTTCAGCACATGTAAAATACTTGCTCGTCTCTATCAAGGTTTCAGAAACATAAAACTTTTTACAGTAATCTGTAACTCCAGAGCACAAATTTCATCTGATGAGCATGATCTGCATTTACCTTAGGGTTCATTTTCAGCTAAATTGTTCTTAAGTACAGCTAGAGAGACAGATAGCTTCTATATATATGCTAGGAAAGATTACAACATTGCTCTTCTGCCAGTTTTGCCACTTCCAATGCTCAGAAAGAGCATGAGTGTTTAGGAGGACAGGTACTTCAGATTTCGGTGCTTGCTTCTCCAAGAACAGTGGTTACTCCTCCACACCACATTTTGCCACCGTGGCAGTGAGACCACTACATTTAGCTCTTCAAGAAGTTTGGCCATGTTTCCATCTTAGTTCTGCCTGTTCCTCTTCCTGTAACAAGGGCAACCGTGTCAGAGCCGCACTGTAGTCCAACAACCTTTCCTCTGAAAAATTTGGTTTTGCTTGCACTGCAGACAAGTTTTAACTAGCCTTTCAACTCATTAGCTTTCTTCCACTTTTGCTGTCATATCTCAACACCTCTAGGTGCAATGACTTCTTATGCAGGGACAGTAGACTGCCAGGTGCTGCAGCCTTTGAAGTATGTCTCCTTGTCTCTGAAGAGGACTTCTTGCCAATGAGTGAACGTGATTTTATGAGGCATTTGACTGACTGTGAGTACCTCCTGAAATCAAAATGGAAACAGTGCTTCCCTTTTATGTTTTGAAGTTTTAGCTGATGTCAAATACTCTCAAGGGGAAATGACCACAAGGTTAACTTTGGATTCAACTTTTCTAAAGGGAAAACATTTTACTGTATCAAGACCATAAAAAGGGACTTAAATCTGTACTGCAAATATGAAATATGCAGTACAGATGCAAATGTTTTTCTAGTTCTTGGACATACTTTAAAAGTATGGGAATGATTTGACTATGTTGTTCTAATAAGACTGATTCTTGGTTTATGTGCAATTGCAGAGCATGTTTCACTCAGTTCTAGCACTTCCTAGACTAATGCAGTCATTTCTACTTATAGAAAATAATGGAATTCCTAAATGTATTAAATTGTGCCTTGAGCAACATACATAGGTGTGGCCCAGGAGGAAGGTATTAAATAAGTCCTCTTACCAGAGCAAAGGAGTTAATTTCTAGAAAAATACAAAGAAGTCAAGCAACTAAGAAAATTCTCAGACATAGAACATTGCTAATTCAGAGGTAGATTAAGGAATAATCTGTCCACACTACATATGCAATAGTTTCATTTGGTATAGCTAGAATATCAACACCAATTTCTTAATTACATCATTTGTTTTCTTTTCTTAAATAACCCTTCCTTCCTGCATAGTTGAAGACATCTTTTTGTGTAGTTCCATAAACCAAGCCTGAAAAAAAGGTAAATAAAATTAACCAATTAATTTCATCCAAGATGTTTCCTAAACAAATCTAATTTTGGGGTACCTACACCACTTGGATATATCTGTGAAATGAAGTGAAATCTTACACTTGAAATGAGGACTAGAATCACAGAATCAGAGTATCACCATGGTTGGAAGGTACCTCTGGATTTTGTCCAGTCCAACCCTCTTGCTCAAAACTCAATCAGCTAGAGCAGATTGCCCAGGACCAAATACATAATCACACTGTTAGATGACTTAACAGTTTAGATGTAGTTACTTGAAAGTCTTGGTTGACAAGAGATCAGAATTTACAGCTAAAAAGCATGAACTTTCCTAAAAAGTTAAATTCTGGACTTAAAACGTGGATGCTGAAGTAGGAATTTGTTTTAACTTTAATAGTCATTGCAGTTCTTAAACAGAATACATTTAATGAATGTTCAAGAATTACTAACTAGAAAGCACAAAGTAGTAGGTCAGGATTCCTTCTATTTTAAAATTAGGCTTCCATATTAAAATCAGCTTCTAATGTGGCCATGCTTTTGTTTTGCCAGGCCCATAAGGAAATTTTCAAGCTGCAAGCAGAAGAGAATTCATACTTATTTTCATAGTTAAGCTTCTATACCTGCACTTACAGATTTGCTGACAATTAAGCCACCAACCAGTTCTCACCACAGAATCCAAAGGCTGAATTAATCCATTAATCCAGAAAGTATTCTTCTTCTTTAATGGGATCACATGCATAAACATTTTTTATGTCAAAAACCAGAGATTGTGTTGTATTTCGCACCATGTGTATCCGGACTATGGCAATAGCAGGAGTTCTCTACTTGTGAACAGAGCTGCCTATAAGCACTCTCCACGCACTACTGAAAGTGCAAGCGTTAATTACAGCAGCTGTTCAATACAGATGTATGTTCCCTACAGAGGAGCAGGAAGACAGTGTTTGTAATTTTAAAGACTGGTGATTTGGAGCAATAAACAATAAACGCAATATGCCTGGCCAAATCCTTGACTAGGAGAGTATATGTAATTTAGACAGGACATACATTTGCATTCAATTAGAAGGTGCTACTCAGGAAAAGAGGATTCCTCCTATGCCAATTCAACTTCTGTACTAATCTTAAGTAATAATGATCATCTAAGATGAGTATATAGAGACAATATTCCATTTTCCTCACTGAAAAATTTAGGTACAGTCTAAATAAGACAACCTCAAAATAGTCTTGTTTTGAATGTGTCATATATCTTGATACAGACAGCTGACTTCATACACTGCTCAAAGGAGGCTAATCAGATTTTCACCACAGCACAAAAGCCAAATCAGGTTGGAGTGGCTACAGACTCTAACTATATCCTGTAACATCCACATTTACTGTAAATTCAGTTCTCATGTACAGCAAAGTAATCACTTTATGGTGTCACAGTTCTACTGGAAAAAGGAAAAAGTGAAAAAGAACTACAAGTGCACTCATATGAAATCATGCCACCTAGGGAGACACGATGGAAACCTCTAGAAATGTAGCTGAAAGTATATGCTTTTGTACTGTAGGAAAGTGAATAGAATGTTTTCTTTTACAGTCTGCTCCTCACATAATCCAGAATAAATCAGCTTGTTCTGAGGGTCTGGGCCAAATTATCAGACTGTAATTTGGTCTTTTGCATAGTCTTCTTTGCTGATCAACTGCTATAAAATAAACTCAACACAAAAGAAAAACCCTCTTGCCTCCAGTTAGTATTTTCTTTCACTAGTTCCCTTCCCTGGCCCGCCCCCCCCCCCCCCAGTTTTCACCTTCTGTTTTGCAAGGAGCTTCATTTTGTATTTAAAGAAAAAGAGGGAGACACAGAATACATATTTGCATGGTGTTGCCTTGCTTCCAGCAGTAAAAACAGTAATTACAATTCACTATCACACATTACAGCAGGAATATAGTCATTTCATTAGTACATATCAGGTGATGCATGATTAAGAATTATTTCATCCATCTGTGATTTAAACATGGTTTTAGTTCAGAAGACTGTTCTTGTTCGCATGTTTGTTGAAACAGAACAACAGCATGGCAAATGCTTATCTTTGCAGTATTTGTCCAAGAGAACAATGGTCTTGGAGGTAATGCATTATCTATCAAACCTGGTTATACTGCAGGGAGCAACAAAAGAAGAAAGTAGTTGTTTGAGTCTGATGAGAGAGATAATATATTGAAATAATGGTTCTTTTGTTTCCTGAACTTCCCTGCTAACTCCATTAGGACATGAACTTCCTCCTTGTGGTAAATGCACATAGGGTCCTGTGGGTAGCCCAGTGCCCATAGCAAGTCTGGCTTTTTGAGGAGACCACACTATCAGACATACAGAAGAACTGAGTATTTCGAATAGGGATGCAATCAAATGGGATGTTTCTATCCTTATCTGTAGGAGAACTACAGTTAAGAGACCAAATAAAGCTGAAATCATTCAGTTTTACTGGAGGTTTAATCCCTTTAGAATTAGGTTTTGTACTGAGATAGGGGCCTTATTTCTTTTCTAACTTCATGCTAAAAGAAAATGAGTAACTTTGTTATTAGCCTCTGTAAGTATTGATTTTCTTGTCATTTGACATGTTTTCTTACAGCTACAGAGCTGTCCTTTCCATCTTAATGAAAGCCATTAGAAATTTTATTGTGGCAATGCCATTGTACCATTACACATAAGAATTTTTTGGTGCTTTTGTTCTGAACCTCCTGGGATTTATAGGTCAGCTATAAACATTTGTTGTGCAACCACCACATTTCCTACAGTGACTGAATAAGTATGGGATACTGTTTGTGCATATGCTGGACTTAAGTGCATTCAGAAAGTCTGGAAGGTTCACAATGGACACATATATGAGGATGTCTCCTTTTTGGAACAAAAATAAACAACTCAAGTAGACTCAAGCTCAGAGGGATCAGCGATCACCCCTTTTCATCTACATATCCAAACCCACATATTAACCATGCAATAAAGACTAAGTATTTTGTTTCAAGCAAGTTCTTCAGTCATTGAAAAATACTTTTTTTCAGTTAGGTTAGGGGAATCTAAAGCAGAATTTGTCTCATTCAGCATCACACAGTCATTGTAAGACGTTTGTATAATCTTCCTGCAAACTACTGAGCCAAGCTGTTACTTCATTTACATTGTAAGTGTCTGTAAATTGCGGTATTTCCCCTTTCTTCTTTAATAACTCTTTCCATTGTTTTTTCATTGTTGTTATATGGTTTCATACTCCATAATGAGATGGCATGACCTACGTTCTTTATTATCTAATCTAATGGGTTTGATCTGGATTTCTCTTGGTATTCTTAACTCAGGCTCTTTCCATTGCTCTTCTTCTAATCTGACAATGTTCTTCATACATATATTTACTATAACAATGTCATCACTTACACCTATATACTTGCAATGCAAAAAAACATTCCCCATTCCTTATAGGTTGCTAATCCTTTCCCTAGCAAACTTTATTCTAAAGCAGAGAGAGACAGCAGTTTATGACAAGGGTACATAGAGGTCTGTGGCCTCCTCATCTATTCTGACTTAATATCTATCCCTCTAATATTCTCAGGGAACCGCGGAGGTAATCACTTCTGAAAACTGCCCTGTAAATTAAATAATGGTGTAGTAATACAGTGAGAAAGCTAGAGCAAAAAGACATTGTTCTGGAACATCTGAGTATCACTCAAACCTGTGATTTTTAATGACTGATACAATCAGATATTTTTTATTCCTACAATGCTTGAAGTTACTAATGCTTTAGGTCTTTTTCCAAGCTTCACCCTGTAAAATGCTGAGTGTGTTTTAATAGATGCCGAATAACAGAATGTTATTCTAAAGCCAGATGAAAGTAAGATAACTCATCACTTCACAGAACTGATTTTTAAGACGAATCTTACCCTAAACTGATACTATGATTCCTGCATTCAGCCTTTGACTGTGAATTCAAAGACGAAATTAACTCAGTGTACAAGTAAAGATATTTTTTCCTGTTTCTGGAAACTCAGCATGCGAGTCATAAACAAAAATGCAACCTTTCCTCCCGCCATGTGATTGCTAAGAACTGTGAGTATACTCAGGCTCTTCCGTTCCACGTAAAAGGAGCAGAACACAAAGCCATGCATCATGCTTAGATCCATATACTCAGCAGCCACTGAAAAGCTTTCCAGAACATAATGCTAAAAGATGTGTTGTTCTTTGCAGACTCTGTGACAGAACTACTGTTGATCTATACTGCAGTTTTGCTGTCCTCATGGAGCAGAGTACAGGATTTAAAGCTTAGCTTTACAGCTACTTCTGCTCAACTATGGAATGAAAAATAAGACAGCTGTTTTGCCACATTTTTCCAAAAAAGAATAGGTTCCAAAGCAAAGACACTGTAAACTCCCTGAGAACAGTGAAGTATAGTCAAACTACATTTGGATTCAGCTTTCCCATTACAAATCCCATAGGAAATTTTAGTTCTCAGATGGGAGGTAAATGTCTCAATGAGATGTGATCTAAGTGGTCCAGCAAGAGGTTTTTATGAAAAGAGCAACTGAAAAAAAAAAGATTTTATTGATTTTCTCTTCACTCCTCTTTCTGTCTCTCACACATTCAACATCATACTCTAATTCATCAAAGAACCATTACTTTTCAGGTATATTTTAATTACTATTGCACAGAAGAAACGCAATATTTTTTTATTAACATGATATCCTCTGGACTTACCAAATAATACGTTTGTTCGTTATTTAATGAACCAAAATCCAGATATGGAACTTATCTTTTCAAAGATTACTCTACTACTGTCTTCACAGATTCAGAGAAATCATCTTTTGTCACAGAAGTCACTGTGCACACCCATTCATAGTAGTCAGCCAAGTCATATGCTGGAACACCTAATACTGAGAAGCTGTCAAAGAGTTTCATAAAAAATACCTCAGAATTATTGTAAGTGGAAGACCTCAGACCCTTGCAAAGAACTTTATTCAGAGTCTTTTAAATGCTCTTGCTGATGAATACCCTAACTTACTTTGGTTTGGTACCACCAGTGGTAAGAGTGGCAGCAACAGCTTCTCTTTCCTCGACTTTCTTCAACTTTCTAATTTCTCAACCCAAAAGCTCAGCTTCAGTAGTCAATCATCTTACATCTCCAAGTTTTCCAAACAAGGACTCCAACCCCATGCCCTCATCTACTGTCTCCACTCTCCTACCACATACAACATTTCAAAAGGGCTGAATATCAAGCCATTACATAGGCCATCAATGGCATGTATCTCCCCACCATATGCATAGGAAAAGCTATCCCACTAGGGGATGAGATAGGACTCGTTTCCCTTCAAGCCAGAAACTCTACATGAGGACTACATAAAATAAACTCTGTTCATCAGGCCAAAGGTCTGTCTGCTGATCCTTCACAGGACCCATAAAGTCCTAAGGAAAGTAGAACTAAGGTAAGTGCAGAACATAGTTCTACAAGCTCCTCCCAGATTCCAGCAATCACTGTCTTGGTGACAATCAGCAGTTTTGCATCAGACTATAGTATTTAATAATCTTTGATGAATCTGCCTTCTATAAATTTGTCTTTTTGCTTCTTTGATCTTCATTTTTTCTGAGTAATGATAACAGATTCAAGGCGTAAGGTTATTATGATATTGTAGCAAGTCAGAGCTAGCAAATTTAAGTGGCTAATCCAAGGTTACTCATGGTTTTTCATCAGATGAGCTACTGATTGGTCTTTTGACATCTCTGCTAAATCAATATTTCAAAAAGCTGATAAACTACTGCCCCGGTCTTTGTTCATCACTTAGCTTCTCATGATGATTGCAGCAATTTGTTGCAGAATAAATATTCACCGGAGAGTATTGGGTGCATATTCATTTTGCAGGGGGGATAGAGCAAGCACATGTTTTTCCATGTAATTACTCGAAGTTACAATTCAAGCACCATCCTAGGTATGAAACAAAGATATATTCATGACCTTTCCAAGGAAAAATATGAGATCAGGCAGATACAGATAAAGAATACATCTCAGAAGCTATGTCAGACCTGACACATCCTTATTACAGAAAAAACATTGCCTTGTTTTGATGCAAGAGGAAGAGAGCATATGGAAGACTATAGCATGGAATAATCCATCTGTAAATATCATACTATACTCACAGTCCCCTACACAGGATTTGTCTGATGCAGGAAAAAGTCATAGTCAGTGTCAAGCAAAACAGATTTTTCCACAGTCCAAAAAAATTTTGGATTATATGTCTATCATGATGTAGAAGCTGACAATGCCTTTGCAGTTGTTAGGGAAAGGCCTGCATCCTGAAACTCTTCCTCCCAGGGAAAATACATAGTTAAGTTCTGCAGCAGATCCCAAACTGTGAATACCAGAATTCTGGACCACACAGAGGTATAAAATGCTGAAGACAGATTCCTCAACAGTGAAGAGGTGGCACATGAACAAACCTATAAAAATCTTAGGCATGCAACAGAAGGGGGCATGTTGTAGCCTAAAGCCTAATGGAAAAATAGGATGTATGCCCTGTAATATTTCCATTTTAATCTTTGACAGAAGTGACTAATATTTTTTCTCTTGTAACAGTCTGCAACATAAATGTGGATATTAGCAGTTGCATGTATAGCAGTGAAAAATATCAATTAAAGTGCCCATCACAGTCATTGTAACTGTTGTTATCTGTACATAACACTTACCATTATCATATCTAGCACTATTAGCTTGACTTAAGTTGTCATAGCTTTACTGATTCCCAGAAGACTACATTGGTGAAGTAAGACATATCACAGATTTCTTTCTCATACATTGCAAATAAGAGAATGTTTCATTAAAACTGTCATTTGGTCCTAGTTAAATATTACTTTCTAAAAAAATTATGAAGTTTGTATCACTGATTGTGAACAGTCCAAAGGAAATTTTATGTTCCTTACATAACTGTCTGAATCCACACAGCCAACTAGTAAAAGAACTCTTCTCACTTGGTGGACCACCTCAGTAGACAGGCCTGCAGAATCACAGTGTGGTCTTTGGGTAAGCAAAGCAGAAACCAAATGAGTGCAGCAGTTATTAGAAACATAAAGTCAGCAAGACCAAATTGCCTGAAGTCTATTTGCAAAATTAAAAACTAATTAACAAGAGGAAGCTGAATTAGAACATACAGAATGTATCTGTATTCCGGATGGAATGAAAGCATTGGAAGTAGTAGAACGGGAAAAATTTGCAAAGTTGAAAGATTAGTTGGAATATGCAATGAACACTCAAGGGAAGGTGATCCTGGGAACAGGGCACCAGAGCTAGGCTCAGGAGGCTTGGTTCCACCATTAGCCTTAAAGGACCCTAGCTTTAGGAAGTACTGAGTATCCAAACTCTGAGAAGCTGGCCAGTTTAAGGTAATAGGAAATAACAGACCACAGAGGTTGATTCTGGAAGGTCCCTCTCTGCTTATGGGAACAAAATATACTGAAGTTACAGTTCTGAATTAATTTAATTATAATTACTTCCTTAGCTGTGCTTCATGTGCCTCTTTCCCAAGAGATATATTCATTTATTTCCAAAGGGGTCCTGAAAGAAGCAAGAACATCAACAGCAGTACTGCAAAGCAAATAATTCACTGAGCTATCCAATCCAACCCTCTGCACTCTAATACTTTACTTTTAACTGCTGCCAAGTTTGGATCTTTAATATTCAGGAAAAGCATGTTTCCCCTCATAGCTACTCTGTGAGGAGCAAACATTATTTACTATATAACTTTTACATTCAGAAAGAAAAAAATCAAAGGCATAATTCATGACCACTAAGCTTTACTTCAGGGTTGCTCGGTTGACTCAGCAGAAACACAGCAGAATAAAATTAGAATACCTTGATGAATCAAACTCCCAGTCTCTGGAAATTTCAGGTTACTTGTGGCTTATGAGATGGTAGCCACTTACAAAATCACTGTAGCAATCAATTTTTTTACCTTAGTTTCCCTACGATTTACAGCATGAATAGATTTATAAGAAAGATCCCAAGGAAATTTAGGAAAGTATAAATTTAATGGGAACAAAAAATCATGTAGATTAGGTTATGTAAGCAAGCCTGTAACTAGGCAATAAGGAAATGATTCTCACAATCCATGACAAAAAAAAATCAGTTTTCTTACTAAGTTTTCAAAATGGTGAAGAAAAAGCTTAAAAGGAAAGTCAATACCTGATCCACAGTCATACAGGTTTTGCATTTTTGTAACATTGTACATATTTTACCTTCTAAACATTGTTTCATATAACAAAATGTCAGCATAAATATCTTGGGGAATTTGGGGGTCTGTTTAAGCCAACACAGTCCAGCAACGTAAATATTAAATCATCAAAAGCTTTGATCAACAAAAATAGATGTTTTTTTTTTTAATTGAAAAAACTAAGCCAGAAAAGTCATAGAAACATAGAATCACAGAATGGTTTGGGTTGGAAGGGACCATCAAAGATCATCCAGTCCAATCCCCCTGCCATGTGCAGAAATATCTTGCACTAGATCTGGTTGCTCAAAGCCTCGTCCAAGTGGACATTGAACACGTCCAATGATGGGGCATCCACAACTTCTCTGGGAAACCTGTTCAAGGGTCCCACCACCCTCATCATAAAAAAAATCTCTTCCTTATGTCCTTAAACCTACCCTCTTTCAGTTTAAAACTGTTGCCCCTTATCCTGTCACTACACGTGCTGGTAAAAAGTCTTTCCGTCTTTCTTGTACGACCCTTTTATATATTGAAGGGCCACAGTAAGGTTTTCCCTCTTCTCGAGGCAGAACAACCCCAACTATCTCAGCCTTTCTTTACAGGACAGGTGTTCCAGCTCTCTGATCATTTTCGTGGCCCTCCAAACCCGCTCTAACAGGTCCATGTCTTTCTTGTACAATCATCTGAGCACTGAGGCAACCAAACCCTTCTGAGCAAAACAAGCAAGCAAACATCAACTATTTTTCCTCCAAAGTGGCATAATTAATAGTGAGTCAAAGCCTAGGAAAGGATAAGGATTTCCTAACACCAAGTAGCGTTGCTTCATGCAGAAAATTCCTTCTCCGTATTCGGGGTCTAATCTCATTCACACTCCATTTGTAAAATTTCTATCAGTGTCAAAGCCAATTCCTTGTGAGAACATTAAGGGTAAGATGGGATCCCAAAGGGTTCCCAAAAGCTCTGGAAAGACTTTTGGTAAGGCCTATGGGATGGTCCTGGCTGAAACACTATAGAAAGTAAAGAAGTGACTATTAGAATAAGCACTTTCAAAGTTTTGTAGCCCAAATTCTGGGCTTGACTAGTGATATTGCAATCATACATAAATACTTGCAAGCTTATTAAAAGAGGGTTTGGCAACTTGCTCATAATTCTAGGTGCCAGATATGTTGTCACTTTAAAACAAATGTTTATTCTTTTTAATACTTTAATTTGTATTAGAATTTAATTTACAAGTCTCACTGAAAGTAATCGTCTGAATAACAAGCAGATGCACTTTCCCTTCACAAATGTTCGTGACAGATGGGATGACAAATGCCTGAGCTGCTCAGTAAATTACCTACAGTACAACATGCAGTAATTCACCTACCCTACCATTTGCTGTTTTTCATTTTTTACTAGGCTGGGCCAATCCCTTACTTACATATTCAATATTGTTTAGACTTTTGCAACTAAGTGTATAATTTCTAATCATCCCGAGTTTGCAAATAACAAAGCACATTGCTTAATGCAGAAAGTACTTCAGAGTAGTTAGAGGTCTAAGTAAGTAGTAGCTACTTAATGGTAGCTAGCGGTCATCAGAGCCATCCCATCCCCATTCTAGGATCACTTGTACCACAGTTATACTGCAAACATAGCAAAGATCTTTGGAAATTAGCTGACTTGTAACCTGCTCACTGTGTAGGAATAAACTTCCAACTGAATTGGCAAAGCTGACTTACATTGTTAACCTGTGAACAGCTCTGCATGGGGAAGGCATCTGTTCTTCTAGGATGTCTCAGCCAGCTACTTCACAGGTAGCTCAAGCTTTTATGTGTCCAGAAGACAGATTATTTTGCTCTCAGTAGCTTTACCTTTGGAAAAGTAGGGGAATGTGAGAGGCTGTACTTGCTAAGAACTCTTCTCCCTTTCTCTAATCTTTCCTTTCCTCGTCACAGAAATCACTTGGAGGCTCAGCTGTGGCCAATGAGCCAAACCAGCTCCTTAAGGGAAATTTCACTTCAGTTTCAAGTACAATCCTCTCTGGGCTAAATGGCAACTTACTGTTTCCTACTCCAAGATCATACTCAGCAAAGCTAGTACTTCTCCTCCTGAAATGCCTTGTCAATTTCCAGCAGGCAATATGTGGATTCAAAAAACCAAATGAAAGTTGAAAGTTATACATCAAGAACAAGAAGCTGCTCCTCCAAAGCCACTCTCCGAATTATATATTTTTTTATTTAGATTTCAAGGCAGAAACTTATATGGTCTCCAAAACTAACAAGGACTCCTGTATGCTTTAATAACATTAATATTCTTGATTTCCATACAGTTTATTGTCACTAAAATCTGGATCTCTACAACTTCCTAGGGCAGTAAGTTCCACAATTTAACCATATTTCATGTGAAGAAGTTCACTAGATTTTGCAGAATTTTGTAGAATTAGAATTTTGTAACTATTAAATCTACCTAGTATTTCCAGCTCCTATGTTACACACCAGAGAAATTGTGGTTAGTAAAATATCTAATTGGAAAATCCAACACTTCTCACAGCATGTACTGTATTTCATATAAAACCTGTGATGTGTTCCTTGGCACAGCTGTCTCATCAGTGGTTTAAAAAACTTGGGCAGAAATATGAATGGAGATTTTCCTACCAACAATGTGAATATACTTCCTTCTAACTGAAAGGAACTGTGTTTTGAACAAAATGAAGCAAATTATGACTATTTTAATTACTGCCAAATCTGTCCTTTTGTTTCCATTAAGATTACTGATCTATGACATCCTTAGAAGTTGTAAAGACCAACTCCCAAAAAGTATCACTGCATAATTCTCGTCTTTTGATCACTAATAAACATTCCCCAGTAAAATGAATTTATTGTCGGTGTCATTGTACTGTACAACTGTCTGGTGCTGTAGCTTATGTACCTGGTAAGTGGCAAAAATCTTCTGTTACTTCTGCAGACGTTTATTTTAAAATAATAGACACACAAATAATTAATTCCTTATTTTACTTTTTTGTGCAAATTTCCATCCCTTCACAGTTGAGTTTGGCTAATGCATCACCTTGGTTCACGAATGTCTCAAAAGTCTCCAGTATTTGTAACTGGGCTTGTTGTATGTATATATATAGCACATCAGGACTCTAATTTCTGACTGCGGTTTCTAGCTAGATAATAGTAGATCGTGCTTCCCAGTGGCCATACCAGTTTACATGAACAATGTGAAAGCAGGCAAGCATGATAAATGTGGCCACTTTTTTTTTTTCCTTTATATAAGAAATAATTTTGAAAGAGTGCTCAGGGATATAATCAGATATCTTCACAAAGCATCTAAGAGAATTTTTATGCCTCTAATAAAATCTGCATTCATGAGTGACTCCCATTGTCCAGATGTGTAAAGTCAATAGAAAGTGGTATGCTGCCCTATGCAGGTTATTTGCCATGGTTCTATAACCTGGGTGTCATCCTTAATGCCCTCTGTACTGACCGTATTGGCAGAGATCCAAAACATGGCACCTTTTTGAGAGAGGATCAACTCCTGAGCTTACCATTCTTTTACACACATTAAAAAAAAGTAGCTTTCAGGCACCACAGTGATTAATGGGGCAAACATATCCACCAGGCCAAGCCTCCATCCTGGCCCACATGGACAAACTGGGGCATAGGAAACCTGGGGAGTGCTTGGTTTGCACTTCAACATCAGTGCAAAGAGCCCAAACCAGGGTAGAGGCAAAGGACATTCACATGAAGCGCCAGTGGAGTGATTTGAATGTTCAGAAGAAATCAACCTAAACAAGCCTAGGCGAGGGCATGGTCAGAGTGAACTCTCCTGGGATTCTGCAGTTTCTTTAGACCCCCACAAAAATACAAGCCAGTTGAAATGAAAATGACCTAACTTTCCTATGAACTACATTATAAGCCAGCTGAAGTAAAAATAACCCTACACCATCAGGCAGCTTTCTTATGAATTGCATTGTCCTTGTCAGCTGCTTAGATGACTCCTTCTCAATCTAATGCTGGCTTTGAAAGAGGAATATAAATAGAGCAGGGTAGTCACTGCATGCTTCTGATCCACTGCAGCATCCAGAAACCCCGCTAACTAAAGAGAGAAACATGTACCACAATGCTATAAATATTTCCATTTTCTTCTTTTCTCAGGCACTTTTTTCACCCCAGAGAGTGGAAATAAGACTGAGGAGGCTGATCATATGACCCTGGGAGTTACTGAAATGATTGCTCTGATATGAACAGTGTCTGGTGGGATCCTAATGAACAGTATGCATTGGTGACATTAGCAGCAATCATTAACTTTTGGCCTAGATCATGTCTCAGGAAATGTGTGGCTTGCAGCACGCTTCATAGTTACTGCTGTTGTTCTCATATATGTGTTACTACTAAAAACGATCTTCCATTTTGTAAGACTTGTGCCTATCTCAGCTACACCGTGTTTAGTGGGGGAGGGAAATGTAACAGGAACATGTAGTATGTCTTAAAAATGGAGAAATGTTTGACACAGGCTTCTGTTTCTGTGATTTTAGGTGTATTTTCTGTTACTATCTGTAAGATAAGATATTGTAAGGGACAATAAACTGAGATTCAGTTTCAGATAATGTTTTCAGCCCTCCTTTTTCTTTGACTTCTAAATCCCATGTATTTCCTTCTTCAAAACCAAAACTTTCCAAGAGGCTAGTGTCTAGCTAATGACTCCTACCACACACGTTAATCATTTCCACAATGTCAAAGACTGGTGCAAGAAGCATGTAGCTGATTTGAAAGTTCTTCTGCAGCTGGCAATATCCATTTGCCTTTTAATGCCTTTCAGCCACCAAAAAGGGCAAAACTTCACCAGAATAAAAAATGTAACATTAGTCAAAGTCAAACTTTATTTTGGCATTGCTTTTTCTCTTCCATCAGTTTCAGAGCTGGGTCCAGTTTTTGTTTTGTATAAATGTCATGGTTCTGGCATGATCCAGCCAAAGCCAGGTCATTGGATCAAAACCTCCATTGACTTCACTAGTGCGTGAGTAGTTCCTTCAGTCATTTAAGAACAAGTCAGGAAAGAACCATGGGAATGTACAAGCTTAGAAGCTCATACAGCAAGCAACTGAAGCTATTGAACACACTGAAATTTTGAGCCAAAACGAACAAACTTCCCAGGTCAGGGAGTTACATGCCACCCTAGGGGTACTGACTAGTAGATTACATTTTGATAGATATGCACTTTAACTCAAGTTTGTTCTCTGGCTTCAATTCAATTAAAACTTTTCGATGTTAACCAGGTCATTTAGCTTTACTGTCCTTATCGCCATTAACTTAGAAATATAAGGGACATTTGCCCTGGAGATTGCTCTGAAGTTACATATTGGTAATGCATCCCTTCACCCGGATTTGTAGTGGTTTATTTAATGTAACGGGAATGGGACAGAAGCACCTCGTGGTCGTCAGTATTCACAGGCTTGTGAAAATAACTCCATGTGATGTTCTTTTGAGGCATGAAAGTGTGTATAAGAAGTTAATCAGCGTTTCCCTAGTGTCCAGGTATCAGGGAGCAAGGCAGCAGGCCCTCATCCCTGGTGCACCCAGCCAGTTGAGGTGGCACAAGGCCCAGTTGCAGTCAGGAGGCCGTAGGGACAAGCCTGCGACGAGGCCTGGCTGGGAAGCCATGCTGGCAGGAAGGACATTGCCAGGCACAGCGTGGCCATGACGTGTTGTGGGCTGAAACCAAGAACTGAGAGTAAAGCAGCCCCCAAGCAAACAGGGAGGCCCCAGGTTGACTCCTCGCAGCCCACACCCACACAGCTCCTTCCAGGCCAACCTGTTGCCCTCAGCAAGTCTGGCTGGGCACTGCCACCAGGGTCCCCAGGGCAGTAGGGACAAGGCCACAGAGCCCCAGGGGGCAGTGGAGACAGCGTTGTTCAATCTCAGCTATTCATTTTCAGATTACATCAGTAGCAACAAAATTTTTTTTGTAGCTTATGTTCTCTTCTTTAAAAGGCTGCCTTCCAAACTGCTGGGTGCTTCCCTGAGTAAGTGGTGAAATGACATAGCTTCACTGAGGGTACAGTGATGCCAACACCTGGCATGCCACCATGGGGCCGGGGTGTCCACACTGCTCATGTGTCTCCTCCACGTTGCGGTAAATGAGAATCAGCTCACATCTGATGGTAGGAGTCTTCCTCCTGGCTGGACCAAAAAACGTTTGGAAGGACCTTCTAGAGAAGCTTTTACTCTTAATATCATACTCAGTTTTGATCAAGGATATTTACCGTCTGGGCTGGTTATCAATGAAATGCGACACTTCAAAGATGTCAGACACAAAAAGATGTCTTGGAAACACTGCTGCATGAATCACAAGTGATAACGATCTACCATAAGTGGCAGATTCATTCTCCATGTCAATAAAGTGCATTGCATAAGTGCAAAATAGAGCCAATTTTTGTTGGATGCTCAACATACTGTATGGCTGGCCATTTGTAAATTCCACCAAACCTAGTTAGGTATCTATTCCCTCAGCTGCATCCTTGAACACTGAAAAAATGCTTCATAAGAGACACCATGAATTGTATTTTTTTTTTTTTCCAAGTCTTTTTTTCTGGATAGCACATTACAAAAGGGGGAAAAGAATTGAAGCATTCCATTTATAAGAAATATTTGGAAGATCAACAACCACATTTTTCCCTCTAATTAAGTATCCCCATAAGCTAGAATAGCATATAGTCAACAAAGAGAATACTTCTTCTATTTTTGCATGTGAGCTGGGTGGTCCAATTGGTTAGTGCATTGGCCTTTCTCCTCTGAACGCTTTGATTTTAATAATAGCTTTGGGCACAACAGAATATGAGTATGACAGAATCATCCTACTTGTCCCTGCTTGTACAACCTTTGTACAATATTTACTTTAATACACTGGGGAAATTTGGAAACCAAGGGAAAACATCAGAGTATAACTAACTTTGCATAAATTAATTTTACCAATATAATGAAAATTTAAATGCATACTTACATTGATCATGTGATTTTTGACACCACAGTTGTTACAGCTGCTGTAAAACTTCCATCACGTTTTACATAAGCTTGCAATTCTGTCATCATTTTTTTCCTCACGAAAATATGAGACCGTTTCTTTTTACTTCTCCTTATATACACCTTTCTAACCTATCTAGAAGTCAAGATAAAGGTGGATAGATAGTATTTTCCATCTGCTAACATGTTATTAATACCAGCAACATTTTAAAAGAACCTTAAATGCTGATTGGTATATTTCTGGAGGCTAAATTTTTCAAGACTCTGTAGTCTGCATTGAGAGTAGAGAAATGCAGTGGTGGAGCTAAAGTTTGACTGACATTTCTTTAAAGCCGTTGAGTTAAAATGAAGGTTAACCTCTTTAACAGAGTGTGTTAAGAGGGTCATACACTGAGGTCCAAAAGGAAAGTTCTTGTTCTTTGAATTCTCCAGGCTGCGGAGTATCTCCATCATTGGACTCAAAAGCATTTGAGCCAAACAGAAAATGTACTGGAGGAGCAGGAAGGATCAGATCCAGAAGTGTATTTCTTTGGCTGTTTGTAAGAAGAGAATATAAAATGACTGCCAAAGGATACACTTCTCTACTTCTTACCACGCTTCTCCCTGAACCTTCTCATCATGGGGTGATATTGATCTGCACACTTAACATCCAGAGGAAGAATACTTTAGAAATCACTTTGTGTCTCCAGCCAGAGCACTGGTCCTCCCTGTTACTGCTCTGAGATCACAGGAGTCCAACTCTGATCTCTCACTATGAAGTACATTGGGAGAAAATTAATATTTTCATAACACTCTATAAATACCATACACTTGAACCTGTACAATTATCCCACATCTAACCTAGTGAAATCAAAACTTTCACATTTGGGAGATACCCAAGTTAAAGGTAACTTGATTTTCATGTATAGAGTAACTGCACTTCTTAACCGAACTCTGTTTCAGCTGTCTGCTTTCAAAAAGTACTATGCAGATGATGTTGTACTCCAGCCACAAAAAATGCATCATCTCTCAATCATGCTACTCTAGACTTTAAAAAAAAAAAAAGAAAACACCAAACTTGTTCAGCGGGGGGGCACAGGACTCTGCAAAGAGACTGTACAGTAAAGAAAGAAAGAACTAGAATTCAGATAAATTGCTTTGACTATTGTGAGAGTTTTTAAGAAGATAAATTAACCGTTTTAAAACAACAACAACAAACAACCCTCACTTATAGCATTACTGCAATGTCTTACTAAGTAAAATTTTGGAGAATTTTCAGAAGGATGGACCACAGCCAACTATATAAAGATGCATGCAGAAAACACCTATGGAAGCCTTATGCTTTGCTGATTTTATATGACAAACTTGTTATACTCTGGAAGATTTGGGGGTTTTATTATAGCTCTGTATCATGACAGGTTTCCAATACTGTATATTGTTTTGGAGCAATGGTCTTCAGTAATATGGAAAATACTCATTCACTGCACAGAAATTCATATATTAGCTATACAAATCACTACTTGAGGAAGGATTTATGGCTAGATCTCAGGATGCCTATTGTACGTGTTTAATTTATATGCAACATGCTGTGAGCACATTTATTGTCTCCTGTTAGGAAATTTTTTAAACGTAACAATCTGGGGGAAGCAGGTCTCACTGTATTCTTTCTTTACCATGACTTTTCAACTTCAGTTATATTACAAACAACTTGCAGTAGTTTTTATTAAATCTCTGCATTTTACCCATGAAACATTACACATTGTACTGTCTAAGCAAGATCCAAACCTTTATTTGGAAGTTTTTCATGCTCCTTGGAGAAGTATGAGACATTTTTAATTAGATTTTTAAAAGACTATGGTACATGTTTACTAGGTTTCAAGTGTTTTCAGTGAGACACAGATTGTTTCATTCAATAATCATCTTTTCACGCTGAGTTAACAGCAATCAGACATTTTATCTAAGTACTCAGTGTCTACAACTTTGGATTCATCTGGATACTTTTTACCTGCTTCTTTCTGTCTTTTCTTTCAGCTAACCAGTCACACAGATTTTTTTAAAATAGAATTACTGTCAGCAGAAACTTATAATGAATGATTTATATTTTGGTCTAATTGTACAAGTTCATTACAGAGAAAAAAGGAATTATTATTATTATTATTATCATCATCATCATCATCTATTTTTAATTCAGTAGAGCCTAATGGCTAAGTACTGATAAAAGACATATTGTAATTCCCCCATATACTTTCCACAGCTGCTGATATATTCAGATAATTTGATTTGAAAGGCTAAATGAATGTTGATCCTTTTCCAGTGTGTATCTAACTCTGGCCCTTTTATGGACAAAGCAGGAGTATAATTGAAGAATATTATCACATTTACATACACCATCTTCCAAGTAAATTTTGCCATTATGGTGTTTACTGACCTAAAGACTCAGATCTTAGGCTAAAGTCAGATCCTTTGGCTTTCAGATTTCACTTCAAATCAACATACATTCAGAGGTTAAAACTGTAATACAGTAGATAACACTAAGAGAATGTGAGCAGGGATATTTGGTGAAAAAAAGAAAAAAACAAATCAAGACGAGCAAGGGTTTTTTTTTAAAGCAGAATTCACTGCATTATGGTCTCTGGAATCCACATTACTTAAGCTGCAGCCTGTTTTATAAATTTTCCTTGATTGTGTTTGTGCTCTTGAATTTAATGTTCTTAAAACTTCTGGAAACCAGGACTACTAATTGTAGTAATCTATGGCATGGCAAAAACATTTGACAGACTCAAATCAAACACTTTATATTTAGGAAAATTAATAAGGCTGATGCAGATCTAGGTCTTTGCTCTTTCAAGCATTCATCTAACTGTATTCTTGCACTTTACTAGGGTTTGTTTTTTGTTTATTGTTAATAAAAGCCTCAGCTGGCATAAACTATCATACTGGATCCTTGATGTATCTAAGCAAATATTATAATGTTGTTTTTTCCTCAGAAAAACCCTCCAGTTTTATTAGTATACTTTTGCAGTATCAGAAATATTTGTGGCCTATTATTGTCCTTTATTTCTATTTCTAAACTGTCACCCTACAGCGTAAATTGACAGTACTGCATGTCACAAAAAACACTGTATCTTTCAGTCTTACAGTTTGCCAAATTCACTGCATGTAGCCAGACCCATTTTCCTTCACTTTTTGCAGTTAAATCAAAAGTATTCAACCCTATTTCATACTTATTTCACATTATTGTTGTGGTTTAACCCCAGCCAGCAGCTAAGCCCCACGCAGCTGCTCACTGACTTCCCCGAATCAGGAAAGGAAAAAAAGTAAAGCTCGTGGGTTGAGATAAGAACAGTTTAACAGAACAGAAAGGAAGAAACTAACAATGACACTAATAACAACAATAAAGTGACAATAATAATGAAAGGATTGGAATACAAGACAAGTGATGCACAATGCAATTGCTCACCACTTGCCGACCCAAGCTGTACACCCCCCTGCCCCACACCCAGCTGGGCATGACGTCCCATGGTATGGAATACCCCTCTGGCCAGTTTGGGTCAGCTATTCCCCTTCCCAGCTTCCTTGTGCCCCTCCAGCCTTCTTGCTGCCTGGGCAGGAGAAGTAGGAAAGTCCTTGACTTAGTCTAAACATGACTTAGCAACAACTGAAAACATCAGGGTGTTACTGACATTCTTCTCATACTAAACCCAAAACACAGCCCTGTACCAGCTACCAGGGAGACAATTAACTCTATCCCAGCTGAAACCAGGACAATTATATACAGCATGCAGACGGAGAGGATCCAGTGATCGATCATCACTGTTGAAGTACTAAAATTATGCATATTGGTTTGACTTTCTTATACTCATTTCAGGAAAAGAAAGATTATGTAGTCGATTTATCAGAGTATTTTGCATTAATTATTACAGCTTTAGTTATTAGAAAGGTGTTTTTAAATTTGGACCACCAGTTCTGCTACTCTGCTAAAGAAAGTACCGCTAAAATATGCTATTTTTGATAGCAAAATCAAATTGTTGAAAGACAAAAAAAATGGAGAGTCTGCAAATATTCTGCCAACATGATTGTCAAATAGTGGTGTTTCTCCAAAGGTTTTTAAAAGTAGTTTTAATGCCCAGATTAATTCCTAAAAAGGGTACAGTTTGCTGGCAGAGTTTTTCACTCTAATTTGGGACAAATTAGGCAGTCCAAAAGAGCTGCGATTCACTCACTGCTGACAGGAAAGTTCATTGCAACCACCTCATAAATATTATACTCTAAGCAAGTATCTCTCCTTAGAGACTCAAGCTCATGGGAATCCACTTATTCAAAATCCCAGCAAAGGTACATAGGTCTCTAAGATGCTGATCTTATAAAATTTCTATAACGTGACCTCAATTATTAATAGTTATGCTTAGAAATCATTATCTTTCTCAAAACCTAGGAAACTTGAGTCTTCCCAAGTGAGTCTGCAGACTGTCCAGATAGCCCCAAGCTGAATGAAGCACTCCTATTACAGTTCCCCATGAGGACTAATAAGATTTCCTTTAAAATTTTACCCAGCTGTTCCTTCAGTTCTGCTTTCTCAGAGACCATGACCCTGCCACAACTGTCTCTGACGTCTTCATCTGGAGATGTCTGAAACAACTAACCAACAAACAACAGTGACATCTCACCATTTACTAAACAGAAAACACACATAACCCTGACTGTTTTGTACAGAGTTTGTTTGTGCATCAGCTATTGAAGAGGCATACCATTCACACACAATCGTACGCACACAGCCATGGAGAGGAGTCTCCATAAGGTATACACAAACTATTAGCCCAGCTGGAAAATAGCAGCACATCCCCTTGCAGCTCTGTTACAGCCCTGTTAAAGGGAAGGGAGAAGTAAGGTAGTCTCTTACATACATGATGGAGATAGATAGGCTTTCTTCAGTTATTTTTGAACAACTAAGCTGAGGTGTTTGTATGAGGTGAGCAATTAAATGTATCATAACTTCCTAGGATTTACAGTAAAGTTGTGTAAATGGAATGATCTGTGTGTTCCCACTCACTGTCTGTATATACACATATGCAATCCTTTGGTGTGCTCTCCAAGAACAGTTCAGTTGGTTTCCAAGTCAGTCAACGTATTTCAGTTTTAAGCAGCTATGTGCTAAAAATCTTCCACTGTTGTCATTCTGCATCGTTAATGATACTGAAACTGTCAGACAAAAATTACCTTCTCTTGTTGCTCTGAGCAGCAGGAGAATGAAGATGACAATAGACCCATGCTAATGTTAATCACAGAGGGGAAATACAGTGGCATGTTTCAAATATATAGGGCTGTGCTTTAACAGGCATAGGCTCTTTATTTCTCCCGTCTAGTCCATTAATTGTTTAAAAAGCTTAACTCAAATCAAAGCAAAATAACAAAGAAAAGCAATTAGCCAAATCGACTGAATCCTGAAAATTCTCCCTGCATGTATTTCCCATTGATTTTTTTAATTGCTGTTTTTTTGAATTGTTAGATTGTTGTAAATATGCTCTACATACTCAGTATTCTTTAACTTGTGATCATTTACGTTTTTATCCTCGTAACACCCCTCTAAGATTATTCCCTTTTCAGACAGGGCACTGAAGAATAGAGGACTATGGTACTTAGGAGCATGATCAATGTCCTCTATAATTTAGACATCTACTTTGTAGCTGAAGCTACAGTGAGACTGTCGCTAGGATCCATTTGGTGGTTCCTAGAGAGCATTTCTGACCATTAATCTGACCAAAACCAGGTGTCTCCCTTAGAATGGGGTGAAAATGAGATTAGAAAGCCTGCTCTCATGTAGGTACCTATACTCTAGATATAAAAACTTACAAAAGAAAAAAAGAGATCCCACCCTGAAAGATTCAGACAGAGTTCGGATATCTCTGAATGACAAATCTTACAGAGTAATTCCAGCGACACTGTTGCCAGCCCTGCAGGTTCCCAAAAAAGCCAGCAATGTGCCTGGTAGTCTTGTCTGTATATGCATACTCTCAGGAAGCTCTACAAAGGCACATCTTCGCCAGCCCCGTGTTTCAAGCTGTCTCCAGCCCAGCAGTCAGGTCAATCGCGTTAGTAAGGCTCTATGCGTAAGGCAATACAACAGGGCACATCGCTCAACGCCATCTACAGTAACACATTAACGTTGCTCCTGACACTTTAGAGCAGAGTTAGCTTTCACAGTGAGCTGTAAGTAGATTGGTGCCTACATGCTGCCTGTGACCACCTGGGATCCAGAAACATGGCATTGTCCGCCTCCATTCCCTGAGTGTCTTGGCCCAGTTGGTGTTGACAAAATATGCCCACTATGCACCATTACTATTTTTTCTCCTTTCCAAAAGTTCTGCTGAGAGTTTACCTAAAGCTAAGGTAGTAGCCTTGGTGCTCCAGAGCCCCTAGTACTCTCTAGCTCTCAGTACCTCAGATTTCCTATTATGCAGAAAAATCTGCTTTTCTTATCAAATTCACAGAGCTATTTTGGGGTCTCAGCTCATTCTTGCAAAGTTCTAAGTAGCAGAAATACAGATTCTTTAAATGAAATTAGCTTGTGCTATGTCCTTAACTACTTCTCAGTATTAACATAACACTGCATACTCTTAGGTATTTCTGTCTAAGCACCTACAGAGCTTCATTCTTCTTGTATTCAGAAGCAATGGCAATCATTAATTGCCCTTATCCTACCAATACACCTATGAGGTAAAAAAACCAAACCTTTTTGTTTTCCCTTTGGAACTCAGACACTGTAAAATCAGGACAAGATCTTCCATTTTCTGGGAATGATGTAACCTTTTGCTTAAGCAAAATGATGTCCAGCATTGCAGCATTACCTACATGTTGTCTTGCTGCCTCACAAAACTCATATTTCACATCAGGTTCCAAAAAATGTATTGGAGCAGGTAGACACCTGCCACCAGGATCCACAGATGACATCTAGATTGGTAGAGACACAACCTACACCAGCCAAAGAAGGGGATGATCCTAAGTCTCATTCCCCAAGGCACCAAATGACAATCTGTCAGGCAGAGGGGTTCTCAGAAGTTATTAAGCCAGGCCAGCCTGAAACACAGAGGCTCTTCCCAATCCAAAAAGCTCTGTAAAGACTAAGTCAGGCCTATTTTCAAATCTCTACTTAACCTTATCAGGATTGCAGACTCAATACAGCGTTCAATCAAGCATTGCTGGATTTTGTACCTGGGATGGAGTAATGCCAGGCACAAGTACAAACTGGGTGAGGACTGGCTGGAGCGCCACTGTGCAGAAAGGGGTTTGGGGGTGCTGGTTGACAGGAGGCTCAACAAGAGCCAGCCATGTGCCCTGGCAGCCAAGAGGGCAAACCCCATCCTGTGGTACATTGAACACAGCATAACCAGCCAGTCCAATGAGGTGATTATCCCGCTGTATTTAACACTGGTGTGGCCTCACCTTGCATATTGTGTGCGGTTCTGGGCCCCACCATTTAAAACGGATGTGAAGGTACTTGAATGCGTCCCAAGAAGGGCACCAAAGGTGGGGAAGGGGCTGGAAGGCATGTCCTGTGAGGAGCGGCTGAGGACTCTGGGGCTATCTAGTTTGGAGAGAAGGAGGCTGAGGGTGAGGTCATGGTGCTCTGCAGCTTCCTGAGGAGGGGACATGGAGAGGGAGGTGTTGAGGTCTTCTCCCTGGGATCCAGTGCCAGGACATGTGGGAATGGCTCAAAGCTGCATCTGTCAGGGTAGGTTTGGACTTGACATGAGGAAAAATTTATTTACAGAGAGAGTGGTCAAAACCTGGAACAGTTTTCCTAGAGGGGTGGTTGATGCCCCATGCCTGTTTAAGAGGCATTTGGACAATACCCTTAATACTGTGCTTTAACTTTGGTCAGACCTAAAGTGGTCAGGTAGTTGGACTAGATGGTCATTGCAGGTCCCTTCCAACTCAACTCTTTATTCTGTTCTGTTCTGTTCTATTCTATTCTATTCTATTCTATTCTATTCTATTCTATTCTATTCTATTCTATTCCTGTTCTATTCTTCTTCCTACCCCCTCCTTTCCCTAACAGTACATGCTGAGGAAATCTCTGATGACATTTCTTCTCAGCCCTGCACTAGCAGAAGGGATTGCAAGGGCAGTCATGTCCCATCCTAGGCATTGGCTCTGTCACGTTGTGGGAAGGAGGCTTGTACCTTCTGATGGCGAGTGAGAGCTGTGGATTGTCTAGAGATAATTTGACCATCTGAACAACTTTGCAAAAAGCACGTGTGAAGTGCAGTTTTTGAAAGTCTTCTGTGTTCATCCAGTCTCGTGGGGTTTCCACAGGATGGCAAAATCCCACATTGCTGACCTTAGTGAGACTCAAAGACTTCAGGGTGAAGCAGGATGTGCTCCTGAAATAAATGACTGCAAATCTTTTTGAGGTGAGCAATACCTGCTCATTTCCCCACAGATTTTTTTTTCCTTCTTGTACTCAGTTTTAGAAATGCCTGAGCTGTTTCCCTTAGGAAAACATAGTGAAACAAAAGAGCCTGAGAACAACAGTACTTCACCAGAGCAAAGGTCCATCTGGCCCAATACTCTGTCTCCAAAATGGCCAACCATACATGTCTAAAGGAGAGTGTATGAGCAGTGCTACTCTCCTCCTGCCAGGGTCCTTGAGGTGCTCATGAGCCTCAATGGCTGGGACCGGCCTCCTCTGGGACCCCCACCTACACCATCTCCTGCCAGGGGCCCAGGGGACATGTCTCAGCTCAGCCTGGGGCCTTCAGTCCCTGCCTGAGAGAGGCTGTAGGTGTGCCCATCTCTGTCCATCTCTCCTGGATGGGCCTGGGACCTGCATTGCAGAGAGATGCTCTCCTGGATGGATCCTTCAGAGCCAGGTCATAGCTTGTCATGCAGAACTATAGACATAATATAGAATACCTATTCTATTCTATTCTATTCTACTCTATCCTATTCTGTTCCCTGTGCTCACCATGAGTCAAATAACAATGAGACTGTTATTTGCCTGAAATGCCAGGGGTTTTTCAACACCAAAAGCACTTTCAGGGACAGCAATCACAAAGGTTACAAGATTTTATTTTATTTTTCTGAATCCATTCCATAGCCAATGCTCACAAGCAAGAACGCAATGCACATGTGTAGCCAGGAGCAGGCTGATGCATCCTTCAGTTTAGCTTAGAAAACCATCAGAGGAAAGCCACAGAGACACAGAAAGTAGCAGCAGGAATACAGGCCAAGCAGTCCCTGTTTCCTGAAGAGTGAGAACTTGAAGAATGACCATCAGTACCGACCACACACAAATGAAGAAGACGACGTGTGTGGTACTGTGGGGTATTTTCAAAACTACATCACATATCGATGACGTGCACACTTTTTACCTTCCAAAACTTGTTCCGCCGTGGTTCTTGGCCAGTGATGCAGGAAAAGCGCCCTCGTGCCTGCCCTGCCCTTGTATTGCAGGCAGGGAGAGCTGGAAAGCGGCAGCTGCGGATGGTGCAGCGAGCCTGGAGCCCTTCCAAGCACGGGCTCTTTTGCACAGGCAAGAACCCCTGGGGAAATGGAACCAAGGGAAGAGCAGAGCTCGCTCCCGCTCCAAACCTGCAATGGAAAAGAGAGCCCGAGAAAGCCAGGGCACGAGTGGGGCCTTGGAGGTGCCAGAGCAGCAGGCAAGGAACTACCCAAAATGGCCCAGAGGAGCCCTGGCAAGAGGCTGTGCTCAGTGCTGCTGAGGAAGGCAAAACCCCCCCTGCGGACTGGTGCTGGCCCTCCATGGCGGGGAAAAAAGCCTTCCTCCCCCTGGCTACGGGGGGTAGGCAGTAACCTAGCCAAAACGGAGCGGACGAGCCCTGACAAGTGGTCATGCTCAGTGCTGCAGAGGAAGGCAAAAAACCCCCCAGGGACCAGTGCCAATCTGCGCCGGGGGAAAATTTCTTCCTGACCCCAGCGCTGGCGGTCGGCTGTTCCCTGAGCACGTGAGCAAGATCTGTGTCCTCCTCCTCCTCCCACAGGCTGCTCTCGCCTCCCAGGAGGTGCCCAACCCCGATTCTCCCCCAACCTGGAGCCATCTCCGGCACTTCCGAAAGTGGCCACACGCCCCCGGCCTGATCGACCCTGGGGGCAAGAATCCTTCCCACACCTGGCAGGACACCAGTGGGTGCTCCGCAGCACTGGGACCCCTGGCAACATCTC
>JAVKLA010000028.1:28074255-28114296 GCA_034782735.1 Sagittarius serpentarius | reverse complement strand
TCACTAATCCTTACCAATGCACCAAGGGACAGTTGCTGCTGCCCTGCTTATGGTGAGGTCATCCTCTTGGAAAGAAGCCTTGAATCGTTTTGTTTTCTTGACCATCTTTTTCCTTGCACCTCAAGAGCTCTGTTTCTCCTTTGGCCTTCATCCTTGATCTCTTTCTTGAAAGATGGCAACCCTCTCAGCCCCTGTCTTGCTCCTGCTAGTCATCTGTCAACTCTCTGCTGATGCTCTTAATACTCCATGGAAATACACACTTTCCCAGTTGTTCCTGAATGGTAAAAAAATCCCACAACGCACAGCAATTAAGCAACGTCAGCTAGCTGCTTAGGAAGCCTGTCACTTCTCTTCCGGCCTACTCATTGCTTGGTATCAACCACTGTTCCAACTCCAGGAAGGGTTTTGAACCAATTATTTTCTTTCTGTTTGAATCTCTGCCTATTTTCCTCTGAGACTCTGTTGTAACATAGAATTAATTCGTAATTACAAAATGAGCCAGATTCTTGGTCCCAGATGTGATTTTCTTGGCAATGGAAACAGGCTTTGGCAAGCTCCATGCAGCAGAAAATAACCACTAACTCTCACTAACACACAGTATAACTAATGTCAAAAAATCCAACAGTTACCATTCTGGTTCCCTATTAATGTACACAGCTGTTAAGAACTGGACACTGTGGTTGCTTTTTTCCTTAAAACACTGTAAATGTTTCTCCAGATTTAACCACTGAGGCTGCATTTAATTAGCAGTGTCATTTCCCATGCACTGCTTTAACTTCTCTGCCCTTCTGTCAAGTATATAAAAAAAAAAATAGTGGAAGATCACACTTTGGATGGCGAAGACACACAAAAAAAGAGTAAATTTTAACATCCAAAGCATTCAGCTGCAACAGAATCCTTCCCCCTTCTCCACAGCACATGAAGGAAAGTCCACTTTTATTCTTTGAATCTTACATTTCTTACGCTCTTTGAAAATAAAATCTAGTGTGAACTTTCCAGATTAAACAGAATCCATTTAAACATGACATTTGTTTAAAGACCACAATACACATCTAGTAGTATAATGTCATCAAGGTGACAGTTTCTTCTCCATTTAGTACCCAGGCCAATCTGTTTTATATTGAACTAAGCTGGCTGATATCTCTCAGATGACCTATTGGTCACGTGAACAGAGTTTCAAATAAGCAAGAACTGGTCAAGAATTTGCACCAAATATGGCAATTATATTGAAACGAACATGTTTTTGAAAAAGGAAAAATTTTTGCTATATGGTTTCCAAACTAAAGTTTTGAAACTTGCTTTGAAGCTTGTTGAAATTTAATGTAAAATGAGGATTAAAATTAAACTCCATGCAGAAATTAAAATTATTTAGTTTTGGTCACACATAATGCTTAACCAAACAATCTTTTGCATCAAAGGAATGGGGTGGGTTTTTTAATTCACCACTAGTTTTGGTGACCAAAACATTTTAATGCAGAAAATAATAGTCAAGTAGAAAACTAAACCAAAATCCTTACTACAGATGTCATCATTCTTTTACAAAGAGCAATTTTCTGCTAGCATCTACAGAATGAAAAAGTATCTTTGGAAAAACACACAGGAAACACCTTAGAAAATGAATCATTCTAACATTAGGGTAATGAAAAAACAAGCCGGTGCCTTCAACCCTTCTGAAATGATGTGAAAACAAACCAGTACAGTTACAGGTGTTCTTTATCTATCTACATCTAAACAATTCTAGTAAAGGGGGCACTTAGAATTTGATTCAAGCCTGGAAACACTTCTCATACACAGACTTAAGTCTCAAACACTAGGCCAGAATCTTAAAGTAGATAATCTAACTAGCAGAGATATGAAACCATTACTTAGCCATTCAACCTGTATTTTATTTGTGTGCGTAATATATGGAAAAATGAAGAGTCACTTGTGACAGATATTGCTCACTTAAAATAGAAGAGCATTCAACTGAAAGGCATTTTGTGAAATGGCAGAAAAGAAAGGATTACAGCACAAATGTAGAAGTTGTTTTATTTTGGGCATATAATCTTTATTTAAACTGTTACATAGGAGTAGCTTTATAGAACAAGATTTCTGAGCGGAATTTTTTCTTTTTCCTCCCACATCTGTTCCAAGCTTTGATGTTCATACTTTATTTCCCACACTCTTCACGGGATGAAGAAATATTTATGTACAAAATTATATGCTGAAAGGCACCTCAAGCAACATGACACCTTTATATTTATTTGTAGGATATCACTTGCACAAATCGAAGTGAGAGCAGGGAGTATACAGTGAACACAAGTCGTCAAGAATAATAATTATAAAAAAGGAAAAATAAAGTCTGGCATATGAAAGTTTCTTCATTACTCCTTACTATATTTATAATCAACCTATTTCTTCTCACATTTTCCAGCTTTGTAAAATAAGACCTGTGTATCTTCCCAGAGTTTGTTTGTAAGCCATACAATTCCAAGTAGCCATGCTTAAAGGCATTTTTTAAACTATTTTATAACATGGCATGATAATTTCCTCATGGGGATAGTCACTGGACACTTATATTTTCCTCTGCCAGGACAATACTTCCAGTTCTTGATAATGATGTTTTTGACTAGCTTCCCGGAAAAGCTGCCACTTGGTTACATCCACGTTCAGTTCTTTGCCAGTGACCTATCTAAGTCACAGGGTTCATGGATGAAAGCCTCAAGTGTCCTGCACAAATACTCAAGAGATATAATCTCCCCCACAGTCAAGGTTACACCATGTGTACATACACTTATATACAGTTTTGCAAAACTCAGTTTACCAACCACCTTTACCCATGGGAAAGCACCCCTTTTGCAGCTAAGGTGTCCATTTGCCTGGGGACTTCCCCATTTCTAGGAGCTGCCTGTGAATTCCATGATAATAAGGTGCGATGGAAGTAGAGAGCTTTACATCAGCAACATCAATGGCCAAACTCAGCAGCAGTGACTTTCAGCAGCAGCAGGCAGCTTTTTGTTCACTGGAGCATTGTCTCTGTCTCAGCATCTCACAGGTTCCATTTCAGTAGATCTGAAATCTTTATGTCAAGTTTCTCTCTTCATCCTTTCTCAGTGTTTTTAGAAGGAAATGGAGAAAAAGAAAGCCCAGTGGAACAACTTACACCAGGATATCACTTCTCTTGCTGCACCATACTACCAGTGTTATCATGGCACATGTCAACATGACTGGGATCAAGATCAGAGTTATGAGAATTTCATCTGGTGGATCTTCCCAGTGAACCTTTTCTGAAGTGCAGTTTGAAAAGAATTGTTTATGAATTCCAGTGATAAAGCCCTCTGCAAGGGGGTTTGGCCAAAAGCAACTCGCGTTGTTGGCTTCACGTTCTGTGCACTGGGTAAAGTTGTCGTAATACCTAGAAGAAAATGAAGAGAAGTTTAAATAGAACACATACGCAAATTACACTTAGAGAAAGCTACATAGGGTGCCATATAGAATCTGTAAGAGTGGGTCTATCATGTAGATACTCTGCTGAAGGACCTTAAATGGAAGCTGTGGGTACCAAATACTACATAGTGAGCCAGAAGAACTGACTCACACGTACTCATACAACTGAGAGATTTCATGTGAAATCCTGAGATCCCAGATGGCCAGTGGTCAAAAACCTGTCTTTTGAGTGCTGTTACCACAGCCAGGACCTCCTAATGCCACTTAAGTAGAATTAGAACCCCCTCACTGGAGACATCTACAGTGTCTTAAAAAACCATACACACAAATGTGCTAAGAACAGGACATTTTGAGCAAAATATGGATAATTCATGCCTCATCTGTCATCGGACATGATGTTGTGGCAAAAATGATGATGTGACACTGGATCAGAGCCACAACATGCATTACTGTG
Source organism: Sagittarius serpentarius (assembly GCA_034782735.1). Lineage (NCBI taxonomy): Eukaryota > Metazoa > Chordata > Aves > Accipitriformes > Sagittariidae > Sagittarius > Sagittarius serpentarius. The sequence continues at coordinate 28,110,416 of JAVKLA010000028.1, read as the reverse complement.
TAACAATTTTAGTTCTGTTGTACCCTCAGGTAGTTAGAAGATAATGGGAAAATAAACGCACACAAAATTAGCTTTTGACAACTTTTATCTTTTCCCCAACTACAGCAAATGCCCAGCATGAAAAAAAAAACCAAACCATTCCTAATTACACATGTTCACAATGCTTATGAAAGATTTGGAACCCCTAGTAATGCCTAACACTTGATTTCAACACAGCATGTGCTGAAATTTACCTGTCCAGCGATAACTTATGAGAATTGGCTACCCCTCAGGAAAAAAAAAGGAAACAATAAGCCTAAATGAGTAATCGGATGGGTTTTTTGGTGTTATCATAAGCCAAAGAAATTCAGGAAGTGAATGGAGTATGGGGGAGGAGATCGGAAATCAAGAGGATGAAGAGTGTCTGGTCAGTACATGAATAGGCCAAGAAATAAGGAAGCTGAATTATTGTCTGCTGCATTTTAAAATATTTCTTTCAGTCCTGCATGACTCAATAAACTCACTTCAAAGGGAAATTAAAAACAGGAGAGAGCAAGAAACCACATGACACCTCAAGCAATGGCAGCCTGCACTATTATCTGAAGGCCCTACCCTCCCTTTCAGTATATATAAATACGGTATGATGAATGACTCATTCTGACATTAAGTACCACAGGGGACTAATGCTGGCTCAGTCCTTTGCTGTGAAGTAGTGGAGGAGAGACATTCATTGTTTGGGTCAAGACTGAAGTCCACTGTCTATTGCCTGTCTGTCAGGGGAAATGTCTGCCTGCCTGTGCTACAAGCACGTAGGTTAAGAATACAAGCTGCAGAGCATCTACGTTCTCAGGGCTATGTTCACAGAAGAAGAAAAAGCCTCACAGAAAGGCCCTTCTGCAACCTCCTCACAGTTCTTGTTTTCAGGGATTTTCAGCTGATGACACTTTATTCATAAGCAAATACATGGGATGATCTGACAAGTCCGCACCCAGGTGCTCTAGCGTGCAGATGCATAAATGCACAATGTATGTATATTTTAAGCAAACCAACTAGAAAGGAAGCTTTTGTGACAACATCAGCAGCCACAGGGAAACAACAGGAAATAAGCTAAAAATAAAATACAAATATTAGCTGCTTGTTATTTTAATAGTGTCATTCTTCCATGCGACCCAGTAGCATCCATTCTTTATGTCCTTGGACTAAATTAGAAGCTGAAGACATCTAGCTGAATATGGGAGGGACAGTCCCAGAGGACCTGAAGAATAACACATCTAAAGGCATGCCTACAGGGTTCAACAGACTACGTCGCAGACACGGCGGAGCTAGCATCCACTTGCCCAGCCAGGTCAGTGCTCCGTCTAGCACAGACACCAGGCAGGGCTCCACTGAGTGTCAGGCTCTGCTCCAGCCCTGCTCTGGGCCATGCTCTGGTGAGTAAGCTTGTCCCATCAATAGCTGCTTCAGCTCCCCACTGCCACAGCGACCTCAATTTGCCTATCTGTTCATGCAGAATAACAAACCCAAAAATAAATCCTGGTAACCTGAGCAGACTTCATATAAAAGTATCCTAAATTGAAAGACTTGATGATATAAAACCTCTTTTTTTTTCTTTTTGCTTTTTCTTTTTCCTGGGTGTAAAATCCTATAGGAAGTTCACTATTCTTCCAAGAATTCTGTAGATTTTTTTTCATAAATGTTAGATGGTGTAAACAAAAACATTTCCCACCAATTTTGCATTTCAAGTACAACACAGATAGAAAAATCTGGTTAAATGTTGCTAAAAGGCCAGATAAAAAATAATTAGGGAGTTACAGTGTATTTGAAAGACTGAATCCCTAAGATCCAACACAGAATAAAAATGCTATCTTAATAGTTTGAATTCCTTACAATTTTCCCTTAGTACCTTCTCTCTCTTAAAAAAAAAGCTACTTGCACTATATCTTTTTTCCACGCAATTGTGAGAATGTAGATAAGTCTCAACTACTTGAGAATTACATGTCTGCGAGTAAAGCTCAATTAACTCAAATACCGATGTAATTTAGTAATTCAGAGTTTACGCACTGCAACAGAAAGTTCACGTTAAAAAAAATCCTCTGCATGGTAGTGTGTAACAACTGCCTCAGAAGGGAGCAATTGAATTCTCACTACTACATGGGCGTTTTGTAGTTGATCAATTGGTTTGCAGGTTGTTGGGTTTTTTTCAGAGGGAGGTAGAGGTTAATAGTTATTTAATTCCAACTCAATTCTCCTATGCTTAATTCTCTTATACAATTCTCTTTATTCAAATGGTAAATGCTAGAGTAGGAAACCTTTTCATTCTGTATAATAAAATGACTATCACAAAGATGCCCTGGCCTCTGACTGGAGAAACTTCAACACAAATGCATTAGAATTACACACTTTGTGAAAGGAAAAAATGAGAAATTTCATTTTCTACTTATTCCCAGAACAAGTAATTGGAGAGCAGTACAGTAGCACAAGCTCCTTCACCTCTCAGATTATAAAGAGGTGTGCGAAGGTTATTATTCTCTGTGCCAAGTCACATTTTCATCTCTTTCAGGCTAGCTACAAGGACCCTAGTTAGTTAATACTCAGAAAAGGTATATTCACTGGGAACCAGGTCACAAGCTTTGTGATCAGTGGGCTGAAAAATTAATGTATCTGTGAGTTTCAACTCAGTTCTGTAGGCCAGTACCAAAAACCAAAACCTAAGCATAGTCTGAGCACAAATATTCATATAAAGATATGCTTTCCCCTGATATGCTCAGGAGAATAATTGTAAGTTTTATTGAGGATCCAACTACTTGGTCACACTGTGTATTACGGAAAATACTCACTTTCAGACAACACGAAAAATACTTAATTCCTCTTTGGAGCAATCTCTGAGCTACAACACATTTGTCATGAAAGACAATTTTCACTGTTCTAGAACAATACTTCATTTTCAGAGCACAAACACTTTTTCTCCTGTACTTTATGTTTCCACTAAAACAGATAACAACAATCATGTGGTAAGTTTTTGTAAAAAGTGTGGAAAATTTTATTTTGTGAGTTATTTTACTGTGAGAGAACATATTTATATATATTTACCTGTAACCAAGAACCTGGACAATGGGCAGTTATTATCAGGAATGCTAGTGCACCCATTTGCCTTAATGGGACAGCGTTTCATGGAGTGCCGACTCAAACTCTTTAAACAGACAGGTGGATGTATTACATCTCACCCATCTCGGGGCACCCAGTTGCCTGCTACTCAGGGCACTGCTCAGTCTATGTGGAGGCTTGAATCTCATCCATAATTTCCCACATTGCCAGGGAGGAATGTGGTAAATTCTTGCTCTTTCGTCCTCAACATACCTGCACAGAAAAACTGCAGAGATGACTGGTTTACAAACACAATAATTACAACTATCTCCTTCAAATTTTCATGAGACCAAGAAAACAAATAGATGGTTCATTAAGAGCTTCAACAAATGAGCGCTTTCCAAAGAAAAATTGTTCTTTCAAAAAATCCCAAACAATCCTCAAATAGTAAAGTACCATATGTCATGTTACCGAAGACAAACTTTTGAAGGCATTTGCTGGCTGCAGCCAGTAGACCCACTGGCAGTTCCAGTAAGAGAATTTTGCCATCTCTCCAGCACTCGTGGACAGACCACCCCAGAGACACTCCGCACACATGCAGTCACAGATGTTTTGTCATTGCTTAATGAGAGGGGTCAGGAATTAAAAACCAAAACAATCACTGCACTTTTACTGTCCTGTTTTACATAAACCAGCTTCATGACTAGTGATACAATTAGGGAAGTGTACAGCAGGGTACGTACATTATGAGTTCATTTTTGTTATTTTGAGTCCACTAAGTATTCAGAAAATACAGGGAAAATTCTCTTTAGCTGAAATGAGTCTGATGTAAATCAGGTAATACTTACTCCAGGGACACCCACTCCTTCTGCTCCTCCACATTCCTTGACAGGAATCTAGCGGTACTGTTCCAGGACACTACAAATTATGTGGTGTATTTTAATAAAGATGTTTTAAAACTTCCCCCCCCCAGATGGTTCAACCAAGAAATTTCTTTATATGGTCATATATTAAATTAGAGTTCAAAGTGAATGATATCCTTGTAGCCTCCACCCAGGCTGGAATGAGAAATACTGAAATAAAAATAATTATAAATATCATACGATGAGAAAGGCTCTTCTTACAGCATTTCCAGATGAAGGGGAGGCAGGAAATACCAACCTCACCAAAAAAAAAAAAAAAAAAAAAGCCTATTCTTGCACAATATGCAGCCAGATTTTATAGAATTTACGGGTGTAACAGTCTGGATGAACTTCAAATAAGGATCCAAACCTTAAGATGATTATCTCCTGAGGTTTCATCATCACATTAAAAAGAAAGCTTTAGTTTTATAATCAGCTATGAGCCTACAAATACGGTGGAATATTTCTGAGCTTTTTTCATTCAACATCTCTCCAAACAGATTTGTCGCTGTATCTCACCATTCCTTTAATCATGTATCTTCTGCCAAGAGGAGTATTCTCACAGACACACTTCTACCTCCCTAATCAGATCAGATCTGCTGTTCAGCATCTCCAATACAGAATTCAGCCAGAAGAAAATAATGCACTACAAAACATAAGGAAGGAAATGAATCGGGAGGGGGGAAGCAAAAAACCCCTTGCTGGTTTAATGACAACATTATAAAGTATAGTTTACTCTCATGCCACTAAATAATGGGCATTGTGACAGATTTACTCACTTGGACTGAAAATAATGAATACATTCTGGTGTCCTTTGAAATAATTACAGATCTCCACCCTTGGCTTCACATCAACAGCTGTCTGGAAAATGAAAAATGTTTGAATAAACCTAACGGAAAACCCTAACATTTTAGCACAATAGCACAACTATTACTAAATTGTTAATTTCCTAAAGATACAGCAAGAAAATGTAAATCTAAAGAGCAACTGTAGATGTAAGCAGTCGTTTACATACCTTTACTCAGAGGGTGGTGAGGCACTGGCACAGGTTGCCCAGAGAGGCTCTGGATGCCCCATCCCTGGAGGTGTTCAAGGTCAGGCTGGATGAGGCCCTGGGCAGCCTGATTTAGTGGGGTGGCCCACGGCATGGGGGTTGGACTATATGATCTTTAAGGTCCCTTCCAATCCAAGCCTTTCTATGATTCTATGATTCTAATATCCATCTCCAATGAGCAAAAGAAACTACTACATTAAGCAAATGTAGAATAAGGAGGGAAATGTAGCCTGACACCAGGTACTATGTCATAAAGATCAAAAATTTAGTAGCATTGGAATTTTACCAAGCCAGAAGCTTCTACTAGCAAGTAGGCTTTGCCTTCCACCACTCCTGAGCTTATTTTAATGATTACTTAGTTGTAAACTCAGCCCATTTTTGGGGAATACCAGTTCAGAGGGGAAGTACTCTCTGAAGCTATCACTATGCCATGTCTACAGCAGCCAGTCCCATAACTCCCTTGAATTACACAAAAATCAAAAGAGTAAGCAAAGGCAAATCCTAATCCCACAAAAACTTAAGCATATGTATCCAACTTCTTATACGCATCGCGCCTCCTAAGTAGCCATCGCCATCATGATGATGTGTGGAAAAAGATGAACTTAATATATTGAAGAGTCTGCACTGGGTCTCAGATGCTGTCAGCCACTTCACAAATTCCCACCTCTCCAGCCTAGAGAGAAACACAGATAGAGGCAATGCACTGCAGAGGGCATAGCTAAATGCAGGATTCCAGAGCAGCACATGGACCTGGCATCCTGCAATCCAAAGGCTGGAACACTCTGCAAATATCTGGCTTGCAAAGGTTTATTCATGTACTGTATCTTCCAGACAAGAGCTTGTTTTTCTCCTTAGAGATGATTACAACATTGCAGTGTCACTGCTCTATGCAGTGATGTGGCTCAAGAGCTGTGGCTTTAATACAGTTTCTCTGAACCATTATTTAGTATTCTATTGCATAAGCAACAAATTATGTCAGAATACATTACTTAATCATGAACTCATCGGGGATGAAGACTAAAACGAAGAAGGCTGAACTTCTCCAAAGAAATACTTCTTGAGCTAGCTTTCAGAGTAGCAACGAAGAAATATGTGCTATTTTAGTGGCGAACATGAATTCTCCTGGAAGTTGCCAAGTTGAGGCAAATCCCTTTACCAGTTTGACACAACAAATATTAAGGTGCTATGTTAATTAACACACACATCAGAGACTTTGCATTTCTGGCTGAAAATTGTACATTTCTTTAGTATAAGAATAGGGTCATCTGTGACACACTGCTTTTAAATCACTGGTCTGTTTCTAAAGTTGACTTGAATTACAACTTTGATGACAGAGCAGCTGATAGAGACCACAGTTGCAACCGCAGCTCATTTCTGCGTAAGCTCCTGAGACACAGCAAAGTTGCTTGTTAACAAGTCCCTTGGTAAACAGATGTCCCCAGGTTTGCAGCAGCAACCCTGCTATCTCAATTCAGAATGAGCTTAACATGAACAGTGCAAACAGGACTGAGGATTCGGTATTATTTTAGGAAATCTGATGCCTGCTTTCTGCCCTGGTCCAACACCAGCAGCTGTTGTAGTAACACTGATATTTGATGGAAAACAGAGAAAATGGCAAGGGGGAAAGAAGGGCCATTTGTTATTCACTGAAAGCTGAAAGAAAGCAGAGTAATTTTTAAACAGACTTTAGTGCTGCGAGCTAAAAGACACCTCCAATTCTCAAATCCTGAGAAGAAAGCTTAATCACAAAATGGTATTTGGAAAGAGAATGAGACAGTATGAGAAGGACAAAGAAGATTAATTAAAAATGTACTTTTTTACTACATTGTATCTTTCATTTTAGAGAACTATGACATTACAGCTAATGATGATAACAGTAATTCCAATGTATTTTCTCACTTTTCCTCTTTCTTCTGTATTGTGTGTTTGGGACATATTTGTTTGTTTGATATTTTGTGCTTAATTTTCTTTTATAAGCAGAGCTTAAGTGTGTAGTGCGGGTCTGGAGGGACATAAGCCCTTATGAGATCTACAGCAATTGTTTAGAGACAGATTTTTAAAACTAGTGAAATCCCTGAAGACAGTCACTAAAAGCCCTTGAAATCATGTGTGTTATTTTGCAGTCAGTAGAAAACAGATGACTGGACACACATGAATTCTCTGAGAGGTATATGTAAATCCTTTTTCTTTCCTCTTCTTTTGGTGACAAGGAAAATCTCTGTAGCTGAATTTTAGCTCCAATCATCCCAAATGTATTTGGGAATTTAGGTCACATAACCAAAAAGCAAGGGCAGTTCAACATGGCAGAGATGACAAGGTTTCTATACTCTGCTGTATTCCTCCTCCTCCAGCACCACGATACACACTCTCCATGAGCTGGTTTCTGAACCAGCACAATGCTGGAGCACCAGAAGGAACTGTGGCGGTTTGCCCTGCAGATGCTCATGAAGAAGAGGTGTTGTCAACCCAATCTGCATGTGCTCATCAGTTAGGCACCTCTGTTCCTTATTTGTCCCTCTGTAAAATGAGGCTAGAGTAGCATTGCCCAACCTAATGAAAATACTGTGCAATAAAAGACAATATGGTCTCTAATGACTACCTTAACAGGGACCATATGTGTCACATACAAACGGCTGGCACCCAGTTTAGATGTTCAAAAACTTTCCAAGTATACAACAATCCCTGTATTATTTGACTGATTGCCTTGTAAGTGTTACAATGAAGCCCACAGTAGCTGTATCTGTTTCTTATTCTCAGTTGTTTCCTGTGCTGCTCAAACTCTAGGTAGCAGGTTAAACAAAGCAATGAAAGCCTTCCCTTCACAGTTTCTGCTATACAAGAGCAAGACAAATGTGGCGTATTTTCCATATCATAACAACTAATTTCTAAAGAAGGGATGGTAACACAAAAAAAGCATGCAAGACAGCTATTTCAGACACTGACTTCTGTACACAAACATTTCAGTAGTTTGTATTTTTTACTAATGAATATAGGGAAAAAAAAATTTGCTAATAACCTATGCATCATCCGATACATTTCATTCATTAATTTGCAACAGAAGCAAATGCCCTCATTGTTGTCTAGACGGGACAACTGAACCATAATACGGAATCACAATTTGCCCGCAGCAGGGTAGTTCATGGCAGAACTGGGAACAGAGCTTGGGTGTTCTGGGCTCAGGACCAGGCTCTCGATACAATCTACACTGCTTATGAGGACTCTGACTCTTATCCTGCAACCGGGTTACTGAAAACAACCCTCTCCTTGTGAAATCTCCACTGTTTGAGCTACACACACGCACGCATGCACACACAGCATGACTACATATGACTTAATTCTTTAGGAAATCAGGCCAGAAAGTGGACTGTTTTTTCAGAGAAGTGGAGCTCCAAAAAAGCTCAGTCTTGGGGGATTACTCCGACAACGGAGCACCAAGTCCGCCAGAATCTGACAGAGGGGAACGGAAGGATGCCCTGAACTTCTTTCTGCTCTTTCGTCTGTGCCTTACTGACATACAGTCAGGAAAGGAAAGCGCTGTCCACACTGAACTCAGGGACAGAAAACAAAGCACGAAGTTACAGCTGAGAATGTACACAAAATTGCAACAGCCTGAAGGAGATCCATGAGTGACAGACCTGAGCTCCTCATTTGCAAATAAGGAATATATGAACTACCATCTTTAATTCAAAGTATAAAAGACACCCTCTACCTCAGTCCTGAGCATACGCAAGAGGCTCTGATCCCACAGAGTTCATGCAAGCTTTGATAAAAAATTCAGTTTCATTTATGTTACCGAAGACTGCAACGCAGTTTGCAGGGTAAGGGGAACTCAGAAACTAAATCTGCACAGTTATCTACCTCGTCTCTCCCTTCATTTCCACAAAAAGCAAACCTCAGCACACAGCCACAGGAGACCCCCAACACGCTAAAACAGAGCCCTGACAGCGGGCTATCAGAAAAGAAAGCTTCTGGAGCACTGCACAGCAAGTGAACCACACCACAATAACAGAAATGAGACACAAAATGGAGGTGGGACTCATTACATCTTGCTTTCATCTGGCTTCATTCCCCTACAAACGCATTTTTCACCCGAAGATCAAACACCTGTCTACATTCAACAAATGGCTTGCCAATTTTAAGTTCTGCACAGTTCCTGCAAAGCTCACTAAAAGAAATTTATGTTACATAAACTTGCAGATCCTGACAAATTGAAATCATACTTTTGAGGCATGCTGCAAGTAAGTCTGTAAAGGTGAGGAGGTAAAATAGATTTAAGAATTCTCAATACTTTTGTGACTGACTACTTTAAACTTGATTTTCAAACCTCCTGTTTCACCCTTCCACAGTTTCTCATTAAAATGATGACCTCGTCAAAGATACTTGATGTCTGGGAAAACATACATTTCATAGCAGAAATAAGTCAGGAAACAAATAATTCAGTTTAACAATAGACCAGACATTTGAGTTCAGCTCAGCCACACAAAAAGAAATCTCAGTGTTCCTTATATACATGGAACCAGGAATGTTCTTAAGAGACAAATAGCATTTATGTGCCCTAAAGAAGCTGATCTTTCAGAATAAACTCAGGGCACTGATTCCGGTCTTAAATACAGAAAACGCATAGACACCTGATAATAGTTTCCTCCCTAGTGAGAGGCAAATTTTTGCAACCGCCAATGGTTGTGCACCAAGTTTGCTGTCACCTATGGAACCCTGACACCATCAACTCATCTGTGACCACTCATCACTTCTCCAGGTACTGCAAAAAACGAACATGGTCCTTGACAGATGAAAAGCAGTTTTTGTACTTGCTCATGGGTAGCTAAGTTCTCTGTAGTTTCAAAACATGTGTCAGACTTCTCACAAGACCTGTTTTCTAAGCCTGTTTGTCCTAAGATTATACGATGTACTGCTGTGGTGGGTGTTACCAACTGATACTGTTTTCTACTCTCCCCAAGTGCTATTGGCTCCCCCCCCCCGCAGAACAAAGCAAAATGAGGCACAGGAGCAGCTTGAAAGACAGAAGCCTGCATAAGCAAAGTAGAGTTTGCAGTTTGCCTGGGGCTCTGCTTAGAGTCAACTCTTGAATAACTAAGTCTCAACAGCAAACCAAATGCACACAAAACCACAAAGACACCTTCCCTAACATTTTGGTCCCCAGCAAAACTCCTGCCAATTTTCAAAAAAAAGATGTGCTCCTTTCCATCAAACTACAGCAATGAACAGTCCCTAACCCTTTAAAAATTAAACCTACTATTAAACCAAACATATTAATCCTACTATTATTAATCTATTTCAAAATGTAGATTAAAATCTAGATGAGTACGGATATTAACTGCTTTCCTGGCAAACCAATACGGGAGTGGTTACTGCAAAGCTGCAGCAATGTTCTGCTAAACTTAGGTCTAACAAAGTGTAGTGCTCCCGTAGGAACAGAGTTCCTCCTCCAGCCAAATCACTGAGCATGCTGAAAAATCCTAACCCTCAAATTCAGCAATAGGAAAAACAAAATTACAGCTAAACCACACACCTAGAATGGAATTCTTCAACAGTAATGTTGCATTGCTATTTAAATCGTCACTTCCAGACCCAGATAAAGGAGGTGGTGTTCTAGTGGCAATGGCAGTAGAAAAGCCTCCCTGTAAACAGCCCACATAATGTTGTCAAAGAACTCCTACCTTGAATACTATAAAGTGGCAAGGGACTGAACTGTATTAATCTGGCCAAGCAGCAACATAATCGTTTCTCACTAATCATTCCCTGGAAAGAACCCAGGTAACTCTAACACAGCAACTTTCCCTGCAGTTATAATTATACAACATTAGTCCATAACCTTTATTCCTATGACAAATGAATCACAAATAAAAAGATTTCAATCTGTCAATCAGTTTATACTTGAGCCACTAAACCAGTGCAGAGCAATACAGTTATACCACAGTAACTTTCAGTTAGCCAGCCTGAGTATTAGAAACAGTTTAGCCTTACCTACATGCACCTCAGGAGAAGCCCATGTATCTCTTTTTTGCAGACAGCTTTGCTGACCTCCATTCTCTGTGGAGAGGACTGGCATTTTAAAGGTAGGCAGTTGAGCTGACATTACACTGCAGCTAGCGCTGCAGCTTTATGTGGACACATCCCCTGCAAGACTCCTTTTCTTCTGAAACTCAAACCTCAGCTCCCTACTCAACTCCAAAAGCGGTAATTCATATGAGTAAGAAGAAAACCTGTTTGCTCTCATTTGAAGAATGACAATCTCATTTGCAGAACTGAAGGAAACAGTGAACACCACAGCTTAGTGAACATCACAGCTTAGTAAACATATTTTCATACTTTTGCTAAATGAGTTGTGTTTTCAGCACAACTTGGAAATGAAGAATAGCAAGCGCTATGGTAAGTGCCCTTGTTGATCAAGTTGTATCCCATTTATATTCAAAGCAATATCACTGAAAGTCAAAGGAATGCCACAGCAACAATTGTACATCACTGAGCTTCACTGTTCCAAGAGTTCTATAGCCCCTCCAGCTTCTTTCAAGAAAAAGAAAGCTGGATGTAAATGAATCTAACAACGGAGGGAAAGGGGGCTTGACGTGTTCCTTGATATCTTCAAGCAAGCAGGGTCAGAGATAACAAAATTAATGGACCCTGCACAATGTCCATGAAGGCTAAATTTTGAGTTCTTACTGTTACAAAATACATGTTTTCCTTCCTGGAGTATTCTGATTGCACAAAGCACTGTCTGCGTGTAGAAAACCTCAGTTGTGTCAAGTTTACAAATCAGCCCGTGACACTGCATCCTCAAATACCGCCGCCCTGATCACAAATGAACTCTTACACTTGTCACTTATTTCCTGCTCAGCATTGCTCTTTACCTCCAGTTGAAATGCTGTAACAGATGGCTGTGGACTTTCCATGCACAAACTGGTATTTGCTTACAAACACTCAGTAGAGAACAAAAAATACAACTTAACTGCGTGTTGAAATGAGAAATTGTACAAAAGCACAAGATAGCTCGGTGGCTCAGAGAATTTAATTGCATTATACATTGTAAGTGAGGACAGTTATCTTGATACATTGGCATTATACTGAACAATTCAATACTGTTCAGGAGTGATTCTTCTTTAAGAAAAACAAACAAAACCCACATCTTCCCCCAAAATCAGCCTAATTAATTCATATTAGAGTATTCTTTGGAGCAGAATGGGTCTGAATGCTAAATTTTGTAAAAGCACAAATTAGTTCCAAACTTGAGTAACATAACATGTTTTTTTGAGGAAAAGAAGTATTTCATAAGGACAGTTCTCAGAAAAATAATGTTCTAGCTGTATTTTGCCATGTCTATAATGGGAAAATTTTATCAGTAGAAAATATCTTTTGTGCACACAATACACTTTCAGTTTAGTAGCAAGGACATTACATAGAATTGTTATTTTATTTGAGGTATCACATGCTACCATTTTGTTAGACATCTCTAATGAAGGGGAATTACAACAGCTAATACATAGAACAAGTTACAGGGAACAGAATTGCTGCAGAAGCCTGTTCTCTCACTTAACAGTCTCCAACCACTGAATACTTTTCATGGGGAGCAGGTATCACATTTCTGCTTGGCAATACTTAAAAGCTCTTCTGCCAGCGAACCAAACTTCTTTCAGGGAGCTGAAGGGACTGCTGCTAGAAAACAGGTTTTTTTGCTTACATGATCTATATGACCTTCTTTCCGTTTGTATGGGGATAAAAGACTGCTTTCAACTGATGATTAATGTCCCCCTAAAAACTAAAATGACAAAATAGGTCCACGTCAGTTGTCACCAGTTTTCATGTCTTATTTATCAGGTGGGTACATTTTCTTTAATCTTCCTTTTCTCACCAACATACCCGTCGAAGCCCTTCTTATTATTCTTCGCATCCCTTGCCAAATTCAGCTCTAACTGTGCCTTAGCTTTCCTGATCCCTTCCCTACACATCCAAGCAGTGTCCCTGCATTCTCCCCAGGATATATGTCCCTGGTTCCACTGCCTGTGCATTTCCTTCTTACACTTCTGTTTGACCAGCAGGTCCTTACTCAGCCATGCTGGTCTTCTACCTTCCTTGCCTGATTTCTTACATATAGGAATTGAGAGCTCTCATGCTCTAAGTAAAATGTCCTTAAAGAGCTGCCAGCTCTGTTCTGCTTCTTTATCCCTGAGGGCAGTTTCCCAGGGGGACCCATCCACTAATTCCTTAAACAACTGAAAGTCTTATCTCCTAAAATTCCGGGTCCTGACTCTACACTTCACCTGGCCCATGTGCCTCAAGATCATGAATTCCACCAGGGCATGATCACTGGGGCTGCCACCAATCTTGACCTCTCCCATGAACATTTCCCAGTCTGTTTCCAAAGTCCTTGTGAGCAGTGGTACAATCAGAGCAGCTGCGGAGATGGCAGCAGGGGCAACACTCTTTTTTAAGCAAAAAGCAAGGGATGCAATTCTCTTTTCAGAGAAAACAGAATAAATCAAGAGTTGCTTTACAAGGGCACTCAAGCTACTGCCTGTTTCAGCAGCCTCCTAAGTATTCACACCTCCTCAAAGGCTGAGGAGGTGCATCCACTTTAGGTTCTTTTTCTTCTAAAGTTCAATAGATCCTCACAATAATGCTGTATTTCAGACCCTCACACGCACACCTGCAATGCTGACATACAAATAATATAAAAATAAATACTAGCATCTTTACAGAACCACATAGGTTTTGCTTCCAAAGAGGTGTTTTAAAATGGCTGTTTATCTTCCCCTTTCTAGTTTGCTTTCCAAGACTCATGAAATGCTAAATGGTTACATCAGTGTGCCTAGTCCCTTAATCCTAAACTCTAACATCTGCAGTTTGGACAGAGCTTGCAAACAACTGTCAAGAATTAAGGCTTGTGTTTCCAGCACTCATCAAACATCTTGTCCACTACTCCTTAGTGTCTCTTGTTCCTGTTGTCTGGTGCAAGCTTGGCAACACTTTCTGTGTAACACAGGAACTCCTAAAGCTGTGTTGGGGCCTGGCCCGTGTTTATCAAGCTGCTGTCCAGCACCCTCAAAGGGGCAAAAAGGTCTTCCGCTCGGAGGCCACAGAACTGAAGATGGAGAAGAGGGTCTCTTGCTCTGAGGCCACACAAACAGGTACTGAGACTAAACCAGAGACCTAACCCTCAACTATTATAGTTGCTCCTGTAGTCAAGTAGAAACAGTGGAAGCAGGTGTCAACTTGGTTAGTAAGAGAAGAAGCTCCTCCTGAGAGGGGGAGAGAGGAAGAATCAGAACAGGCTGCCTATTCTGCAGCAGTACAGGAGAGGAAAGAGACAGAAATCATAAAAGAGCCAAAACCTGTCTTGTCCCTATCCATGACCAAGCTCCAAGACAGGCAAAAAGATTTCACCCATCAGTCAGGTGACTGAATTTCTACCTGGTTGCTCTGATGCTGGAAGATGAGTGAACTCTTTCACAGCTCAGTGGTCCCAGGTACCATCAGGACATCCAGGGGGAGATGCAACATACATTTGGGCTCGAGACTGAGGGGTGGACCTAACCACTGAAGCCACTGCACAGGTTATTCATCAAGCGAGCCACACGAGTAAAGCCTCTTCGGTATACAGGATGGTGGCTATAATATCAGTAAGGGGAGACCTCGCAGATTCATTATATCACACTACCACAAACCCGCCAAGGCAACCATCATCTGCTTACCATGGTAGAAGTAAAAACCAGATGGTTGGAAACATACTCTAGAACCCAAACCGCTGCCCGAAACCCCATCCTGGGCCTTGAAAAGCAAGTTATGTGACAACACGGTACCCCAGAAAGAATTGAGTCAGACGATGGGACACATTTCCAAAACAAGCTCATTAGCACCCGGGCCAAGGAACATGGCACTGATTGGGTGTACCACATTCCCTATCACACACCAGCCGCCCGGAAAGACTGAAAGATACAGTGGACTGTCAAAGACCATACTGAAAGAGATGGGAGCTGGGACACAGAAGCAGCAGGACGCAAATTTAGCAGAAGTCACTTGGCTAGTTAATACCAGAGGATCAGATAACTGATCTGGCCCTGCCCAGACAAAACCTCTGCATATTGTAGAAGGAGATAAGGTCCCTGTAATGTGTGTGAGGAACAGGCTGGGAAAGACAGCAGGGCTTGCTTCTCCCTTGGGAAAAGGCAGACTTGTTCATGGGATTGCTTTTGCTCCAGGACCCAGTACACTTGGTGGGAAATGCAGGAGGATGGGAAATCCGATGTGTACCTTAAGGAGATTTAACCCTGGGGGAAAATAACCCATAATTTGAGCTGTATATTTTAGGAAGAACCACTGCAGGAATGCCCTAAAGCAACAGAGGAAGAGCCTTGCAAAAGCTGAACAAGTCCAGCAGTGACCTAACCTGAGCTGATTTTGACATCCAGTAACTCAATACAACACGCCTCTCCTGTTCAGAGTGGCCACCTTAACAGAGAGAACTCAAGTCATGGACTAAATGAACACAGTGGACATATTATGGACATTTCACAGGGATGATCCATAGACTAAAGGAATTGAATCTGTGTATAAATCAAAGGATGGGAAGGGGTCTGGTGGTTAATGAGGATGTATTGGACAGCATAGTTCTTGAGCAGGACATAAATGGTTTGGAATAAGGGGTGGAGATTGTACTGGGCCTGGCTAGGATAGAGTTAATTGTCTTCATAGCAGCTCATATGGTGCTGTGTTTTAGAATTTTGACCAAAACAGTACTGATAACACACTAATGCTCTAGCTTTTGCTGACCAGCGTTTGCACAGCATCAGGGCCTTCCCAGTTTCTCACTCTGCCCCCAAAATGAGCAGATTGGTGGGTGTGCAATAGGCTGGGAGGGGACACAACTGGGCAGATGACTTGAACTAACCAAAGAGATATTCCATACCATATAACATCATGCTCAGAAATAAAAGGGAAAAGAAGGGGTTTTAGGAGGGTTACCTATCTTTTAGCTTTGGAACTGGCTGGGCATTGGTCTACCCAGGGGAAGTAGTGAGTGATTGCCTTTGCATCACTTGTTTTGTTTTGTTTTCTTCTCTCTTTTTCCACTTACCCTTCACTTTTTAAAGAATTTAATTTTTAAATTTGTTTTACCTTGACCGCCAAGTTTTCTTGCTTTTACTCTTCCTTTCCTCTTTCCCTGCCCCACTGGGGCACAGGGGAGGAGAAGTGAGCAAGCAGCTGTGTGGTGCTTAGCTGCCCACCAGGGTTAACCCACAACAACCCATGATATCTTTAATATAAATTTTCCCCTCTGGTTCAAAGTAGTATCTGAATTCAGAGCATTTTCTTTAGAAAATAGTTTTTAACTTTCCCAAAACATATATCCACAAGACACCTCATATTTTAAGTACAAGAACTGAAAAACGGAGGAAAGGCAAAAAAAAAAAAAGAGGTATGATTCTGCAATTAACAGGGTTAATGTGTGACAATTCCTGCCAGCTGCACAATTAAAATATCACATAGGTAAGAATACAACTGGCCAGACAACATACCAGGGAACACCCTGGCCTTACAGATGTGTACTCTCTACCAGACCACACACATTCCTGTCAAGTGACATCAGTTGACTACAAGTAACATGAATCATTACATACCTACCCCTTACAGTCAAACAAATCAGGCTTGTGTTTCTGTAAGTTAAATGCAAACTTTAAAACCTCTTACTTATGGATCAAGTTACAAACTTTTTGTCAAGTTGGTCAGCTAGTGAAAGCCCTTCATCTTCTTGGGCCTCTCATGAAAGGAGTCAGCAGGTTTCTGGGGCAAGCACTCAAACACATCACATGTTTCTGTGTCGCTATACTCATCAGTATTTAAAATTTTACATCTAAAATTTTTAATCCTTGTACTGGAACATGTGAAGGGATGCAGGAAGTACTCCAAAATTCAAACCCAAATGATTAGATCTTCTTTTGATTTCCAGTAAATACCTCTCAGTGCTGAAAATCACAGACACAAAATCTCTGCTGTCTCATCTGCTTTTTTGCTATTACAATCAGCTATTTCTCTGTCCAATTCAGATTATTTCACAATATGTCAAGGCAAAGGCAAAACCAGACTAAGATCTGGTATTTTTAATTTCCCATCAGCTTTGCCTCTCCCTTCAGTCTCATTAAGAAAACCATTAGCATTTTCTAGCACATATCCTCCTTCAAAGGCCAAGCCTGACAGAGATGAGAGTCCTGAGAAGATAAGAACACCACCTGAAGGTGCATTCCCACTATTTCTTGTCAGGTTATATTTCAAAGCAAACTTCTGCATGCTTAGAAACCAGTCAGTGGAGATGCTGGAATAATGGTAGAGCATGATGTATATGACATCTTTTAAGACACCTTCCTGAAGTTTCCACCGACTCCCTTCCACCGGGAGTCCAGGACAACTAGTACACTGGACAGATGAATCCCACACCTGTTCTGTGCAGCAAACAAAAGCATCACAAAAGAATCAAGCATGCCACTGTCAGTGATGGAGAAACATGCAATGAATATGCTATCCTTGTATCTACCTAAGCTCAACTCCTTCCCAAAAGCATGACCATCAGAGTCACCACTGGTTTGCACAATCTTCCCTCCAGTCAGGGCGCAAATGCTCTTGGTGCATCCAGGTATTCAGGTTAGTCACTATCATAAGTCATCTGTTGATGCAATTCCACTTTCTCCCAAACACATCACTCGCTTTGTTCATTCACCTTGTAAAGTTTGCTATGAATAATGGCTTATTTGTCACCACTTTTCTCAAAAAGTTCCAACTCCATGCTAAAACCATTATACCACCACTGCTTCCAAAATTAAACACTCAGCCGGCTTCAGTCCAATCCTCCAACATCTGGGGAGGAGCCAGAGTCAGGAGAGAAGAGCCAGTCCCTAGCCTAGAGCTGCTCTGTCATTCACAGCTCACCCTCTGTATCATCTCAGCAGCTCAAGGCTTTTCTTTCCATCTGGATGAACCAAGCTGACATGCAAGCAGAGAAAATGTGGCTCTAACCCAGATCAGTTCTACACAGCGGGCCTCCAGACAGCTACTCGAAACAGGCACCTGTGAACAGTCATTTTTCTGACCAGCAGACAAAAACTTACAGGGAAAGAAGGAACAGAAGAGCCCTCCTCATTCATTCCATCTTACATCTACAAACAATGACTGCTTCGGATTCCATTTTTAAGAGGATATTAAAGGATATTAAAGTGTCATCTGCTGAGTGAAAGCTGTTATTAGATTCCACTTGGTCCAAAGTAGTACAAGCCTTTTATAACGCCACAGCATCATTTCTTAAAGTGGAAACAGGGGACAGAAGTATCTGATGATATCCAGCTGTGAAATAGCAATCATGGGTCAACCAGGCTTACACTTTGAGAAACACCCACTGCAGTATGTGCACAGAGCGAAAAATAAGTAAAATAAAAAAATCAATTCATCTGCTTCTGAGCTGAACTTTCCATCATAATTTCCATACCCCTCCTTACTTAATTTTTACAAGCACGGCAAGAATGTAGATTTTTTTCTGGTTATTTATGGAAAATGGCTTTTATATACACTGATAAAATTCCCGTAACTACAAAATCCATTTGCTTTGGGAGAAGAGTGGCAGTTATTTTCTGTTCCAAATAGAACACAAATAATGGGATTGAAAAATCAGGCAGCTAATTATAGATCTTCAACATCAGATCATGTCAACTACTGGACTAGTTAACGAACAAGTGATTTTTGCAGTTTTGAATAATAAACATAGTCTTTAAAATTGCAATCTCTACATGGACAGTTCACAAAGGAGACCAAAATTGATGAAAAATTAACCACAGAATTGGAAGAACAGTAAGAACATCAGAAAAGAACTTAAGGTATAGCAAAAAGATCTGATATGGGAAGAAGCTTGTACAGAAAATCCTGCTTAACTACTGTTCAAGTACACAATTACATTTTAACGTGACTTTGACGGTACAGCCTGTACACCATAGAATGTGGATTTTTTCCTTTCTTACATCTTCCCCTCTTACTCGTGGAGGCAAAGACACATGCTGCCTCCTTAAGTAACTTCTTGTGCTTTGTGGCTTCTGGAGTCTGTTCTGACATCTCATACAGACAACAGAAGCAAATGCTGGACCCGAAGGGCCCTACTCCTTCTCCACAACTGTTTATGGAAGACTTGAGTGTTGCGACACTCCCTGGAGTTGCTTAAAGGACAGGCCAGCAGCCTCCTAAGCAGGTGCAAAAAATACTACGTCAGGAGATTTTGGATGACATTCAGTAAGACCGGCTGCAGATCAGAAGAAGGGGGAGCCAGCATCTTGAGAGTGTCACCCGAGAGAGGCAGCTGTTTCTCAGCTCCTGGCTCTGTTGAGTTTACTCAGCTTCTCAGGTCCTGCTAAGCTCTACCTTAATTTGAGAAAGAACAGTGTAATATGGCACATCACCTGTAAAAGATTACAAACCCTTGTATAAGAAAGCTGTTATGGGGTTTGTTAATTTTTAAGCACTGTGACTAGACAAGTCGTGGTTTTACTTTCTGAGCCTTTATCTAAATTCCTCTTTGGATGATGAAAACAATTACTTATTTTCACACTGGTGGTAAAACCCCTATTTTTTAACTGCACAACAATAGTCAAAAGCAGGAACAATCTTACATTTTTGTACTGATTTTTTTTATAAGCAGTAACACTAATACCTTACACCTGTATACTATACATCAGCCTAGATATGTTAGGTATATATACTCCCCAGTAATATGATGCAAAAATCCATGACAGATTACAGTGCGACATGAAATTATACATAATATAGACCATCTTAAGATAATCCTGCTTCTTAAGCTACCTTCCTGCAGATAAAAATCAGATTCAGGGCCTCAGTGATAATTCCCAGTCCCACAGGCACCATAATGGAGGCAGATACAGAACCCAGTTGTAGATGCCAGCATGCTCATTTTAACATTTCTGTGTTATAACCTGATACTCACCTTAATATGAAATGGCACATTTTAGCAGTCAGTGAAATGTATGAAGGACATTTGTATACCTGAGAGAAATGTAAAACATCAGTTTCCTGAAAGCTGAAAAGAATGGTGCTCTTAATTGCTCACCTATGCACTATGCCTTGACAACCTTTGTTCTTTCCACTCCTTATACACTCAGCTTTTATCATAGAGAAAATCTTTCATTTTAAAAAGCTGCTGCACCTCTATCATTTTTCATAAGTACTATAGTCATTCCATACATTGCCATCAAGTTTGTTAATACAGCTAGCAACATATATGGCTGCCCTTTGCAAATTATACAATAGGCTGAAGAAGGTGACTAAACTCCTTAAGAGTGCTGAACACTGCATTTCTTGTCTTGGAACTACTTTCCAACACTTAATTATATACTGTTTTTCAAAGATAAATAGAAATACCAGAGTTTTGTCAATTAACCATGTAAAATACTTTTAAAAAAGTATCGTTATATAATAAACTTCTGCAATTGAAACAAGACCCTGAATACAGAAGAAATGGGTAATATTAATTCTTACCTCGTCGTGCTGTCAACAGTTAACCACATGACTAATACCACATGTAGCTTGAAGCAAGAAAATCTTTTTTTTTTGCCTCTGCTGAGTTAATCTGGGTTATTATATGTTCGTGGCTGATCCGTTTAGAAAACAAGAATGTAGAAACTGTCTTGCAAACCAGAACAGAAGAACCGCAAAAGTTTGTTTTAAGTATTCATTTTCATAACACATTTATCTTATCTTAATTTTCACTGCCTCTAAAAATATACTGTCCATGATATTTTCATTGCACAATTGATACCAGTCTATCAGTTATGCCATATTTTTTTACCACCAAGTAACTTTAGACAGAAATCTTACGTATTGCTTATTTTGAAATACAACCTTTAATAATAAGCTCCATGAAGACTGTTTTCTATTACTGATCTTGCCACAGTAAAATTCAAAGAGGGCATCAAAGGTGTTGAAGCTGACAGTCATGAGATTTAACAGCAGAGTGTTTTCTAAAATCATCTCTAAATTGCTTACATTATTTTTTGCAAGTGACTTTACTCATCAGTATTATTATATTCTTATATCTTGAACCATTTTTTGATTGACTTTATCAAGTAAGCACCGACATACTGATCCCACCGTGTGAGTGCAAGTTACAAGCCATTAGTCCAATGCATCTACTGCAGTACACATCAATTTGACTTACAGTACCCTTGCTAAAATATTGTAACTGGTGTCTTCTGGTGACCTTAACTTCACCAGTGTTGAAAACTCTTTCAGAACTTTAAGAAGAAATTATTGATATCTTTATTGGTGACCTTTTGGTAAATCTCAGATTTCACTCCCTTTTTGAAAACAATGACTCATGACAAATAAATGTAACAGATGTCAAAATTTGTTGAAAAAAGCACTTGAAAAACTGAAATGGAAATTGAAAATTGAAGAGTTTTCAGCTATTGGTAATGAAAAGGTCATATTTTTCCTACTGAGCAGTAGGCTCAGAAGATCTCTCTTCTCACACGGACAGAAATTTCACAAAGATTTGCAAAATTCTTTGTAAATAGAAGAACAGGAAGGTTTGAGCTCTTAAAAACCTTGAAGAGATGGAGAACGGGCTGCAAAAGCACAGATTTCAGCATGATACAGTCGTCATCGTTTTCTCAATGTCAGACCCAGAGTCTCCAGTGGTTTAACAAGAAAGAAGCAGTTTTCCTTGATGACGAACAATCTCCAGTCATTCTCTATTCTCCCCATTCCTCAGCACTGGTATCCCTGAGCTGAGGCTTTTGTAGACTGTGATTGTGTATACCACATATATACCACATGTGTTGTGGTATAAATAACAAGTAATATTGTTTTAGTTCACCAAATCTGAGCTCTTGGAAGTTTGTGTATTTAATGCAGCAGCCTCCCAAAAAGATTGGCCAATTTCTCCTTATCCTGTTCATTCAATCCATTTACTGGTTTCAAGGAAGCTCTTCTAAGCAAGGTTTTCTTGGCAAAAAGCAAGATTTTTCAGTGTCCAAAATGAAAACCCAAGAAATCTCATCAGATGAAAAGCTGATAAAGCTTTGCTAGTTTGCAGTATACCTATTTCTATAATATGTTGCAGAACAAAGTGGTGGCTTTGCATTTATAAGCCAAATGGTCTGCAGGTCTTCACAGAATTCATAAATGTCAACGTTCTCACTACATTATTAAAATTCAGAAGTCATACTTAGAATAATTCATTAAAAATTCAATGTTCATGAATGTGTTTCACCACCTTTCTGCATTGTGTAAGGTGGCCACAGCAGACACAGGTTTCGGAGTGCATTGCCGTAACTTTGAACTAAAGAGAGAAAAAAATACTAGAAATGACTGTCCAAAGCCATAAGCCTATTCAGTCCCTCTTCTGGAATTATCCAATACAGATTTCATTTTCACAGCCATGAATTGTATAAAATGTCTTTCCCTCTCCTATGTAGTAAGGGAGAAAAATTTTAACTGCATTAAGTAACAGTATTTTGGCCCCTGCATCTATCAGGAGCAAAGCAATTATGTGGTAATGGAGTATTCTTGCCTTATGTGGAATCCTGGTCTCTGAATTCAAACTAACCACTTTATTCACATTCATAAGGACATACTCTTATCTACACAATATAAAACAAAGCTAATATATTTCATATGAAAGAGATTCACCTGAAATGCAGTTCCTTTTAAAGATACTCTAATACAGCTTCATTCATGGATGAGCTGTGCCTTTGCATTAACTTTACAGCAACGTTGTGTCTAGAACAGCTGATCCCAAACAGCAGGTGAACGCACACATTTTCAGCAGAGCCCTGCACCTAGCAATCTGGTGAGACTTTATAAACTGTAGGGTTCTTTTATTTCCAATTTTGAAAATAATAGATTGTAAACATCATTATTTCCGCAATGAAAAATTGCTACTGTCAGCTACCAGAATGACGGCAACACAACTGCTCAAATATGACATTCTTTTCCATTGTTTTACTTGCTCGCACCTAACTGATTTATAAGCTGCTTTTCTTTGCTTTTGAAAAGAGAGGCATGAGTCACAGAAGGAAAACGAGGTTCTTGGGGGTGATTATTGCCAGCCTGGTTTTGCCACTGCTGCCATGACCTCTAGGAGTTTTCAGAAGGATTTTTTAATACAAAGTTACTGTACACTTTGGTATGTGAAGAGGTGAAAGAAATACACAGGTAGAAAGGATGAAATATCAGTATTATCTGCATTTCACTGAGAGCTTAAAAAAAAGCAGCAACTGTATCTGTATGGGACACCCAAAGGAAGACCATCTCATTAAAGAACAAAATGCTAGCATCTACCACAGCAGTCCTTGTTTTTCTATACCGCACCAAACACTTCATGGTAAATAAATTACAGTGACATAAGGCCACATAAAGCGCAGGTTTCTACAACCTTTCTTCACAGAGACACTAAGATGACAAAGAATATTTTCTTCTACAAAATCTGGACTGACAAAACTGGGAGGGGTTACAGCAGGATAAATAAGGAATTTTGTTCCCTTCCCCAGTAAATCTTCAGGGAAAAAAGGGAATTACCCTTCAGACACATACAGAACATTATGTGAAAACACTGCAGAAGATAACCTGGAGAGCAGGCAACAACACAGTCAGCTTTTGTTCTGCAAGCACATTTGTGATTTGCAGCATTTTACCATGACTTTGTCCAAGATAAAGCATAACCAATGTACTAGTCTGTCTACCGGGATATAAATCCTAACACAGACATCCCCCGCCGCCCCCGACATGGCACAACTGAGGAACAGTGGGACTCCCTTTAATCAGTACTGTTCTGGATCTAAAATCACATGTGTGCTGGCCACTCAAATGTCCACCTCCAGGCAGCTCCAGTTTGTCTTTCGTGTGAGAAAATCGCATGCAAAAATCCAGAATTGAAGCTTTCCTGATAATGTTGAAAAGAATGAGCCAAAGGTGTCTGCTTTCTAATTGTGAGACACGTTACTGTGGGAGCGAATTAGCTCACAGGAATTAGTGCCTCACCTCAGCTGCAAAACAAACGCAGTGGTTTGTCTGAGATTTTCACAGTACATTCTCTTCTACAGATGTTTTGACATTAGCAGCTGGATGCAATCACTGATCAGCATCTAGATCAGACTTCCTGCAGCAGTCAGTGGGGAAGATGAAAAAAAACCTTATACAACTGACCAAGAAAATTACTCAGTTTGAAGGACTCTTACATACACACTCCGCCATCAGAGGTTATTGGCTCCAAGCTTTAAGAACTGGGGACATATAATTTCATCTTGGTTTGCACATGTTTCTTCCACAGTTTGTTTTCGCATTGATCTTAATGTCATCTGGCTTTCTTTTCTTTAATATTACACTATGTTTCTTAGAAAACTAGGCACTTTTATGATTAGTTTAGTTTAGTTTAGTTTAGTTTGGCCAAATTGTAACAGGCAAAACTCCCATTGACTTTAAAACTGAGCACAGCTTTAGGATTATTTTTCCAGAAGATTAGATCAAATTTGGCTCTAGTCATACACATCTTTTTTTCCTTAATTCTTTTTTCAAACCTTCAACATGTGTACAGAACATGGGTGGACTTCATCATCTTCAATGTGACCGAAGCCTATTGCTTCTGTTTATACAATTAATTTTTGATGTAAAGGGTTCTGGGAAAACTACACTGAGGCTGTACAGAAAATGAAATGGTTGTTAAGCGTGGGGACAGACCTTGGACCATGCCCACAGCAAAGCCGGGAATTCCACCAGGTACACACATACGTGCAATGAATCAGATTCAGACATATAGTTAAAGAAAAAATTTTGCCCTCTCTTATTCTGCTAAGGACTCAAATTTAAAACTTTGGAAAAATCAGAACTGTAACATCTTCCAGGTGCCATAGAGCAGTGCCACACTCTCTGAGCCGTGAAGACAGGCTTGATGAGGTAAAAAAACATGTAGGGATTGCAGGAATAAGTCTGTTACAATCAATTATTTTTCTGAAACAGAAAAGCCAGATCTTACATGTGTTACATGCGCTACTTTGCTAGAACTCTTCTCCAAAACACAAACTGCTATTTCACCCTTGGCCTCTTGATCCACAGCTATTCCTTGGCTGGCAAACACAAAATGTTTGGCTGGGAGCTCCCAGAGTAGCACGCATGCGACCTCATACACTTGTGAGATGACGGCTGCAACAGTAGTATTGGCTCAAAATAACAGAATGCCTTACACTGAAATATATGGCACTTGACTAGATCAAAGATAACAATCAAATTCTACATTTCAGTTCAATAGCAAGTAAATGTTACTGAGGCTGGTCTGTCCCCTCAGAAAACGTTTAGAGGACTGGAAACACTGCAAATTACATATCAGCACTATCTTTTGGATATTAAGTTACCAACTCTTGTCATCTATTGATTCAGAAAGCACTCCATAGTTTGCTTTGGGTCTGAGAGAAATTAGTTTGGGGATGTGCTCCTTAGACAACTCCATGCTGGCATGTCTATACGGAGACTCATTTTAAGAGAGGACTGTCGGAGTGACAAGATGCATAAGGATACAACTGAGTCAGTGTGCAGCAGGAGACATGTACAAAACACATAGGCATCCATTTCTCTTTGGTGAAAGGAAGGTCTTTGAAGGAAGATAATTTTTCCGGGCTCATTTGCCATCCCTGTCCCGAATGACATCAGAGAAAGACTGATCAGCTCTACTCAGAGACAGAAAGATGCCCTCTTCACTCTATCTTTCCCTGTCCAGAATCACGCAGCATCCTGCCCTTGTTTTGATTTCCTGATACGCTTGCCTGAGTGATGGCAATAGGGTCGTGTTCTTTAGAGGCATCTGCTGCCCAGTGCCCCAGACACACAATGTGCATCTTCTGCCCAAAATAGGTTCCTTCTGACAGCTGAGTAAATTAAGCACCAACTCTTAACATTTCAAAGAAAGGAGGTGGCCTATGACTAAATACCTATGTTATGGTCATCTTCGCTCTTCCAGTAGTGACCCCTTGTACAGTTTGTAGAGCATGTCCTTCTGGAATTACTAGGTAGCTAGGAGGGTTAATGCAATACACAGATATTTTGGCAGAAGAAAAATGCTGAATACCCAGTAAGATTAGAGTTAAAAATAGGCAGTCTGTACATAATACTATGAAAACTACTGCTGGGTGAAATGTTCAATCCTAGACTGGAATCCACTCTCCAAAAGAAAAGCTGACAAAACTTGCAAAGGATTCAAGAAGTCTGAAATACATGCATTATCATGACGGGCTGTAAAACTTTGACCTTAATTTACTAAAAAAAAAAAAAAGTGATTGAGAGGTGACTTAAAAGTGACTTCTTTGTATTTAATTAGGAAAAAAGGATTTCTGACAACAGAAGGAGTTTTACTGTATCAGGGAAATATGTAAGAAGGTATAATTGAAGGAACTGGAGTCAGGCAAACTGATGAGAAATAAGACACATTTTCCTCTGACTGTGAACAGTGAACTCTTTGGAACAATCTGTCTATAGATGTAAATGATCAACACTAACTTGATATATTTTAAACGAAGAGTTGACTGGAACACCTTCCCATAAGATACTCACTCTTTAAAATAGTGACTACTGGGCAGAATGTGTAGCCTGTGTTATTCAACAGCGCAGACCAGATGGCCATAGCCATCTCTCTGGCCTCAAAATTACTGAAATGCTGGTAATTACACTCAGAAATGTTTGGAAAATGGGGATGCAGAAGAGAGAGGAGATACTGGTGCTTGGGAGCAGGCCAAAAGCTTAATGAGCCACTGAGAACCAGCATTAGCACATTACACTCCCCTATTTCCATAGGGGTTAGGACTGGGAGAGACATGGAGACTTGTTTGGAGGCTGCTTGTTCTAGCTAAAGTGTTTCCAGAATCTAGTTAGAATTATTCAGAAAACCCTTTCATTAGCTAAGAATAGAAAGTAATCTACTCAACTACAACAAGCAACATTTTTTTAGGTTTGTGTAAGACAGCTCTGGGTACTCCCATCTTCGTCTGGCCACTTGCTTCAGGAATTAGTCATACCCGGCCACTGTAACCAGACCAGGATTTATCACAGAGAACACCGAGAAAAAAATCTGACCTTTAATAATGGGCTTAGGTTTGTGGACAGTAGCAGATTTTACATATTTACCTGCAGTTGCTAAATATTGAATATAATACAGAAATATAATATATATGTTATTTTATATATAACAGAAATATATAATATAGATGTTATTATAAATATATATACAGTAACAGAAATATTACACATTAAGAATAAAAAGCTTTCTGCAATTTCCAGTCTTCTGGCGAACAAAAATTATATTTGCTTTTGTTAACTCCCCACAGCTTTCACCCACACTTCAGTCTCTGCATGTTCACTCGCCATGTACCATAACTTCCTGTCATTTAAATCACCTAGTTGCCTTTTCATCTTCAGGTCTCCCTCTGAATAGCTGAAAAGCATCAGCAGAACTGTGAACAGCTGATCCCTTCCTCTTTTGTCAATGAATGTCTCCAGCCCTTTTTTGAAGGTTTTACCTTTCTTGTAAGGTGTTTCTGGTTGTCCTTCATATTCCAGTGTCCAAGCAAGTAACCACTGAAACTCACCACATCTAAATGACTTAACATATTTTAAAACCCACTTTGATCCCTCATCATATTTAAGCTTTCAAATACCTTTGGACCATCTGCTCCTAACTTCTGTAGGAATCCTCACAGAAAAATGCAAAAACTAATAGGGAAACTTTCTCCTGATAGTGCTTCTGCAAAACTTTACCTGAAATTTTATGGTTTATATGTGATTGTTATACATTTCTAGAAAGATCAAGATCAGCTGTGGAGGCTAAAACTCTTACATTGGTTTCCAGTACCAGCTGCCACACATGAGACCCTCATCTGTTTGAAGTCAGTCAAAAGGCTGCTTTTTAAAGAATACAAGTTTGTTAAGAGTAAAGTTAAGAAATAAGTAATGGAGCTGTCAGAAAATCTTACAGCATAATTAAGTTACAGCAAATTGAAGTCACTGAAATTTCTCTTATGACTGTTGGGCCAAACAGCAAAGCAATGCAGGTAATTGCTATTTACAATCCCATAACCAAGGACAGCCATTTATCCTGAAGAGCTAAAATTCCTGCATGAAGCAAAGTGTTGAGAAAAGAAGCAAGTGTCCATAAACAATTACATTTTGATATAAAATACAAAGCTAAATTTTGCAAGATCTTTGAAAGTGAAAAGCACCATGCAGTTTCCTTCATAAAAAACTCACAGTTTTAACCCACTATCTGATCCAGGTTGACCAATTTTACTGCTGGAGGCTAGATGTAAAATCAGGGTAAACTAATACTACCAGGTTTAAATATCTGAATTTTAAGTGACCATGACTAGAAATACCATTTTTTCATTAATTTGTCAGAATACTCCAAATAAAGTAGTGTTTCAGTCCCATCCATCAGGGTTCCTCCAATGAGCCGGAAGAAATTAGCCCATATACTTCTTATGTAAAAGATGAAATCAAATTACAATGTCTGCTCTCCAAAGAGTAAAATTCTTAAAGGCAGATGTAAACATGCTGTTTCTTCAGTGCAATGAACCCTTAAGGTAAGTTTGTAATCAGACTAATAATGCTTGATTAATACTTGATTCAGGAAATAAATTCCAAAACAAATTCCTCCCTCTACTCTCTCCCAAGCTAGAACTTGAAATATGAGTGATAGAAACAAATTTAAAAAAAATGTATATTATATAAAAATGTAAAAGATTTTTCTTTAGGAAGAGGCTGGAATTCTTCTGGTACTGCATATGGGGAGAAATGAGCAAAGCCTCATACTGACCGATTTCTTCAGACAAAACAATCTCCATAGCTCAGCAGGATCTTTCTTGTACAGGGAATGAAAATGACACCGAAGGGGAAGTGCAATCAGAAAGGATAAAAGGTGGATTCTTAACTCCAACTGAAAGTCAGGAGAAATCAGAGACTTCAGTCACCTCCAAACCTTGGAAAAATCTTGCACCAAAATATTCAAACTCTTGAAGAAACTTAAGCAAGAGGCTTGCGAAAAGCCGCCTCATTCACAAAGGCAGAGTCTAATATCCCGACTCCTCTAGGTACCTTTTTCTGCTGCAAGTAGTCCCATTAGTTGAGGACACTTTTCAATATGAACAAGTATCAGCAAAGAACTCCATTTTGTGATTATAATACAATTGTAATGAAGATCAAACGGAGCAAAATTACAGTGCTTCCTTCAAAATAAGTAAAACAACTTGTACCTAGATGAGTTGCAAAATTAAAATTATTGCCCCATAACATACAGATTTGTTAAATAAATCTAGCAGTACATGCATTGCAAAGATTTTCTTTTCCTTTGTATACACACATTTCTCTGTCAGATATGAATGCAATTTCTGCAAGCTGAGTAAGAAGGGCTTACCTCCTCTTGCTCTTCCCCACGGTTGGAGAGACTGCATTAGTGCATCTTTCACTCCAGTGCCACGAGTTTTAAGAATCTACCTTTTAAAAGGTTGCAAGGTTGTAAAGTCATCTAGGGTGTGCAAATAAAAGCACTAAGAAGGAATAGCATCTAAGTTGTTAATATGCTGTCAGATTATAAAAGGTTGTCCACATGTGGGACATCTTGACACAGGTGTCAGTGGTGAGAGAAACATGGGCAATTGCTGCAACATAGCACAGCAGTCCAACATTTCGTTATATATCATGTCTATTGGCTAATTAAAATCTTGCATAAGGTGACAACAAGATCTTGCAGCACGAGGTGATACTAAATAGCAGACAAGACCGATGATCACATGAGACAAGAACATATCTGGGGCTAAATGACGCTGTAACAGGTGTGCTGACAGCTAGCTTGTGGCTACCCTGCCTCAGGAGCAGCCCCTGAAACAGCACCCGCACAGTTTCAGATCCAGGAAGGTGTTCTGCTTCAGGCTGGCTCGTACCACACCAGCGCTAATTCACTTCAGTCTTGTTTTCTGAAGTGCTGAACACCTGCCATTTCCTCTGATTTCAGCTGGTGTAGAGGGTACTCAGAGCTTCCGAAAATGAAGCATTATGCATGAGCAGACATGCTCTGAAGAAGCAGATGCTCCACAAAGACAAAAATACCACCAATTACACAAGCCCTGTGAGTTTCCTCCAGAGCAGAGTCTGAAGTGTGCAGCTTTATAGAGAGATGTTTAAATACCTCCAGCAACTACAGAACAGAAATAGAGGTAAGAAAATAATAATGCCACCTTCCCTACTGTCAATCTTGCAGTATTTTAGACATCCGAACAAAATGGGTGGTGCTCACTCCATTCTGTCTGGCAGGCAAAGAAACAAACTACAGCAGGTTCAATAGGACAAATCATTTTACATTTGGACAGGATGATTTCACACAAGAGGTGGATTTTTGAAACAATGTATGACAAAATGTTCCTGTTGGCTTACTGAAAAAAAGGAGATTAGAGGAGGGAACTGCATTGCTGCCAACAGAGAAAACAGAATAGCATAATTCTAAAAGCATATCGCTTTAGTGGCTTCACAGGAAAAAAAAATTGACTTAAGTAACATTTGCCTAAAATGCAGAGAAATATAGATTAAATATAAACACAACTGTCTGAGGTAAAAGCAATAGCAGCTAGTATTGATTAGCCCACTGGTTAGTCTTCATTAAAGTGGCCTATTTTGTACATTCCTCGAGTTAAGAGCTGGGTCTCTGTGTGCGCCTGTGGCCATATTACAGGGACTTAAGAGCTATAGCTTAGTCCTCTGCAGTTGGCAACCAAATACAGGAGGTTTTCAATTGATCTGGAACACAAACATTTTACATGCATTAGGGATATATTAGGGATGTAGGTATTACAGTGTTCTTGGTATTTGAGGTGATCCTTGCTTTAAATGGCAAAGATTATAAGGTGAGAACTACCAAAACCAAAACTAACTCTTACATGATAAATTCTGTCAGGTTGCACCATTTTTTAGAGTCCACTTTCTTCATCATCTCTTCAAAGGATTTTCCACAGGCAGGCAACTTTTCTAACATGAGAGATTCATTGCAGAGATGAGTCTGTTGACGTGCACCTAGGTAAAACCACAAAGCACCTTAAATCTCAAACATTGAAATAGAAGAAGCATGATCACATCACTCACAAATTCCTTCACATAATTTTGCTTGCCGCTTACACTGTTGTAAACCTAACATCCAACTTTCTGAACAATTTTAGAAAATCGATAAAATATACCTTTACATAAATTTATTAAAAACATAACTTAGTATATAATACTATAGGTTACCATATATAGTATCTTTTAGACCTAGCACAGAGCAACCTACCTAGTCACTCTTCTAATATTACTTAGCTTTTACTCATACTAACTTACTATTGTCCATTTGCATTTTTAGTTAGAAGCTAACTGGAGTTACTGATCATATACTTCAGTGTAGAAAGAACTTCTCAAGTTTACACAGATGCACCCCATTCAACTAACTATGACTGTAAATACACTTCAACATCAGAAACATTCCAGCTAAAGGGCTGGAATTCCCACAGTCACAATTAAGCTTTTTCTTTAGTATATCCACTAACGGAATTATCTACCATTATCAGATGTTGACGTTACAGCATACAGCTACTTGCAAAGAAAGAGTTAACCTTTACTTGAGCAAGCCTGTATCTTTTGCAACCTGTAATGGCAACTCCACAATATTTAGAGCCAAAGATTTTTCTTGGCCAGCCCATGCCTGCACTGGAATAAAAAGACAGTATTTTGACATTTCCTATAAAATAAAAATTCTGAAAAAAATCTATTCAGACTAACTAAAGCATTTGATTTTGATACGGCCGAAACATTTTATTTTGATTAACTGGTTAAATATGTCTTGCTTTACCTTTATAAAAGCCACTATTTTGATTGTTCTTCTATATACAAAATGCATACATGTTGTAGAACATTAAAAAATACCTGTAAGTATGTCAACATATTTAATACAAATGCCTAAATTAAATTAGTCAAAAAAACCCAGGGTGATTTCTTCTCTTTACAGCAGCACAAATCTGAGAAAAGGATTTACCTGAAAAAAACTGCAACCCTAACAAACCCGTGTGTCGGGCAACCCTCCTGACAACTCTGGAGGAACAGCTTTTTTTAAGAATAAAGCCAAGAAGAACAGATTGCTTTGTCCTTTTTTAATCATAGAAAAAAGAAGTCTAAGTAGAATCAGGTCTTGCACCTTTTCCTTCTGAACCTACATTTTCACTGAGACCCTATTTACACCAGGGCGAGGAGGTATTTCTTTTCCTTCTATTAGTTGCTTTGAAAGCAGGATCCCATCATCGCTGAAGAGCCAGTGGTTCTAATTTTGTGTGGTGACAGCCAAACATGCTGCCAGGTGAAGTGAAGTCAAAGGCGTGCAAGCCTTCACTTGTTGACGTCAGGCACAGCCCTTGCTCTCAACAGGGCACCGTTCCTTACTATTCAGTCCCAAAAAACATAAGGCAAGATGACTGGTTTCAGGCTTCACATCATGTCTCAGCCATCAATGAGAAAACTGAACATCTCCATTTGAGATGAGGCGTGTGACTGTAAAACAGGCTCGAGCGCACATTAAGTGTCTCAGCCATGAAGGAGATGGCTCCTTTGGAGCCTGGGCAGGAGCACTTGGCAATTTAACTCCAGCTATCACAGCTGACTCCTTAGCCGGGGAAGCCACTGACTCAGTGATGACATGTGCCAAATGAGAGACAGCGATCACATCTGACCAAAAAAATACTTTGTTTTCACATACTTTCCAAGAGCAGCAGGTGCATAACTGGACAGCCTATGCCACACTTGAGACCCTAAGCCTACTATTTCATTCAGACCACAAACCTCTCCAGGCATACGGCTGACTCACTGCGACCTGACCCTACCTCCTTCGCCACGTCTGATTGTCAGAGCTCTTAAAGCTGACGCTAAGCCTTCATCCATGTCAGAAAAAAATCAGAACTACAGTTAATCATCAGTGATGGAAAAGGTGAAAGTTACGTAACAGGGGCCGTGTAATTTTGTCCTTGAGAAGTTAACATGATAGCATGGACCCTGCCTATTTAAGCACTCCCACCAATTCATCTGGCTGCTGCAGCAGTTATACTTTCCACAGCAAGATCTGCAGATGAACACTAAAGCTGGGCAGAATTCAAAACCAGATATGACGATTGCATAGCTGGCAACTTCAGTCCTGCATTGATGCTTTGACAAAAGTTAAGCAAAGCTGCCTTCCCTGGCAGGGTATTCTAAACAGCCAGCTATCACTTGATTTATAACCCTATAAATCCAACAGAATACAAGTTTCTCCTCCATAACATCATGTGCACTGACAACTTACTCCAGATCCTTCCCAGAAGGGTGTTTAAATAGATTTTCCATGGCCTTGATGTCATTGGCTGGCTCTCCTTGGAGCTTCAATATTTTGCAGGGTTATAGAAAAAGCTCTGATAGAGTCATTTGACAGGAACAATCTGACAACACAAGAGTTTCTGTCTAAATCCCTGGCCAAGGGGGTTCAAAATTATAAATAATTCTACAATTTTACCATCACTATTGAGACTGACCTTTACAAAACAATACAACTCTCTGTTCACACAGCTGATGAACAAGACCAGCCGTAAAAAATGCATGACGGTTGACTAACTGAAATGAGATAGGATGGAAGCGCTACTCAAATGGCTGCCACTAACAAAACAGAAACAGAAGTTTGAATTTTAGAAGTAAAGCTCACCTGCGAATCCAAGCGTCATAAGACCATTAACTATGGGGGGGGAAAAGAGAGAGATGAGTTAGATACCTCCATACTATTATACAAAAGAATTAGTGCAGATACAAGCAAACTTGAGCATAATTTAGGTTTCAACAGAATACTCAAAATATTCATTCAAACATTAGTTTCAGTTTTACTAAAGAGTGTGTATGAATGGAAAAAAGAACATTTAGAGAACATTATGTTTTTAAATTCCTTTTTATCTATCCTTTAAATGGCTGAGTCATGCAGACTTGTTATGGGTCTGTCCACACCGCTCTTTCCTGTAGCTACCAACATTAAGGATTAGGAACAGGGAAATTTTTACTTTAAGATCTTGAAGGTGGAAAAGTTGGAGAAGATAACACATTCGCTCAAAATGTAGGTGAACTGCACATTCTAAAGTGTAGAGCAAAAAAAAAAATCCTTTTGCTATTAAAATTAAGCAAGCACAGAATCATAAATAAGTGTACCCTATTCATTTAGAAATGTAATGCTGTACTTCACGGTCTCCACCTTTCGCACAGTGAAGTCATACATTTTGAAAAACATTACATTTAAAACCCATAAGCTTCTCACGCAGATGTTACACTAACGCAGGTATGTCAGAAGAGCATCCAAATGGAAACACAGACTATGCCAACAGAAGGAGTCTTCTGATCAGCGATTTGCAGTACATCCAGATGGATTAAATTAACAGAAGCCCACTGTGTTCGCACAGCTCCACCCACACTCAGTATTTTGCAAATATAGCTAAGCAGGATGTGGCTTCAATTAGTTTTGATGTCCCATTGAAAAAAAAATTGCTGACAAATCTTTATAGTGTTAACCTTGCATCAGAAATAAGTAATTTTACACAGATGGGTGCCTCCTGCTCCTTGTTTATACCCTACGTTTATACCCTCCAGTAAAATGAATCAAGATCTACGTAGCAGAATATCAGTCCCAATCATATTGATCTAGACTGTGCGGTCACAGAGGTATACCAAGCTCTCAACTGAGTTAACTGCAAATTGTTGTGTACATACATCTGAGAACAATTTAGATCCTTCTAAGGAACGTATTTTTCTTCCAGACAAGCATTAATCTCTGTCTTAAGTTACTAATGAGCCAGAATGTACTGAAACTGTGAAGCACAGGAATCCATGTATCAGAAAATTGTGTTGCATCCAAACACACAGAGCTGAAACTCCATTATACACTCTGATGGCTGTATCTCTTTCACAAATTGGGCACTTTTCTTTCCAGGCTATTAGCTGTTACACTAGTAAATACGCTTGAGTGCCTAGATAGGTTTTTCTTTAATCCTCACTTGAAAATGTGCCTTATCAACTGCAGAAAACTGAAGATCAAATTAAAAGCACACACTTTATGAAGCAGCCAACCCACCCGTTCTGAGGAAACAGTCTAGATGCACATAGGTGGCCTAGATGCTCCCCTTAAGGACCATAGACTGCACCTCCAATTCTTATTCTATCAATTCCTATCATCGATCTCTAGATCCTTCACAGTTATTGCTGCAGTAATCCTCTTGAGATCATGGTGAGGGAAATAAAACAAGATTTACGAGAGACAACTTGTAAGAGAAAACAATGTGTCCATGTTTTACAGACAAGAGGTTGAGTGACTACCCATGTGTCAGGCAGGGAAGCTGTGATAAACCAAGTACTGAATAAAGGCTCACAGGTTTGTGCTCCCAAATACCCCTGTGCACAGGAAAATGTGCCTTTTGCATTTTCTGATCTGCTCATAACAAAGTAATACAGGATGTTTTGCACCTATCCTCAACTAAAAGAGTCCAGATACTTTCAGAGAAGTGTAAGACAACAATCCAGACCATCATGTGCTATCACGCCCACCTCTCTTTGTCTTCTTTGCTCCCAGATATTCAACTCGCATCAAAGATTTAATCATAGAATCACAGAATCACAGAATGGCTTGGGTTGGAAGGGACCATCAAAGGCCATCTAGTCCAACCCCGCCCTGCAGTGAGCAGGCACACCTTCGACTAGATCAGGTTGCTCAGAGCCCTGTCCAGCCTGGCCTTGAATGTTTCCAGCAATGGGGCTTCTACCACCTCTCTGGGCAACCTGGGCCAGGGTTTCACCACCCTCATTGTAAAACATGGCTTCCTTATGTCCAGTCTAAATCTACCCTCTTTTAGTTTAAAGCCATCTCCCCTAGTCCTGTCACTACAGGCCCTGCTGAAAAGTTTTTCCCCATCTTTCTTATGGGCCCCCTTTAAGTATTGAAAGGCTGCAATAAGATCTCCCCGGAGCCTTCTCTTCTCCAGGCTGAACAACCCCAACTCTTTCAGCCTGTCTTCATAGGAGAGGTGTTCCAG
>JAVKLA010000028.1:28056536-28074155 GCA_034782735.1 Sagittarius serpentarius | reverse complement strand
CAGCCCAGGCTCCCTCCAGTCCTGACGTCACCAATTAGCTCCCTCGCGTTGGTGACCATCAGGTCCAGTATCGCCTCCCCTCTGGTGGGGCTGTCTGTCACCTGGCTGAGGAAGTTATCATCCATGCACTCCAGGAGGCTACAGATCAGGAGACTACAGCTTGTTGGCTGTGACAGTTCATAAAAAACGTATGACCTTTCCAGCAGCTCTTTTAAGAAGGGGCAAGTTCAGCTTATTTCTTGAAAGGCTGATGCTTTCACATCTCATTAGAAGATACACAGAGGAAGCAAAGTAGGTCACAGTGTTGGAAGATGTTGCCATGATCCCAAAATAAACAGTTGCCATACACTCCTACCTGAACCAATGTTTAAGGGAGGGAAAAGAAGGTTCAGTTTAACTGTACCAGTAGCCTGCAGGTTAAATCATGTTAATAATGGACCGCTGCAATGGCCTTTAACTTTTATTTTCTCCATAGACTCTAGCATATGATCACCCCTAGCATTAGTGGAATCAGATGTGAAGGGACCAACTAGCTTGGAGCCAGAGCAAGAGGTGAAGAAAAGCACCATCAAGTGAAAGATGGCGAAAAACAGGTTTGAAGAGCCTTTGGAAAGAAAAATAAAAGATAAGCAAAACAGGAAAAAGTAACAGAAAATAAGAAAACCAAGAAAAAACCAAGTTTTTATTAACAACCTACTTCAAAATCTTTTATATGAAAAAAAAGAAAATTGATCATAGACCTTCACTGCAGTCTCTTATTGTCTACTCTCTACTCTCCTTTTGTAAACGGACATTCTTCTGACATTAAAAAGGGAATTCAGAACGGGATTCACAGCAATATGTAAATTCACTATAAGTATAAATGAGAGGGTAACTGTCCTATAATTTTTCAAGTATATAAACTTCTGTTTTTCTGTGAATGGGATTCTTATTTTTCAATGTTTATTTTTCTTCTATACTTTTATTATTCACTGGTATCTTTTTCCCAGAGGCTTAAAAGTAGCACTGAAAGGCTTTGTATTGCAACTACTTCATAAATCTGAAGCAGCATATGAATTGCTGTGTGTTCTTCCTACTGCACGTTCCTCCAAACACTTTGTAAGAATAATTCTGAAAGTCTTGTGTAAGTATATGAGGGAAATGTTAGAATATTATTCTCCCTTGCCTGAACATTTCTTCAGGATGCTGCAATAACTGACAGGATAGTAAAATTTTTGAGTGACTCCAGTACTTTCTCAAAATACAGATATCAAGTAATTCTTGTTTGTATGCAGTTTTTCACTAGTGTAATCCTATGTATATTCTTTGAAATTTGTGATGTCTGATTCAAAACTGTATTTTTATCAATCACAATTTTCGTAAGAAAAAAAGAACCTCAGGTTTAACCACAAGTCAAGACCCTACTTCTATACCTCTTTTTAAAGACAATCCTGCCAATTACAATTATCTAATCTTCACCTGTATGTCAGGACATCAGATCTGTATTGGAAGTTATGCACTAAACAAACACCTGTCTCTCTGCAGAATCTGAATTTTTATTGGTAGCAGCAATGTACCTGTGCTAGACCCGCTCTGACATACAGTTCATGAAAGCAGTTAAAATCACCGTTTGCAATGGCAACTGCTGCTCTGCAGTCATGCACCTAAGATTTGTTGGAAGCACAGCAGAGAGATTAATACTCTTAATATCATTTTGTCATACTGATAAACCTTATTACCCACATTTTTTTATAAATCTGATTTTAAATACTGAACAAATTGATCTTACAGAAGTGTACCAATGTTTCTCCAGTTATTTAAATGTTACATAAAGTTACCTGTTGCATAGGTGGTATTAAAGATCATGTTAAATTCACCAATCTTTTATGTAAACCCCAAGTTATACCATTACAGGTTTTCTGGCAGGAGTGCACAGACAGTTCAGGGTATCTAATGCATAAGGAACTCCCGTGGAAATAACTTCACCTATGCTCTGACACAACGTCAAGAAGCATCCTACTGCATCAGAAAAAAACTGATTACAGTTGGGGTACTGTTTCTTTATTATCTGTCTTCCTGGACATTTCAGAGCTCAAAAGCGTCATTTCACTAGGGTCTGTATGAAAACAGAAGGAAAAGATGAGCTAACACAAGCGTCACGTGGCTGCCTTCCAAAGACTTCTCTAAAAGCCCTCTATGGGAGGCAAGTCAAATGTATGTGGCCAAGACACCTCAGACTCTGAAGATGCTGACCAGTCCTGAAACTTGATGGGCAAGCTCACAAAGGTCCCATGAAGGTCTGAGCCCTCCCGCTTTGAATAACAGGACTGTAAGACAAAAGTGTTTCTTCAAATATATTTCATCAAACCCACTTTTTCCCCAGTGTAATCTCTATACCTAGCTTCAGCCAAATACTGTCAGTAAGCATTTCTTAGAGGCACATAAAGGTACATCTCTCTGTTCCAATTTTGCATCACGTTAGGGCACACAGTTCTGTATCACCAACTCGAGTACAGTGCAGGCAGGAGGGGCAGAGGTGGACCAAGTAAGGATATGGCCATGGAGATGGGAGTGCAGAAACAGGTCCCGACAGTAAGAGAAACAGGTGAAAGGACCTACCATTTCTGTCCTTTCAGCTAAAGGCCAGGGTTTGCTACACCAGCTGTTGGGAGAAAAGGGGCTGATCCTTAGCTAGTATAAAAGAGCATTCATTGCGTTTTGACCGTGACAGTCTGCTGAGGAGCTGACAGACAAATACTGACTTACCAGACATGATAACCGAGTGTCATGGTTTAACCCCGGCCAGCAACTAAGCACCACGCAGCCGCTCGCTCACTTCCCCCCCACCCAGGGGGATGGGGGAGAGAATTGGAAAAAAGTAAAACTCGCGGCTTGAGATAAAGACAGTTTAATAGGACAGAGAGGAAGCTAATAATAACAATAACAATAAATAAATAAATAAATAATTGGAATATACAAAGCAAGTGATGCACAATGCAACTGCTCTCCACTCACCTACTGATGCCCAGTTAGTTCCTGAGCAGCGATCTGCCCTGCCCTGGCCACCTCCCCTCAGTTTATATACTGGGCATGATGTCCCATGGTATGGAATAC
Organism: Sagittarius serpentarius; assembly: GCA_034782735.1. Classification (NCBI taxonomy): domain Eukaryota; kingdom Metazoa; phylum Chordata; class Aves; order Accipitriformes; family Sagittariidae; genus Sagittarius; species Sagittarius serpentarius. The sequence goes on along the minus strand of JAVKLA010000028.1, from coordinate 28,071,062 downwards.
CCCTCTGGCCAGTTTGGGTCAGCTGTCCCAGCTGTGTCCCCTCCCAACTTTCCTGTGCCCCTCCAGCCTTCTTGCTGGCTGGGCCTGAGAAGCTGAAAAGTCCTTGACTGAGTCTAAACACGACTTAGCAACAACTGAAAACATCAGGGTGTTATCGACATTCTTATACTATACCCAAAACACTGCACTGTACCAGCTACTAGGGAGATAATTAACTCTATCCCAGCCGAAACCAGGACACTGAATTACTGAAACAGATTTGACTTAACACCCACAGTGCCACTGCCCGCAACTCGGAGACAAGAGTTTTAACACAGATAGCTTCCTACAGGGCTGTGGAAGCTCAAAGCAATGTTATTTCTCAACAGCCACACAAGACACCTTGCTCAGGTTCTGTAGGGAACTAGCTGGCCCTCCCCCTGCTGCAGCCTGTGCTTAAAGATCTACGCCTTTATCCTTACTGCCCTTAAAGGCCTACTTCATACCCCCACAAACTGCAGCTCCAGTTTATTTTTTAAATGATAAATTGCTTTTTTGAGCCAAATTCTTATTCCAGCTAATCACACCAGGATGTTAAACCCTCAACAGAGATAACAAAGTGATAATTTAGCATGAAATCGCTATATAGATGGGTAAAGCATAAACTTCTGCTATGAAAAAGTCTGAAACACACTCAGGAAGAAAAAATTGGTGATGCCTGGTGATGAGCTGGGGTGACCCCAGGGCCATCCCCCCAGGCAGGCAGGGCCACAGATAGGAAATAGGCTCCATCGACAGCTCCGACGTGGCAGGGGATGAACCAGGGAGTGCAGACAACAGCAGAAGGAGATAGGGCCAGATACAGGATGGGAGACAAGGCAACCCAGTACATAGGGCCAGAGCACATACAGGAAAACAGCCAGTAAGCCAGGACTACTTATGGTGTAGCTCAGGGCATGACAGGGGACCCAGGCAGGGGGCAAGGGGGAACTCGGTGGGGCTGTCCAGGGTGCTGTTAATGCACTGAGAGTCCTGACAGCAGGTCAGCAAGTGGCCAGCAAAGTACAGCCTTCTACGCAGGCTTAACGAGCATGATTCAAAAACTGGTCAGGCTGGGTACGTCTACCTGCTACACAGTGAAATTTATACCTGCATTTAAGGGGAAAACAAAGCACATCTTCTCATGTGGCACACCTTCAGAGAGAAAGCTAACACGAATGATTGCATCGTTTCAACTCTAGAGGCTCTTATAAAAGTACAGAAAGGAAATATAATGGTATTGGTACAAAAACTAAAGTCCCACCTACCAATCTTTACATAACTCTTGCTACAATATATGTGGCTCACAAGGTCATCTTTTGTTCTCAGCTACTAAATGTCCCTTTGACACTTTTCTGTATAAGAGCAGCAGGACCGGGAGGCGGGGACAGGACGTAAGAACATCATCACACAGTGTGAAAGCAGCTGAGGAAATGAGGCAACTGAAGTTCACGGAGCCGGGCAATAACAGGAACCCAATACAAAGGAAGGATGCTGGGAATAAAGAGAAGCTTGCAATAAATATAGTACTTGAAAGAAGTGTTACACTTGCATTCAAAATTGGCCCAGAAAAAACATGCCTCAGCAGGCGGAGAGGCAGGAGCAAGGTAAACCTGTTGGCAGGGTGGATTGATCTGTCCCTATGTCCAAAAAGTTATTTAGAGAGCTAGTGCAACACAGAAGTCAGCTTTGCATTATCCCCTGCTTTGATGCTGAATCCTTTTTAATACTTTTTTTTTTCCTTGTGTCAGCTGTATGGAAGACATATATTAGCCATGGAGATGTAATATTCAAAACTAAAAGTGCAGTTCAATGTTGTACTTTACCACAGTTTGAGGCATTAGATTATTGTTTTTGAATTGGTAACGTAATTTTAGACAGATAACAATTTTGGACATTAAAGTCTTCTTCCGGCAGAGCAAGAAAAGCATGAAAGGAAGCAATTTAAGCTTTTTCATTTCGTCGGTGCAAATCAACAGGGAACATTACTGAGGGCATCAACTATTCAGTCTCATGTTGGTTCAGAGATCCCAAGCTTTCCAGTGACTGCAAAGAAATGTGACAATTATTCTGAACTCATACTTCAATGGGAAATTTTTCAGAGCAGGAATACAAATTATTGTCCTTTACATTCCTTTGTGCAATTCTTAAATTACCGCTGGCAGTACATAAATAATGCTTCACAATTTCTGAACAGCTTATGTCTACTTCCAGAGGTGTTTGATGGGTTTTCTGCTATTTTGATTGAAACCAGTATGTTTTATTTAAATAAATATTTAACCAATATTTTTAATTATTTATTTCCTAATTAATAATTATTTATTTAATAAATAATATTTAAATAAACCATACTGGTTCAATGACAGACTTAGGGAGGGGACTACTTAGCAATCAACTGAACACTAAGATCTGTACTGTAATAAAAGTTCATCACTGAACCTGAAATGTCACATAATGTTTTCTTCACTTTTCTGTCCTGTTATGTTTTTGATGGAGCACTGTGCAACTGAAATATAAAACATTTTTTTTACAGCCACTGACTTTCAGACAGTGGATGAACTAAATATTCCAACAGCAGAATCAATTGCTTGACATAAACTCTCTACACACATTAGAAGAGTGGTATAGACAAATGTGATCCTTGACAGAAATCCCAACTTGAGATCCATCCTTCTGGAGAGTAAAATTGAAGAAGAATAAGAGGAATACATTTGTTTCTAGAGTAGGAAGAAATTTGTGGCATCAGAAACTGTTTAAAGATGACCTTCAGCAACAATAGAGGGACTACAATCTGATTTAAAGTGGCTGGAAGAGAGCTCCAGAGGACTACACTCCTCAGGAGGTGCTACAGCCTACAGCCAGCAAAGGTGAGGAGAACAGTTTTCCTAACAAACCCAAATTCCCTGAACTCACTTCTGTGGGTGTTCCCCAGGACATTAGGAAAAGATTGTTAATTCAGGACGTATCTACAGGCCTTCCAAAGGATTCGTGCTCCTTGTTTTCATCTAACTTCTGCCTGTGAGACCTGGTCTTCTGGGTCTTGGGATACAGTGGTTGTCACACAGATGTATAACCTCTAAACCAACCAGATCATAGCTCTTCTTAATAATTTATAATTACAGATAAATAGGCTTCTAGCAAGAGGAAGTGAAAATCTTTTTTTCACCCCCGAAACATCTGCACGTCTTTAGGTTCTTTACAGCCTTGTGAGGTAGTGCTACTGCAGTCTCCATTTTACATCAACTATGGAAATAATGACAGAACTAGCAAAAAATTTGTCTAAGGTCACTAGCAGGAACCAGCATCACACTGAGTACAGCGTGAGCCAGCAGCGGTTTGGTGCCAGGACCTCTGTCTCACTACTACCTCCTTCTCTCAGAAAATGTTAACAAAGCAGCTGAAGAACATGATGATCTCTTTGCCTAAAAGACAACTGTGAAATGTCTGCTGTGCAATTTATTGGGAAGGTACATCAACAAATGAGGCGGCATAGTTCAGATTTATTCCCCCTAAAAGGCCAGACAGCTTACAATTACTGTGGAAAGACATACATCTCCAGTCCACACAAGGACGGTGACAGCCCCCAAAGATGGCCATCTGCATCCAGGACCTCAGTCTGTACCACCTGATCACTTAGAAGGACATATTTGATCGAATGGGTGCTGAATATTGTAACCCAGCTCCCTGTCATTAGTCACAAAGGCAGGAAAACACAAAAGAAAATGTGATGTGACATAAGGTTTCCCTATAATAAGGAAATAAAAGGTCAGCACAATACTGGCTTTACTCTATACCTATCCACCTGTGAATGAGTGTAAAACACCAGTCCCTCAAGGCAAATAAAGATTCTAATCTGCTCCTGTGGAGTAGCCTGAAAGAGAAGTCAAGCAACTTTTTTTTTTAAATAACCTTGGGAAGGGGAAATGACCCATGAAGGTTTCACAGATGAGGGTCACGGCACACTCCCTCCTGAGGAAGTGTTTAAAACCATGGGATACTTGAAGACATTAAGAGTTTCTTCTTCCCTTGACAGGCAGAACATTTAAATCAAGATACTGCCATCATAGAAGGCCTGGGAAAATGTTTTTTTCCTTTTCTGACCAGACAACAAAAATCCCCACCCTGCACATCCACCTTCTCTGGATGCTGCATGTACTCCTCTCGCAGACTCCTAATGCTGTTACATACCATGTCGAGGCACTACATCAACATAATTTCAGTGGAGTCATATTTTCCGTTAATTCTATGCCTACCATGAAATAGTAAGTTGGCCTGACTATTCAAATGTGGGTTGTTTTTCTTCAGTAGCGCAGCTCACCTACCAGTGCTCCAGAGCTCTGGATACGTGATCAGATAATATTTTAAATGACATATTGCCACGAAGAACTCATAAGAGCAATAAAACACTAACAAAATCTCAGAGCTTCACACATCTACTTATAAAGCTATACGTGTACCTGCTCACAGTAGTGTGCATGGCTCTTCACAACAGCATCCTTGCTCTAAGGAATAAACACTGAAAACAGATCCTTGCAGGTCTGGCATGGCAGCATGATCCCTGCACATCGTAATTTTCCTTGGATGGATATCCACGTAGGAGACTTGGCACAGCAGCAGACTCTGGTATAGGAAATTACTTAGGCCAATCCTGGAGTAAATTGTTACTCTGAGTGCATCTGAGGAGCAGAACTGAACCCTAGAGGAGAAAAAATTCCCAGGCATCCCCCCTCAAGGCACGCTGCCCAGCCAGCAAGGCAGGGCACTTCTAGCTGCTCATGCAGAACCCAGTGCTTCTCAGTTTATACTTTCTGTATTTACTTTCATTTCACGTATCTTAGCACAGTTCTTTTGCTTTGTTTTTCAAATACCATGTGCCATTAAAAGAGTAAGAGGATATGACAGTGAAAGGTTTAAAATTCTCTTTCTTCTTTCCAGCATCTACTATCTTCATCCATTAACACTGTACTGAAAGTTGATTACTATTACTCCTGAGTAATAGAAACAAAGCATTTACTAGCAAGTGTTCCATAAAAAAAACTTACAGTAACAAAGGTATGTGTAAAGTAACAAGACAGTAAAATCTTTAAAGTTTTCTTTACAACCATTAATGATCTCTGTCCTGTTTTTCTTTCATGTCAGTATTTTATTAAGAAGATTTTAAAAGAGGGTTGTATATCTGACCTTTTTTTCTCGACCAGCCCAAGACCAAAAGATATTTCAGCAACAGCAGATCAGCACTGCTTACATTTATATAGGAAAAGGAAGACTCTGTTAGGAATATGCCCATTAACAAGTACGGAAAACCAAAAAAAGTAAACACTGTACGGAAAAATGCTATACTGTATTTCTTCCTGAGCTAAGAGAATTGCTGGGGCATGAAGAAGAAATCATTCATCGCTATGTCCGGAGCCAGGTTGAAACAGTGAACATGAGCAACCCTGAAGAGCAGGCTCCTAAGAAGATCTTCAGATCTGCACATTTTTGAGCTCTGGGACCGCTGATCCATAGCCTGAGTCCCCTTCTGCACAGCCACCCTATTGTGGTCACTATCCAAACCTTTGTCGCAGAGACTTTTTCTCAAGCTTTCACTCTATAAATAATAAAAAATCCCCCTTCAATAATTTGAAAATGAAGCTAAAGCTCCTTTTGGGGGATTACACAAATAAACATCTGCATAAAGCCAGCTGCAAAAAAGTTTACGTCCCACTATTCAAAATAAAGCATCGGAGCTAACTGTATTATTGTGTGACTGACTCCGCAGCTAACACTTCTCTTGTGTAACTGGGTGTGGTGGGTTGACCTTGGCTGGACACCAGGTGCCCACCAAGCCACTCTATCACTCCCTCTCCTCAGCTGGACAGGGGGAGAAAATACAATGAAAAGCTCATGGGTCAAGGTAAGGACAGGGAGATCACTCACAAATTACCATCATGGGCAAAACAAACTTGACTTGGGGAAATTAATTTAATTTATTGTCAATTAAAATCAGAGTAGGGTAATGAGAAATAAAACCAAATCTTACAACACCTTCACCCCACCCCTCCCTTCTTCCAGGGTCAACTTCACTCCCAATTTCTCCACCTCCTCCCCCGCAGCAGTGCAGGGGGACGGGGAATGGGGGTTGGGGTCAGTTCCTCATATGCTGTCTCCGATGCTCCCTCCTCCTCACACTCTTCTGCTCCAGCGTGGGGTCCTTCCCACGGGAGACAGTTCTCCATGAACTGCTCCAACGTGAGTCCTTCCCACAGGCTGCAGTTCTTCATGAACTGTTCCAGTGTGGATCCCTTCCACGGGGCCACAGTTCCTGCCAGAAGCCTGCTCTGGCAGGGGCTTCCCACAGGGTCACAGCCTCCTTCGGGCACCCACCTGCTCCGGCGTGGGGTCCTCCCTGGGCTGCAGGGGCACAGCCTGCCTCACCAGGGTCTGCCCCAGGGGCTGTGGGGGAATCTCTGCTCCGGTGCCTGGAGCACCTCGTGCCCCTCCTTCTGCACTGACCTGGGGGGCTGCAGGGCTGCTGCTCTCACATGTTCTCACTCCTCTCTCCAGCTGCAGTTTCTATGCCCCAGCAACTTTTTCCCCTTCTTAAATCTGTTACCCCAGAGGCACTACTGCTGTCGCTGATGGGCTCAGCCTTGGCCAGCAGCGAGTCCCTCTTGGAGCCGGCTGGTGTGGGCTGTATTCAACATAGGGGAAGCTTCTAGCAGCTTCTCACAGAAGCCACTCCTGTAGCCCCCCTGCTACCAAAACCTTGCCACACAAACCCAATACACCGGGACTTTAATTAGTGGCATTAGAGCTGGCTGCTTAATTTTGCATAAAACCAACCTCCCTGCATTCTTATGGGAGCTTTTTCTTAACTCTTTACTGATGCCCTGAGGAGTAAGTGATGTGCTTGAACTCACCCTTGCTGAGAAAAAAGCACTCCATACACCTCCAGCCTCTTCATTGCATACTCAGGTCTTTCAGCCCCAAAACCAGAAACTAAAATGCAACTGTAGACATAATCTGAACAACATTGGTTATTCTCTATTGATCTATAGAACATAAGGGTTTGTTTAGCTCAAACACCATCAGTGAAGCTGCAGAACAGTTTATCTAAATCTGCCTGTTTTCACAGTCTTGGAGACATTGTTCTTGGGCTGAAATTTTCCATGGTTTTGCTCCCATATCGGGGACAACAATTTTTTCCCCTAAAGTCTGAGGAAAATCCTCCTCAGGATTTTGGAGTCATGCAAGAAATGAGTAGAAATAGGAGCAGGGAAGAATGAGGACTTTCTTCTCTCTCATTTTGCAAATATGTCAATTCTTTTCCTTACAAACTTATAAACAGCTTTATTTTAAACCCCTGTGGAGTGATACATTCCAAGGCCAGAAGGAATTCCTCAGATCATCCAGATCTACCCCTTTTGTAACACAAGGTAAAGAAAGTCTTCCAATAATATCTGTACCAAGCCAGTAACATCTATTCAACTGACAGGATAGTCCTCATAAGCATTTCCAGTGTAGATTTCGAGACTGCAAGTGATGGAGAATCCCCTACTTCCTACAGGAGGTCTTTAGATTGTTACTGCCAACACTTCTTATTTCTTTGACAAGTTTTTTTCTAATTCATTGCATGATAAAGTATGAAGTAGCTGGAAGGAAAAGAAAACTCATATACAACTAAGGCATACTCAGCATGCAACAGCCAAAACCTTCAGCAGACCAGTATAGGATCAAACATCCTTACGGTGTTGCAATGCATATTCTACCTGTTCTGCACTTCCTTACCAGAAAGGTAAGAAAAAGAAGAGTTGGAACTTACTTTAAAACTCACTGAAAATACCAGGCTTGAAATGTTACATTACTACACAGAGGGAGCTTTTCCCCATCATTATTTAAAATATTTAATTAAATGCAAGAAAAGAGCATTAACATTTCTTTCCAAAATCTTAAAATGCAGAAAAACCTGAAAACAAAAATATTTTGAGGAGCTTAATTTTCCTTTGACCTTTCCCTCATATTGCTCTGACATTCTTGGTGTTTCTGGTTTACACTAGAGCTATTTAAATAGAAATCAGACCAATGGTTAGTCCAGCACCACTACCTCTACTTCACTGTGCATCACTAAGTATTTTATGACAGAACACTTCCCACCCCAAACGTACCCCTGGAAATACGTTCAGCAGCAACATTAACTAATAGCAAAGGTTGGCTTCCCTGAATGCAAACCCAGTCTAGGTCCACTGGTCAAAAATAAGGAAGATTTCCATGATTTTTTAATATGATACTGTAACTCCTGACTTTGAGTTATCTTGAAGCATATATTTAGCTTATAAAAAACTATATATTGATCTGCTTTTCTAAAAATAAAAGAGGAATAAAGGAGATTTCACACATACTGTAAGACAATCAATGACTCAATGGAAATATTAGCTTTGAGCATCTCGTCACTGAAAGCCAAAACAAATTTATTTTTCCTATTTCACATGAACATGTAAGCTTAATGCTGTATCATAATAAGCATACATCACACATTGCTAAATACATTCAAAGAAATCTCTTGTAATGCTAAATTTGACAAGTTATGTTCTTGATACATAAAGACTCTTGAGGAGTAAAGCTGGAACAGCTCATGAAGTCAAGAGGTGTCGAAGGACAGCATAACATCTGCCACCACTTGCCAAAAACAAACGTGAAGAGAAAATCTGTTCCACAGCCCCATGTGGCTACCAAGCAGCAAAGCCCTGATGCCCAGGCCGAGATACCCTTCGAGCAAAGGGCCACCTCCACTCCAAAGCTATAGAACGTGTCCAGGTACCCCAGAAACAGGCGAGTCTCTTCAGATGATGAGGCTAACTGCAAGCACCTGCGTGGCCTTTGCACTGCCACATCAGGAGGACGTCTTCCTCACAGACCTGAAGATGCACAAAGAGTGAGCAAGAGAGGACTACAGACCAAAGCTAAAGTCCAAGAGCTTAAGTCTTGGAAGAAACCTGGAATTTGTGTCCTATTGATGAGTACTGGAATGACTTCTACAAGATGCTACTTCTGTCGCAGTATGTGCCCATCTCTTCGCAATACCCTACGGCTGTGAACTCTTTTCATTTCTGCTGAAGGGAGGAGGGCTGCACAGATCAAGAGCTGCACACCCTGTCAAATCTCAAACTATGTATTTTGAGACAACAAAAATGCAAGAATATTTTCTAAAGATTAGAGTCTCTAGCATCAATCTGTGCACACAGGGATGCAAAAGAAATCTGTCATTTCCAACATTTGGAGACAAAACTCCAAGTTCCCATAAGAAGTGACAGTCATTACTGGCCAACGCAAATTACAGTATTTCTTCTCACACTGCCCACAGAATTTTTCCCCAGATCATGCTCTCCAAAATAAGGGCCAATTAGTCACATTTATTTGGGTGTGAAAGTAGTAAGACAGATGCTTGACTGTAGGGTGCGGTGCTCCTGTGTAGTCCTTTGCTTGCTCAGCTTTATCTGGTTAGATGCAAAGAAGATGTGCTTTCATCAACCCAAGTGCTGTGCGAGGGCCGCAGCAGCGCCTATCGCATTGTCCTCTTCAGATCAGAGTCTCCCTGGCTCAGAGCATAAGTGGAGCAATTGACATCCCATCTGCAGAAGGCCATCAGTCTGGCTTCACACAGACAAAATTCTGTTTTCCAGGGGATAAACTGAGGCCACCAGCTGTTATGCAGACATACCCCTTGTTCAAGTCAATATAGGCAGGTCACGTCAAGCTGCTCTCAAGACAAAGGCTGGGACCCTCTCTAGCCGTCAGACCATTTCTAACAGTGCCACTGCATTTTCTTTTAAAGCCTTTAGAGAGGAACAAAGCTGCCTCTTCTTTTCAGACAGGTTTCAGGGAAGCCAGCATATGAATGGAGATCAAGCCGAAAAACTTCTGGAAAATAAGGCTTTCTCCTATTCTGCTTTCCTACTCCTTTATTTCCTCATACCCACACATCTTCCTCCCAAATGAGCCAAAAGTTCTTCAGGAAGCTTTTAGGTTGTTCTACATATACAGTCACATTAAAATAATGTCATTTTTTTCATTTATATTTTCCAGTTTATCTCAATGCAAGCCTGGCTGTGAAGAGACTCTTACTTTAGGAAAAAAGCACAGCCTGTTTTCATAAAACACCAAATAATACACTTCTTTATTCTGAAATAAGATGGTTCATGTGACAGCTTTCACTAAAATAAAAAGGTGCAAATTAAAACAGGCTTCATTATGTTTGTGAAAATTAATCTGTTTATGAGCCCTAAATGAGAACAGAGTTTGCTTTCTTCATACCTCTTCCTCAAGCGCTAATTTCAATAGCAAAGACACAGATGGTAGCAAATGGTGTTTTGTAAAGGACCCCCTCACTGCATTTCTTTCCTTGGTAAGAAAAGCTGGAATTTGTTTTGTTTGCCCCCAAGCCATGAATCATCTCTGTTATCAGTAAAGAGGTGGGAGAAACTGAAACAATAAACCGTACGAAACCGCTGCTGCTGCAATGTTTAAACACAACTTAACTGGCAAAACCTCCCACAGTTCCCTTGAGCCAACCCAGTCATGCTCACGATGCTTTCCTTAAAATCTCGTGGTTTGTGTGTACCTGCACCTATAGCAGTACCTGCCTATTGCAGTATAGACTTCTAGCTTCACTTCACATCCTCTGAGTGTTTGCCTCACAAGGTTGGCTAAAATAAACCTAAAAGCTAAGCCCTCAGACCTCAAAGGTATTTAAAAACCCAACTACTATGTAGGCAGGGAAAGCTTCTTAATTTACGAGCAAGAGTTTACTAGCTGAATGGTTTCCAGGATGGGATCTCACTGCTGTCAATCAGGTTCAGAAAGCCCACTGTCTTCCTTCCCTCTCTCCACCCGGAGTTACCTTCACACCCGGCGTGTGGTTCCTCCGGGCAGCGGGGACCAGGCCCGCCGGGGACTGCATGTGATGCTCTGTGCCACCACCTGCAGTCCTCTCGCAGTCACCGCAGGCAACGGAGCTCGGACAGCAAACACTGCCGTTCGCCCTGCCAAGGGTACCTCGTATGAACCTGCCTCCTGTTGCACGTGCAGACCTCAGGAGAAGGGCAACATCTTCCCGAAAAAACAATCGGGAGACACAGAAAGGGTGAAGGACGGCGGGAAGGATATCTGGAGCCAACAGCCAGTTGCAACAGAGGTTGCGTTTACACTCAATGATTTGCTTTCAGGATGGATGTCGATGGAGTCTGCTGACTGCCTTCCTGTTTGCCTGGCGGTGAAAATTGTCTTTAGAAAATGAAGGATCGTTTTGGTAGAGAAGTGTTTTTGTTAAAACTCTTTGGTCTGTCTCAAAATCAGATGTTCTGCTTTGCAAAGATTTATTTGTTTTACATGCATACCCGCCTGGGTCTACTAAATTCAGGACGCCTACAATGGTTTTCCCTTTCTTTGTTCCACCCTTTGCAGCTGCAGAACAGCATGATATATTCATAGGAAAGTAATGGGAAAAAAACCAACTTGATTTGGTTTTCAAACTTTAACCCAATAAAATTGTTTCCCGTTTGTTTTTTTTCCTCATTAGAGTCCAAACTCCCCGGGAGTTACAGATGCGGTGTTCCACGCAAGGGGAGCTCAGGACCTTACAGAATTCAGACTTTAATACACAGCTTTTTCATTATTCTTTGCAGGATGAGGTATAGTCTTTAAAATAGAAAGTAAGAATGGGAGCCTAGAGCCAGGCTCTGTTCCCAGCTTTCCAATTGTCCGGTTGTTCACTCCTGGTCAAAATGCTAACTGCTGTGAAACAGGGTTATGAAATGTGAACAATTACGGACAGTCTTTGAAATCTGCACAGGAAAACTGCTCCAGATAAGAATCACACCACCTCTCTATATAGGTATACATACATATACTGAGAAAGATTCCTCCATAATTTTAAAAAATACCCAGCTTCACTCTGGTGGCATCTTTCAACTCATACACAAATAGTACCACTGAAATGCAGGCGTTATGTAAAGGACGAAGGAGCAAATGTTTGGACAGAGATGCCAAAATAATGACTTGTGTAAAAAACCTACTTAGTCTGTTAAAAAGTCCTGGTCAAGCCCTTAAGTTTCTCCTTACCTCAGTTTCCATACATAGAAGTGGAAAAAAAGAATCTGGTATTATGGTAAATACATCATTATTTCTGAGGCGCTCAGATCCTGCAGTAACTAGGTATCTTCTAAGTATCTACAGCTCTGCTAAGCAAAGTACGGAGGATTTCACCTGACAGCTGGCATTTCCAGCTCTGCATCTCTCCCTGTTCTGGATGTTATCAGCACTTCATAGGGGAAACAGTACCAATGACATGCCTGTGTACTAGGTACCACCTCAGTTCATACATTCTTTCCCCTCCAATACACACACATACACACCCCCCCAGCAAATCCAACTTCTCTGATAATCACTGAGCCTCCAGCAAGCGAAGACACTGCCTTATTTGCCATCCGCACTAAGGAGGGACAGCACAGCAGATGGTTCTACATAGCGATAATGTGTCAAGAGCCCTAGGCAGAAAGATATGCAAAAAAGCAGTGGTCTGAGGTTACAGAAGTATGGTCCCGGTCCCCACCCAGACAGGCTTCCCACTGGATTCAGTGAGAGATAACACTGAGGAACCCTGGCAAGAGTTTTACCTTAATGAGAGAGGTCACGGGTCTCTGGTTAATCACAAGAAGCTATTAGGAAAAACAGAGGAAAGTACATTCAAATCAAGGTAAAAATCCTTCCAGAATAACTGATATTAAAAGTGTGTTTGTATTACTTGAAGAAGAACTTTAGTTTTCTACCACTTAAAGCTTTCCTTGTTAAAAACCTCGATTTCATGTCACAAAATTTTCAGGGCTTTTCTACTAGGAAATTAGTCTAATTTCATTAGTTCTTGGTTATATTTATACTCCCCAATTCCAAGCAAAAGTAATGCATTATCAGTTAACAAATACACTTAAAATCATTATTTTGGCGTTATTCCATTAAGAAAGCAACTAGCACAGTCAAAAACATCTAGCGCAATTGATTTACCTGTGTCTGGTGAAAAATGTCTTTCTATAGCTTTCTGAGCTACAGGGACATTGTCCCTCACTCCACTCATTCTCTGAAAATAAATCTCCAGTGAACAATTTTGCTTTGTAAAAGTCACAGTAACATCAGGATATCTCCCCATACAAAAAGATTACTACCTGGTTCCCTAACTTCAAGACTGCATAAATCTTCCACATGTCAAGACAGGTGTTGGCCATTTTTTTATTCCTTTTCAGCTGGGAAACAAGAAAAAATCTGAGTGATTAAGGTAAGATTTTAGCAGTCCTCCAGCCACAGAGAATCAGAAAATTTATGGATATGACATGTCATTCTTTTGACAGACCAGGTCAAGATGATGCTACTGAACACTGTCAATACAACTATCCATTTCTTTGTGGACCTTTTCATAGAAAGATGTCCAGTGTTTACCAGCTTTGTACTTTGGAAGGGGCAGAAAGTTAGCAAACAAACTTATAAAGTCCTCAGATAAACCTTCTAAATGTACAAGGCCTGATTTTCTTCTTCCCTATCTGTGACTCACGGGGAATTAACTACGTCTCTGGGTTTACTGCTGAGTGATGACGATCAGAACTGACTTCTCCCAGCAACTTTTGACCTGACTGCAACACATTAAATCTGGGAGTCCTAAACAAGCTACCTGACAAGGAAAAAAAGGAAAAAAAAAACCAACCAACAAAAGGTTTTCTAGCAGTAGAGTTACTCTTATATTAAGTGAAAGACCTGAAGGATATCTGCACTTTTACAGCTGCCTGTTTGTAACTCAACCGCTCTTAACGGGAATCCACCCCTCGCCTGCAGCAGAAACCCTTCCCCAACGGCCAAACCTGCCTCCCCCGAACGGGATTTGGGATCCGAGACGGAAAGCCGGTCGACGCTAGAAGTTGGCGAGATCGTTTTTCCTGGGGGGCTGGACGCCCTGCGCCGTGTTTCGGGGCTCCCCCCTCCCGCCGGTAGGTAGCTGGCGGCGGGATGCCGCCCTGGACCACCGGCGCAGATGCTGCGCCCGCCCCCGCCGCCCGGCCCGCGCTGCCGAAACGCTCCCGCCGCGAAGCCGCCGCTCTGCTCGGGACGGAGAGCCCCGGCGGGAAAGCAGCACCCCAACCACCCCAGCCCCCCCCCCCCGCCCTCCCCGCAGCGCCGCCAGACCCACCCGCAAGGCCCTGCCTGCCTGCCTGCTTCCCGGGCGGCCCCTGCAAAGGACCACCGGAGAAGAGCCCCCTCCTCAAGGGATGTTCTTGCAAAGGTGAGGCGGGGCGGGGGGGAGCTCACATCTCTCCCGAACTTCACCCCCACGCCTCGGCAGAAACCGCTGCCCGTGGGGGCCGCGCACACGCCGCAAGGATGCTCGGCCGGTACCCGCCGCCCTCCGCCAGGCAGCCGCCGGCGTCCCGGGGAGGCAGCGGCGAGCCCTGCTGCCCGCTGCCGGGACGCCCCTGGCCAGCATCCCCC
>JAVKLA010000028.1:28004048-28047584 GCA_034782735.1 Sagittarius serpentarius | reverse complement strand
CAACTTTTCCTTTTCTTTTAAACTGTAACAAAATTTATTTTATTAAAAGCTTTTTATAGTCCCTATTAAATGCAATTGTTCTAACATTTTCTAGATGAAACACCTTTTGGAAGGACATTCTTCAGACAATAAAAAGCATGTAAACACATTCTTGCACACCAACCTCATCAAATGTTAGTATTTCAAATATTTATCTTCCTAAATGTAGTCATAAATTAATTTCCATTCTCAATATGTATGTCAGGACCAGTATATATATACACAGTAACATCTTGTGGCCTAGATGGAAAAAAATCTTTGAAAAATATTTTTACTTCTGTAAAGAGTTAAGTAATATGTCAAATTCACATACAATCCTTTAACAGAAAGCATGTCCATTTATATTTATGCATTTGAACCTAAATAATGCCATAAAAAGGATCTTTTTTACTTCAATTTTTCCTGCTACTAATAAACAAGTCACCTTTCTCTTCTCCATTTTTTTCCCCAAAATATTTTAATTTCAATATATTTCTACAGAGTTGAAGATTTTTTCCTACTTGTTTTTTTGTGGTTTTTTTTAGATCTGTTTATAGACCTGATTTCTGGTGGGTACGTAAATGCATGTGTCATGTCCAAATAGAAAAAGGTTCATTTCTGTGGGTTTTAGGTTTACATAGTCATTCTATTATTTATGAGTCCTGCAAAATTGGAGGTCATCATTAGCAGGACTTTTTTATACTCTTGTATTAGCAGTAATAGGATTTTTCTGAATATTTTTATAGGTGGTATTTGAAAGCCTCACTTTTGTAATGGCAGCTTGATACTTAACAATAATGCATCAAAACTAGACAGGCAGCAAAATAATTTATACTAACGTAAAAGTAATATTTATATATACATCTCTTCAATTCTCTCAGTAATGGAATATTCTATGCTACTATTTAACACCATGAAAAAGAAACAGGGCTTATTCTGGTGTGCTGCTCCTGGTAGGCTTGTCATAAAAAAAAAAAAAAAATCAGACAAAATTAGCCATTCTGCTATTTTACAAAACAAGCTAACAAAAATGTAATCTGCAACTGCGAAATGGTTTGACGCATTAATTGAGAAATTGTTAACATTTCATATGAGAAAAAGAGTGTTCAGAGGGACTGAACAAGTCAAGGACTTTCCCTTCCAAAGAATAGTTGCCCATAGTGTGCAAGCAGCAATGAATCAGTGTAACTTACAGCAGCGTATGGTATTCATCAACTGTACAATTTGCTTTTAACTCACTGGGAAGGCTTAGGACTTTGCATGAAGTGTTTGGGAAACTCGCCAAAGAGAGATGAATAATTCCTTCTCATTTATCAAGAACGTATACAAAACCAATCCCTTACCTTGCACATAGAGCAGTGGTATCCACATTGCTTATGCATGTGTGTTTACATATGTTAGAGCTATTTGATACAAATGGCTCAAATCTGAGTTTACAAAAATATCTGGGGTTTGGTTTTGGGGGTGGTGTTTGTTGTTTTTTGTATTTTTTTTTTTTAATAGGCCCCCCCGATATGTGCCACAGCTTTAATCAAATCAGATTTGAGTGTTCTGTGAATTGCTACGTTTCCAGGGATTGGCCTCACATTCACATCACATGTTCTTTCATGCAGCCTTGCTAAGGTTGGAGTTTTGCTTGCTTTTTTAAAACGTTGCATTAGTGCCAGGGAACTGAAGTGGACTTTGAAGCCTTAGATATATTCACAGAACAGGAATACTGGGCAACAACACATCGTTGTTTCTTACAGAGCTTCACTAAGCCATCTTGATTCTGATGTAAAGGGATCATTCAAGGCACACAAGTGGTATTTTAGTCTTTCTGCCCACGCAGTCTTGACTGATGTGCTGAGAAGAGATCCCATCACTGGCTGGCAGGCAGGGAGGGTGCCCATGAATGGGGTACCTGTGTAAGAGGGGCCTGGGGTACTGGCGGACTCCGGTTGCACTTGCATTGGATGCAATACCTGCCTCAGCCCCCCTCTAATACTGAACTTGTATTTCACACTGCTGGGGCCTTCCTCCTGCTTCAGGGCCCAGCACTCTGAGATGGGGTCAGCTTGACCCGCTGTCTGTGGCACGAGGGTGAAAGAGAGACCTGAGGCTGCATTAGACAATAACCCAATAGGGTTAGCTCTTGGAAAGGCGTGGGGGGGTGAATCTCAAGTCCCTTGGTATCACCGGGGGTGATTTATACTGACTAAGGGGAGTTTGGAGCCGAACCCTTGGGTTTAAAATTATGCAAATCCCATGAAAACAAGCCTCAGAGATAAGCAAATGGTTGCATGTAAAACAGGTGTAGTTGGGTTACAAACACCTACTAAATGGTGCCTGTTTACAGAATGGGTTATGCATACACAATACCTGTACATGCAACGTACCTGCACGCCCGTCCCGTGCTGTTCTGGCAGGCTTCCACGAGATGCTGGGGTGCATTATGTGATCGGCTGCTACTCTAGAAGCGAGCTGCTCTGCCACCCAGGCTGGGCCAAAGCATGAGGGAATTTGCTGAATCGCAAGTGGCGCTAGTCATGCTATGGATTTTGGAAGTCAACTCTCGCAGTAAAGTTTGGCTTGCCCTTGCACCTCCTTAGCGTTTTTGAGCCTCAGTGGACTGGGCTGTAAAATTCAGATAAAGTTTGCTTATCCCCTAGAAAGCAGAGTTTATTCATCTATGGATTATTATTTTAAAGTGGCAAAGTGGGTTTAGAAGTGAAACTAATTTAGTAAACTAATACTAGCAGATAGTTGTTGTTAAAGGTACAGGAGTTCAGAATCCTGAAATTGAAATGCTATTGTAGACTGAAGTGTCACATGGCAAATGTGGCCTGAAAAACAACCCTATAGCTTTCCAGACAATTACTGCAAGGATAGTACACAAAAAGGTGATGCAAGTATATCAAATGATATGTAGAGAGCCTACAGTTTAAAAAATTCCACACAAATAAAAATGCTTAATCTTTGTGTTCTACCTTCACTTATACACCTGCAGTTCTACTGGCTTCAATAATATTGTTCAACTGTAAACCAGAGGAGAATTTTTTTATCATTATTTTTTGTCAGTGCAGTCTTCATAGGTTATGGTTTGGAGTTTTCTGCTGTCTGGCTCTGCACATTCTGGAGGGAAAACTTTGTTATATAAAAAGATACGATGTCTGGGATGCCCTGTGAATCTGGCTAATTCTCCACAAGCACAGCTTCTATAAATTTTTAAGTCCTGTGTAGTATCTTAAGAAACAGAGGTGTTGGAGGTAAAGACTGTTCATGTGATTTTTAAGTAAACAGCTGTCAGTAATAGACAACCTGGGTTAGAAACAGAGCTGTGGCTCGTCAGAGTAACTCCACTGCAGTTAATGCACACTAGGAATGAGGGAGGCTTGGGGCCAGCTGAAGTCCGTGGTTGTCTCTCAGCCTAGGTAGGAGGCTGAGAAATAGCTGAGACATCAGGACAGTCAGTGGAGAACTCTACAAATGCATGCAGGAAATACAAGATGGTACATTATGCATGTAGAAGAGTAAATTAAATTGGGATAATTTTTTCATCACATCTTATTATGGGAAAATTATTTCAAAGGGTTCTGCTGTCTTTAGGGAAATGCATGAATTTTAGATCCTGAATGTTTTTCCCTTGAACTGTGAGTAACTGGCCTTGAGTGGCACAGGAAGTGGTAAAGGGCAGCAGCCAAAGCTGCTGGAAAACAGCTGATGTCTGAGTTTTCTGAGCAAAAGTACAGCTGCAAAATGCTTAAAATTAACAATGTTTAACACACAGAGTGATTTGAGCCAGCTCCTCCACAGATGTCAGTCAGTCTGTATCTGTTACTGCAGTGGCATTCCTCTGACTTACACCATTGTAAACTGTCTAGGAAAAAAATAGTCAAAATATCTTTTCTTAATTGTTTTTCTTCAGCTAAAAATCAAGATCATAAACTAGCTGTGCTTCATTGGTATTACTCTCAACTCTCACTGTTGTGACTATGCAAAGAATCAGATCTGTTCATGTGGTCTCATTTTAAATGATCTTCCTTGATTTTTTGGCACTAGTGTGATACTCTCAACCAGTGCAGTTGCTGTGGCAAAAAAGTCAGATAATCTATGGGTGGTTATCTTCCTTACAGCTCACAGGTTTCATGGACTTTTATGCATTAAAAAATAAAAAAAAAAAAGGTCATCTGGATGTAAAAGACTAATTTGGAATGATTTTATAAAGTAGTGTAATGAACACATACATCCCACGATGAGTTGTCCACTGTGTAGCTGGAAGTTCTGAAAATAAGCAGAGAAGAGGATAGCAGTGGTGCAAATAATTAGCTCAAGATCTAAATTGTCCTCTGATTAGTGTTTAGCTGTTGAAGTTGCAGCTGCCAGTGATGCTGATACCGGGTTCATATTAACTGGTAGGACCAAGGAATACAGGTTTTTACTGAAGGGCAGAAAATCAGCGATGCAATGACAGCCATGTGCATATTTGAGGATAGAATTTAGCCAGTGAGTGACCTCTGTGTTAGATGTCTAGGAAGAACTAGATAGGGATGAGACACTTTCATACTGGGACATATTCTTAGCTGGAAGTGAAACACTTCAGAAGCAACTTCCCAGGCTTTAATTAAATATTTGTCAGGAAGAGATTCTCAGCTCCACAATGGAAACTGCTCAAAACCAGAGAGAGGGATCCTTAGGTTGGCTGGCTTGCCTACATTTGTCTCTTTTCCATCTTTTGAAAATTGTCTTAGTATAAAATGGATTTTTTTTCTTTTAATAATAATCTTGAAGTTTCAAAATGTGAAAATAGTTCCTTGGCCAGCTGTTCTCAAGAGAGAATAAAATAGATGAGCTCTGTGAAACTTGAAGAAGAATCGTATGTTATAACTTGGTTCTTTAAATTAAGAGTAAGTTTTAGATACCAGTCTGATTTTTGAGACAAAATTAATTCACTTTCAATAACAGCAAACAAATAAATACAGTTTTCAGAAAACTGTAATCTCAGAGAAATAAAGCTGTGTGCAAGCAACATCAATTAGCAGGCTGAAAGTGAGGCAAGCTGCTTCCCGCAGTGCATGCTAACTGGAGATTATGAATGTACATAAGCCTTCCAGTCAAGCTGATGCAACTGTGCCAGCTGGTGCCAACAGCTTTTGAAAAATGCAAACAAAATGGAATATTTGTTAATCAGGAAACTGGGTGTTACCCTGACCTGCATGGGGGAATGAGAAGCAAGTAGCACTGAGAACAGCAGTAGCTGTCCTTTGAAAAAACATAATGTCTTTCAATTTGAGGTCATAATTATATTGTTGTTGGTGATGTTTAAAGCTGTGGAAAAACTGCAGTGCTATATATGAAAACTTCCCAAGTGTTGCTCTCTTCATGCTGAATAATCATGAGTTCAGTTCTTGCTGTGTTTTCAAGTATATATTAAACTATCAATAAGAGGCTTCAGAAACTGCTCTTAGCAGTGAATAGTTCATTAAAAATAAGCCTGATTTTTTTTTAAGTGGCATCCAGTTCCTTAGTTTCTCTTTTTCCTAGAGTAGGATTCAAACAGGAATTATTAACTATCTATACTGGTTCTTTTTCTCCATCTTTTAAGAGACAGAGTCACAATCTTACATACCCATACTTGCATGCACACACCAAGGGTCAAAATGTAATTTTTAGGAACAGCAGAAAAAGAATACAAACTCCCTTAGCAAATAACAAAAAAAAAAAAATTAGTTAGTAGACCCTCCAAGTCTGTCTATTCAGGAAAAATACTATTAATATGTGTTCGAATCATTAATGAAGATAATACACTGCAACAACCTGAAGAACAACAATCCGAATGGAACTAGGAAAAGGAAATATTAAAATGTTTTCTAATGCAGACACCTAGGACAAGGATACACTTTCTACTGACTCTCTTAATTTTTTTTCACATAAAATTCCATATTTTGGTGTTTCACCCTTTCCTGAGGTTTATCACTCCTTGGAAAGCTGATGTAAACTTGAAAACGCATAGCAGGGCCCAAACCGTATGAATGTTAATTTGTTTGTTAAAATAGAAAAAAAAGTCAAATCCTGCTATTTGAGAGGTAAAGCATATTACAGAGTAAAATTACTTTCTCTTTCTCTTTTTTTTTTTCCTAGTTTGCCACAATGTGATTTAGATGATTTCTGTTTAGGACAAATCATTTGTTAATATTTCCTTGCAAATTTCCCATTGAAAAATTAAACCGCACTGCTGTGGCAAACTGCTTTGTTGTTTCTGCAGCTGCCAGCTTATTATGTCTATCTTCTCACTTTTTGTAGCAGCAAAATACATTTCAAGCTTTTTCAGTCCAAGAGGTTATGCTAGAATGATTTTAACGATCTGCTCTGTTTACATTTGACATCTGTTAAAACAGCATATCCTGAGTTTTTCCCACAGACTTTAATAAATGTTGACTTTTTTGGCCACGGTGCTAGTTTATGCAACACAACTTCTCTGGGTGCTTTCTCAACGTGATTTTTAATCTAAACCACTTTCTCTGTGGTTGCCTGTGTGACCCCACCTTTCTGGCACACCTGAGAAGTACAGACGGCTGCTCGAGGGAGAAGGGGCTGCGCAAACTGCTTCTGCTGCCAAGAATTTGTATATCAGACAGCGACCTGGAAAATATCTTCTGCACAGATGAAAGTAAGCACTGTGGCAATTATCGACCCACCTCAAATCTTGTCTTCTCTCATTCCAGAAAATACAAAGTGTTTTCTATATGGGATGTGTCATGGCTCACTGGTAACATGGCAGTGGCTGTTGTGCTGAACATCTGAGTAGGGATTTAATTTATCCAAATAATTAGCTCAGTTCTCTGCAATGCTTTTCTTTCAGGCCGTTGGATGTCAGACATTAGTCAGTATCTTGTTAATGGTAAATAGAAGGAAAAAATTGTCTTTACATTCCAGATTATTTATGTTATGATAGATATGCTACCTGCATGCATATACTGTTGTATACAAAAGTTATCCTGGAAATAAGTTTCACACTTACTTTTTCATGTCAGCAGTGCTTGATGTTATTTCTGCACTATGTGTGCAGAGAAGTCCAAGACCACCCACTGTTCTAAAGGTGTTGCACCAATCTAGTCTGTTGTGTATGTAGACCTCATTTCAGAGGGGAGGGGGTTTTTCAGATTCAGGATGCAAGATGACATACTTCTCACAGTTGTTCTAGACCTTTGTTTCAGCTCATCTGTTTTTTCCAGCTTCAAGCACAGGATTTAGCTTAGATTTCGCACATTTAGCATAGAATCAGACAAAGTTCAGATTTTTTCTTAAAGGAGGTTTCAGCTATGCTTTTCCCCTGAATTTCCACTCGGACCTTTCCCAAAGAGGAGCCACCTTCTCTTTCCAGTTCCCCCATGCAGCTCTGCCATGTTGCCATCTGTGATTCCCCCAGCACCTGGAGGTACATTGGCAATGGGGCACAGTGGGGTCTTGTGCTGTGGGTGGTTTGCTTGAGCCTGTATGTGAAATATTCAGGGGAATCAAGGAAAACATCTACAAAAACCCCTCTAGACCCTGCCACAAGGAGGTGGCCAGCTACCATGTTTCAAAGCTCTTCCTTAAACACCCTTTGAACCTCTCAAAAATGCAGGTAAATGAACACAGAGCTCCATGCGACGAGCCTTTCAATCTGCTTACACAGCTTTCTAGTTTGCTTTCTTTAAAGCTGCTTTCTTCCTAAAGTTTCAAGTGTAAAAACACTGGCTTTGAGATAATACTGTCTTTAGGCAGAAAAAGCCTCAAGCATCAGTACTAGGCAATGTGGCCTTAGCCGAAGGGAGGACCTCTTTTTAATATTCTGTGGTAAGCTGCTGTTGGAAGTCTGCAAAAGTTTTTTTAGCCTTTTCCTTTGTGTGTGGAATGAATGAAGTATAGGTTGAATATTGAAAAAAAAGAGGAAAATAATAAATTTTTACCAGCCCAGCTTAGAGTATTTCTAGATATGAATACAAAGAAAATGGAAATCACAAGCAACTGAGAAATCGGCCCCAATTCATTCGTTATATATAATATCACCTAGATTCTTAGCAGCAAAAGTAAATTTTGGAAGCAATATTTATGTTTTGATGTCCATCCCCATCTAGTGTCTGTGACTGTTATTAGCAAAATCATCCACCTCTGTTGTCTCCTTCTTATTCCTTTCATCTCCTCTGCCTCCAGCATGGTGCAGAAAAAAGTCTGCTTTTCACATAGCACTGACATTCCTTTGCTGGCAACAGACATTTTTTTTAAGGAATTGCAGTCTTTTGGACTTCTGTGTCTAATATACAAATACTCCTTTTTTACTATCCTCCAGAAATTAACAGGTCTAGCTACTGAGGAAATAATGAACCTCTATCAATGAAATTAGGTAAGGTTAGGCAATGTTTGTCCTCAGCCTCTTGCAACTTCTAGTACTATGAATCTTAGGTAATGCACAACTTTTCAGTAGCTTGTACATCAGTACCTTGTATTTGTACAAGTACTAGCAAATGAACTGGCATCAAATATTTTAATGTCCTAGTACTTTTCCTTTTGATTCTTAGATCTATGTAGAAGTCATAATCAATATTTTTATTAATACATTTGAATTTAATGAAAATTTAAGATGAGCAAAAATTAAAATATAAAATAAAAATCTTGTACATTTGAAAAGATTCGTGCCAAGAAAGGTAGAAGCAAATTTGCATATCTGACTGTCTGAAAATACAGTGAAACTTGTCCATCTTTAACTTAAATTACCACATTGTTAAGTCATCCACAATATGGAAGATACAATTCAAGTTATTCCAAAGAAAAGAAAGGTGAGATCAATACCCAATCAAATATTACCATGCGTGATTCTTTTTGATGGATGTTTAACATCAAAAACCACTGTTCCCTCTCACAGAAATGTGAGTTACTTTATCTATATAAAATTGCATTATTGGAACTAGTTTGCAATATTGGAAGTAAAATAACATTAAAAACCCGTGGGACTGAGTGTTGGTTGTTTTTTGGTATCTTTTTTTTTAAGATTTCTCCCCTAGAAAGAACATTTTCTCTCTTTTGCAAAATATTTCAATTTTATTTCTACCTTTTTAGGGGAGGAAAAAAAAAAAGGATTTTTTATTTTGTTTTTAAATACATCCACTCTACTGTTTTTTATAGAATCGTTGTTAGGTATGGACAATCTCTCTTGTATATTGGGGCAGTGTAAACATCTAGAAAATTCAGGAAAACATATCTCAGTTTACAGAAGACAGCAACTATTATGCACCAAATGCCCTAAAATTTGAATACTGTTTATACTTCTTAGTGATTTTGGGTGGCTGTGTACACCTTCTATAAAAGATACTCATCTTTTAAGAGACTTGAGGAAGGATTATAGTGCTGGGGGTTTTTAATTTCCTAATTGTATTTTTCCCTTTGTTTCAATATTCCTCTCTTTTCACAAGCTCCATCATTAAGGATAAACATTTAGTAGAATATTTCATTGGAAGCCATAGCCATAAGCTACATTTCTACTTTCTTATTTTCAATTAAATGATAGCTGTGCATTCCACTTATGTCTTCTGGGACTTGGAATATGCACTCTAAAATTCACTTTTCCATGCTAGCTTTTTCATAATTACTCTTTCCATTCAGCTGTTATTCCTGTGTCTCATCGGATTTGCTTTCAGGCATTTTTAAGCATTGTTATGAAATGCGGGAAAGTTGAATTAAATTGTAAATGAAATATGCGAACTTTCTTGGTATCAGGGTAGAGGGCAATCACTGTACCCTTTGAGCAATGTGACCCCAAAATAATCTTGCATATCTACAAAATGCATCAAAAATCTAAGCTGTGGGAAAGAATGAGAAAAAAATCTAGGCAAAAGCAGGAGAAAATATGCGTATGAAAAGATGTTGGGAATTATTGAGCTTCACTCACACTGAGTAAACAGGAACTCCAGAGAGAGAACAATTATGGATTTTATTCCTTAGTTACATCACATCTTCATCCAAACAAAAGTAACAATGGAGATAATAGCTCAGCAAGGGATTTTTTTATATGAAGAAGTTGCTGTGTAGTCCAAGAGCCCAGGGGAATTTTCTTGGAAAAACTGCCTCAAAATTCAAATCTAAAATTCTTTTGTTTGCTTTAAAGATCCAGTACTGACCAAAACAGATTGGGAGAACTGAATCGCTGTAGAAATGCTGGATTTTCTCAAAACCTTTTGTCATGGAAGACAAATCTTCAAGAGTCTTGGGATGTAGTTTGCAATAAAAAATCTTTACTTTTCAGGATAGAAACTTTTCTGGCCGAATGCAGTTTACTCCCCCCTCTCCCTCAGTTTCTTATTTAGTACTCTAATGTAGTAATAGTGTGACTATTTTTCATCATAGGTGCAGCCAATTTGTAAATATGGAACTAGCTGGGCATGGTAAAATAAAGGGGGGCTTTTTAGTATGCCTGAAACAGTCCTTATAATACTTGGAAGAACTCACATTTGGGTGAAATATAGAGCTCATTGTTACGTAATACTGGCAATGAAAGGTATAACGTTCATGCTTCGTGTAATTTCAGCTGAAAGAGAACACCTAGAAACATTGTGCCTTTTGGCGGAGGGTTTAATCTGGGGTTTTTTTCTTTTAAATGCTGGAAATACAGGTTCCCATTTTCCCTTCCTCTCCTCTCTACTCACTGAGGTTTTAGTAGCATTTAAGATATGATCAGCTTCGATCTCCAGGCATGACTCTGAAAGATTTTCCTTTTTGTGTTTTATTATAAGGAGTAGTTTTATCCATAACATAGGAGTGAAGTTCCGTATGAGCAAGATGTGAACGTAATTTGGGAAGCCTCAGAGGTTTCATAAGGATGGTATTCTGCAGATTCTCTCTGCACCCACTGAAGGACAAGCAAAAGAGGGGTATGTGTTTATAGGAGACTGTAAGGTTTTGGAGCACCCTTCCTCAGGATACCTTATTGTTGAATAGCAAAATTTGCACTCTTAAAATGGCACAGAACTTGATTTCATATTTATACTCTCTTACAGGGACTGGCTATATGGCATGTATTGGAATGTGATCATTCACTTCTGAAACAAGGAATAAAATGACCTAAGGATTAGTAGAATGCAACACTACTTGAAAGGTTTCAGACCATATCTTCCCAAGACGTAAGCACACACTTAATTTTGCTTGCAATGGTTTGTAAACACATGATTAAACTGGTGTAGGACCACAGCATGGACAAACATGTTTAGTTGCTTACACTACACTGTCTTTTTTTAATATTGTATTCTTTCTGAATTACTCTGGAGTCGAGCTATTGAAATCTGCAAGGCTTAGCAGGGAGCAAATAATTAGCATTAGTTATTAGCCATTAGTCATTAGTCATTACCAATACCATTTCCATTTGTATCTTAAATGTTTGATTTAAGTAATTGTATTAAGATGGTGGGTTTTATTAAATTTTTGCAATCCTCTAATGAGTTATCCTCGATTATTCACAGATTGACATGGTTATATATCTGTTTTGGAAGCTGTATCTTGCCTAACTTTGCTTCAGCTGCACTTCAACTAATGTTTATCCTTTCTTACATTTCCAGACAGTGTGAAAAATTTTTCCTCTGTTGCAGATGATGACAAAGTTCCCTTTGACTTTATGTGTTGTCAGTGACCTCAATGAATTGAAAATTTTTTCTAAAGAAGGTAAGTTTTACCTTTCTTACACTGTAATTATTCACACATCAAGAAACAAAAATCTGTAACACTTTTCTTAGTCCTGTTGGCTTCAAAAAAAACCCCATAGAATGAAAAAAGAAAGGAATAGTTTAATATCTGGAATAAACCAAATTAATTGAGACAGACCAGTATTTTTTTATTTTATATAAACTTACTTGAAAAGAGAATAAAATAGACATCATTAATGATAAATATAAGTGAGGAGGAATGAAAGGAAAGCTAAGAAAAATAATTGGGCTCTGGTTTGTGTGATTTCTGTCAGGAATGCAGTTGCCTATCTGAGGTGCTTTGGGATGCTCTGCCTGCCTCTAGCTAGCATCTGATAAGGACAAAAGGACACAGACCTGACAGTGTTGCCACTTACAGAGGTTATGATAGAGCTGATGACTGATTCACTTGGTGATGAAGCTCTTCAGCAGCCTCAGCAGTGATTTTCCTTGAAATAGCTTTACTTGAGAAGACTGAGACAAATTTCCAGTAAAATCTCAGTAGAATTTTTTTGATGACAGAGGCAATAGTTTTTTTGGAAAACAGATTTGTTATTACACAGCCTCTTTGACTTGTTCAGCTCTCATCATGCAATGAGACTGGTGAAAGAAGAGATCTGTGTTTTTTCCCAGACATGTAATTTATCCAACTTGGAGAACAAGAGCTTATAAAAATCAGTATCTCAAAGAACTATGTGACAGCTGTAACAGAACTTGTTTTCTTTGATACCGCTGTTACACTGGAACTTCTTCAAGTTCAACTCAACTCCAAAAGGATCAGGAAAAAGGTTAGAATTGGGTTTTCCCAGTTATCATTTTAAGTTCTCACACCTCAGATGTGATTAGGGTACTAGTTACTTTTTCTGCTAAAGCTAGAAGCTGAGCAAATGAGTCACTTCTCACAGAATTTCAAATGTAACGAAGATCTAAAGTGAAGTCTTAGAGACATGCATAAAATACAGACATATTATTAGAGACAAAATATAGACATCTGTAAAAACTCTTTCCATGATGCCCACAGCAACACATGGAAAATCCCATGTGGCTTCAGTTGCACTAGTATAACCAATGTAATTTTAAAAATTGGGATTATGGCAGGGAAAATTGACTCTAAATTGTGCTGGCTTTTTGATTACGTCTGCTGATCTAACTCTAAAAATGATCAAATCTAAGTTAAAAAGCAAGAAACACCCAGTGCTGTTTATCTTCAGTGCAATTTTAGATGGAATGGTACCCTAAGAATGAACTGTGGTGAAAATCATCATAGTCAACAAATCAACTAATCAAGAAGAAAAAAAAATTGTGCTGTCTTCTGTACTTAAAGTATCTACTAGGCCATATTCTAAAACCTTGTCTGTAGTACGTAAATAACTTCAGGGAAGAAAATTGAGAAAAGTGGTAGAGGGAGAAGGTGTTTCAACAGAACAGAGAAAATGAAAGGCTCAGGGAAGCATTCTGGAGAAAGCAGAGACCACATTAAATCTGGAAAATATTCTAGAGCCATGCAGTATGTTTATAATGCAGATGTGCTTTGGTCTTAGCCCTTGCATTTGACAAGGAAGATCTGCTGACACAGGCAAATTCTGTCTACAGCAAGGCGTGATTTGTGGTCAAGTAGAGATATCAAGAATAATCCTCTGTAGATAGTTACCAAATAGCTTGCATTTATTTGATAATTACTGCCATCATTTTGCTGCAAGTTGCTCTGTTTGCCACACCTGATGCTCCACATGCTTGACTGATGCCTGAGTTTGAAAGATCAATGAACACGCAGCAGACCACAGGGACTGTAACTGTTGAATAGAAACTGTAGACTTCACAGCTGGTTAATGGAGATAATTTCAGCAATTTCCAGATAAATCATATAGTGAGTAGTAAATTTTTTGGACACAAATATATGGTTTTTTTCCTCTTTTTATCTCCTCATTCTCTCCTTTCTTTCCATCTCATTTTTTTCATTTATTTTTCTCTCATTCTTTTGATGCAAGCCCTGGATTGTGCAGAATGCTTTTTTCTTTTTCTTATCCCTGTAATCGTTGGCCTGTGTGCACATCAGCTGTATCTCTTGTGTAATTTAGGTATATGTTGACTTCCATATTCCTAAGGTTAATTTAAAAGAGAGAGAGAATTTTCATATGGCCATTTTGGGATTTAATGCTTAAAGGTTACTTTCAGAACCCAGACGTTTAAAAGTAGGGGCAAAAAAGGATAAGTTGTGTTGTTTTTTTCTTCTCCCAAGTTATTCTTTGGGTTGAATCCTTGTAGGTTGATGTTTGGGGTTTTTTCCCAGGTTTCCCCCTGGTGATTTTCCTCCTATGTGTTAATAAAAACAGACTTAATTCGTGCCTCCGCATGATTTACAGTCCTACTGCTCATTGTAAAGTGTCTTCTTGTTACCACGTGTATTGACAATATTTTTACACATATGAGACAGCATTAGGTGGTGGAGTGCCTTTTGAAAGTCTGCCACATAGGAATACTTGAAAGGAACCTGTACTCTATTGGAACAAAGCCCCAAGATAGTTGATTATAATGCGTGGAGATTGCTGGTTGTAATCCACAGCCATTGCCTTGGAAATTGCAATAGTTTTATTTTCATGCGATAAGTTTTGGCTGAATACTATTTCTTGAGTCTGACCAATTGCATGTATATGCAAAATGACTTTACTTTCAATGCTTACTTGAAATGTACTTCTAAGAATGTAATTTTGATTTTGCCATTTGTGTCTACTTAGGTTTCTTGTATAATTTTTAAGCATTTGATTTTTTATATTCTTTGTGTATATAAAGTAATATACTCCTATTTTGTTGCTGAGATCCAAGGTTGATCATATTATTATGCTTCATGAGATTTACATTGGTCTGTTTCCCACAGGATGACATAAACAGCTTCCATTAAGGAAGTGCGATAAATCTTATCTAAATATGCTCGTGTGGCTTCAGAAATGGAATTCTGTCTTATGGTAGTAAATTAGGCACTTGAGAGTCAAGTTTCACTGGAAGTCGATGGGATGTAGTCTCTACAAGCACTTAAGTACTTTTGAAAACTTTCAGCCACACATCCAGTTTGTGTCATGCTCCAAATTCCGTATGATCGGGTGTTGTCACTCGATGTGGTAAGTGCCTGACCTACTGCCAGCACAACCTCTCTGTTTAATGTAAGACCAAGGGGTTGAACAGGAAGAGTTGCAACTATAGTGTATTTGTGGTGGAAATGTTAACTGATAGAGCACCACTCCAAAATGTCTTAACACTGAGCAGACTTGTTTTGAGATTAAGTGTTCTTTGCAACCTTTGACGTCCCACCCACAGTTTCTTTCATTCAAATAGTTCAGGTATTCTACAAGGACTAATCTGACTTACCTAATTTTGAAGTCTCCAAACTATACACCATAGCAATTTGATTGTTCTTAAGTATTTCCAGATCTCATAAGGTACTGGTCCCTTTGCATGAATGCAAAATATTTTTTACTTTTTTTTCAGTGGAATGGATCTAGTTTTAGAGATCTGGCTAATGTTTTTCTGCCTCCATACTGCTACGTACAAACATAGCCATGTATTCTGTGGTGGACCTTTTTCAGTAGAGACGATGTCTCAGTGTGCTTCAGACTTTAAGTATCTATCATACATTTTTAGATTTTCCAGAATGCAATATTCTAGCAGGCACTAATTAAGTCACTCCGAAGTGCCTTCTAAAAGGTTACTGTTTTGCTGCTGGTATTACTCTTCAACTTGAATTTTTAATACTAAGAGATTGCATAAGAGTACAGGGGGTTTTAGTAACCTGAAACTTGGAAATCCGTGGGAGTTTTCTATCTATACTCTTTAGACTAAGATATAGGATAAAAGGATTATATGTTTAATATTTCTACGAGACAAAAAAAAAGAATTATATATATATATATCAAGGAAGACTCCCTTGCAGCTTCCTCTACCTGAAAAGGCAAGTGTATAGGACAGACAGGCAATTGTTCATTTGCCAATATTGTACAAGATTTTCACAAAATATTGGTGAAATTCCCATGAGTAATCAACTTCATAAGCAGAAATTATTCAGAAATATTTCAATGCTCTGTATATTGTCTAACAAAGCTAAATACTAGTAGTGACATACAACCTATTAGGTTAGATGAGGGGACAGCCTCTCTCAGAAAAAACCTGCTCTTTGTGTAAGATTTTAACAAGCTTGAAACCAAGGATTAAAAAAACCTAAAAAATCAAGAATGTTAAATAATATTAGCACAATTTCCATCATTTCTGAAGCTACTGAAAGCATTTGTGCAAAGATTATAAAAGAGACACTTTGAAATGTTGGAAGTGTTGTTTTTGATGGCTGGTTTTTATATTTGCAATTTTATTTACGTAGCACAGCAAACTTGTCTCCAAAGGTTGAATCTGACAGGGTTAAAAAAGTGATCAAAAGGAATACAAGATCTAAGCGCAGGTTATATGTGACCTTAATGCAAAATTCAAAAGAGTATAGTGGGCAGGAAAGAATGCAAAATTTGAATGTGTATTTTTCTCTGGACCTGTGGGAATACAAGTTGTAGGATACACTGCTGCTCCAATGTTATGCTGAAGTGTTAATCAATGCAATAAATGAAAACTTAGCTGAGAGAACCTTTTTCTCCTTAAGGAACTTAGCTACTATTCTTTTAAATCATTTTAGAAGCCCGTTTTCCTGCATTACTTTAAGTTACATAGACCTGTCTTGCCAAAATCTATGTGCATTGAAATTAATCATGTGATTAGGCTTAAGTATGTGTTTTAGTCCTGGGTGAAACTGACCCTCCTGGCTTCTATGAGAGGTATACTGGGCTTATAGTTTCACTAACAAAGCACAATGGAATAATTTAATGACTAGCCCTTACTGTTTTCTTCCCATGTCTCTGTCACAAATGATAAATCCTAGACCTGTATATATCAGCACAAATAATAGCTATACTATCCCTTTTTGCCTGAGTCTAAACTAAGTTTATGTTCAAATTTTATTTTGTTTACATAAAAAACACTTAATAGAATTATTTCTGTGAATAAGGTTATGCATGTTTACAGAGTAAGCATTTTACTTTGGCACAGTACTACTTAAATGCATAGCTGTTCAAGTGCCTGATCCAAAATCCAATGCTATAAGGGGAGAAACTCCCACAAACATTGATAGTTTTTGGATCAAGCTCAGACAGAAGCTTTAAGCATGCTTCCTACACAGGCTTTTAAATTGAGACTTTGACTTAAGTCCACTGGCTGCAGTCTAACTGTAGTTCTAATATTCAAAGTGAAACACAGAGCCCAGTAGCAATTTGCCATTTTTTTAGTTCAAGTCGGAGGTTCATCCATGATGTTACACCACTAATCCTTTCCTAGTGTGAAAATAAGATGGGTATGGCAGGCAATGCTTGCAGAAAATAAGCTTTGTTGCAACCGTCACAGGAAAGGTGAACCCTGACTTTTTCTGTTTCAGTTAATTCTGTAATTTAGGTTTTTTTATTTTTGAATGATGTATTTTGATTTCAATATCACACTAATTTGAACTTCAGATATAGAGTTGGTTTTGTGCCCTTGTTGTTAGTTTTTAAGATAAGGAGAAAGAATAGTATAATTAGAAAATTGCTATGTATTCTGAATAACTTGTTTTAGCATGGACAAAACAATTGTCCAGTGATGCTTCATTTAGTCGAGTACAGATATGATGCAGCTAACATGAAGAACATATTTGTGGCTAGACACTAGCTATCTCTTTGCATGACACCTGTACTCATTTCTTTCTTTTCTCTAGTATCCAAGACGAACACCTTTAGCTGTTCCAAGCTGTGATAACCAGGTATGCAGACTGTTCATTGTGCTCAAAGTCTTGCTGTGGTCAAAAAGTGCACACGTCTTGTAAGTAAAGCCAAAAAATTGTTGCTAGTGTAGCTGAAATCATAAACATTTAATCAAAGATCTATCAAATTTAAAAAAAAACTAGTTGCTTATAGCCCTGGGGTCTCCAGTATCATCCTGGACCTGAAGTGTGTATTTTTGCATATCTGGTTGAGAAGAACCTTTATGTACCCAGCCTGTTGCTTAAAATCATGTGCATTTGTCACATTTGGAGGTGCAGGTGTTGGAGACCATGCAACTTAATGCTCCAAGGCAAGGTACATTTAACACTGAATTGCACACCAGTGTGCAATTGGTACACGTAGCATTAGTCAGAAAGTAAAGCCAAAACAAAGCAGAAGAATCAGCAATTCCAGTTTTGTGAAAAAACAGGCAGAAGTCTAGTCAAAAGTCCACATGACTGTTGATGACATCGGGCCTATTGCACTTCAGGAACAGCTCTTTGGGAAGACAGAGTCTCAGAAAGGGATGCTGTGTCTAGTAGCCTCTGTTGTGTTCCCCAGCCAGAGAAACCAGAGAGACCAGAGACCTGATTTCAGGTGGTTCAAAATGGGAAAGAACTTTTTTACCAGCTCACAATGAGGTTACATGCAATGCACTGTGGTCCCTGCAATGGTGCCTCATGCCATTGACCCGGACAGTTGCAGTACAGGTTTGCCAAAAAAAATCTTATTGCAAAAAATCTTGAGATGATGAACATTAAGGCAGATTACACAGCTCTGTGTTGTAACTGGGCCATATTAAAACAATATACACATACTTCCTAAGTAAAAAAAAAAACCATAGCTTCTCAAGTATTACATAAAATGGTCTTAATAGGTTTTTAATGTTACCAAATTTCTCCTTTCTATGAAATATACAAGCATTGACTTGATTTTTAAAAGTTAATAGTAAGCAGGCATCTATTAAGATACAGTTGTTTGGTTTATATTCACCAGGGCAGCAAATGTGATTGATTATTTTCCTGGTTGGTGTCTCCTAGTAATCCTGGTAATACAATGACCTTGCATTTTTCACAAAGTAGGAAAATCTGTACAATATTGTTAATGAGAACAAGTCATGTCACCAATAAGAAAAGAGATGCGTTAAGCCTGTGTACAGTGGTTATTGTGGGATATGGAGTACATTTTAGTATATAAATGAGCTGTAGCTACCTCATTTTTGTATGCCAAGGGAATAGCCTATTGCAGGAGGCAAAGGCTTATAGAGCTGTTCCCATCAGCTGTGACAGCAGTGCTGAGGTATGACAAAGAACAGATAGCCCTGGCTCACGTACAGCCAAGCTCAAAGCTGTTTTCAGGAAGGCTTTCATGATGTCTGCTGTTTCTTAAGCGCTTCTTCCTTCTCTTCCAAATGCTGCTGTTCGGCACTTGCACGCTGCATGCACTTCCACAGTCATTGGGCAGGCCCCTCACACAGCTACAGCTCTGGGGTACGATTTATAAATGTCAGTCTACAATTCCATTAAGTAATGTGATAGCATCTCTATATATACAAGACTACTTGGAAGTGAAAGTAAATTTTTTTAATTCATTCATGTTCTTGTGTTGTTTCTGTGAGATTTAGTGGATTCACTTATGTTATACTGATGTGCCATAAAATTATGATGAGAATAGAATTCAGAATTACTATTCTAAACTTCGGTTTGATTGCATTCTACTATGTTATGGAAAATCTAAGCAACATTCTTTTTTTTTCCATATATTGAAAATGAATTTAAACCAGTGTCTGAGAGTGAAATAAAAATCTGACAGTACATACTGTCACACATGAATCATATACTTTGTCTTGGGGAAAATCATCAATTTGTTCTGGGAGGTTAATTTAAGTGCGTTTGAATTATATTCATTATGGTCATAATAATTAATGAAACTATAGGTTAAATATTAAATAGCAGGTAGATATGAGCACATATTTAATAATAAATTAAAATACACACAATGCGTATGCTCACAGATCTGGGAGAAAAATACTCTGTTATACCATTCTGTTTCAGAAGCTTACTGTAATTGGTATAAAACTGTTTTCAGAAGCAGTCTGCATGAGGGAAAATGCCAGCAGGCTGAAGGTTAGTTCTCTGACTTCAGTGCCTCAGAAAGTTTGGGAAGTCAGGATTTTTTTTTCCTGAAATTCAACCTTTAGAGAAATGTCTAACTGAGTCTTTTGTACCACACCTTTGCTGGCACCAAGTCAACAATTCAAAACCTGAGTTGCATCAAACAGAGCTGGTGGAAGTTTTCATTAAAGGGACGACACTTAGAAATGTGAGTCATTGAAGCCAACACAACTGGGGAGGGTCTACCTGTATGGTGCACATGTTTAAATTAATTGTGTATCTTCCAAAGACATACTTAAAAAAACCCAACAGAATAATTCAGGGCTGTCCCCCCTGCCCCGAATATTGTGGAATATAGGGTACTACATCTTTTTGGTCTAATTTTAGCATTCTGAAAAATATGTATGGTGGCCTTCATGTCCCGTTATGAGTGTGGTGTCTGCGTATCTGTTGCAGAGAGGATGAAAGCTGGAGGCAGGACAAAGGAGGTTCCTCTTCGGATCTGGGAGCTTTGCCAGAGCAGCAATGCCAACCCTTGCTCCGGCTTTGCTCATGGTTAGCAGGCTTGACCCAGTTCCTTTTCACATCTCAGCAAGAGAGGGTTCCTGCAGAGGCTGAGGCCCATACAGGCAGTCACTGCTTACTTTGTGAACTGAGCTGAGGGTTAGTCTGTTCCCTACGCGTTCTGTGTCAGCTACCTTGCATTACCATTCACCCCAGTGCTTAGAAGACAAAAACCCTCATGGTCTAGCTGACTCTTAAGTGGACAGGAAGAAGGATTACAATTTTTCTTTCCTTCTGGTTATTAAAAATAAAATTTCCATCTACTGAAGAATTGAATTTGAACAAAGGAATAACGAACAAAGGAATAACAAACAAAGCAAGTATACACTGAATAATTGCATATGTCTAATTTGGCTCAAGGCTTTTTGCTATTTGTTAAATTTCTTTCTTCTTTCTTCTCAGCACTGCCGTGGGAGACCTTTTTATTTGTTAATAGGTTTTTCAAAGTTGTTTTTTTATACCTGTCCTGTCTAACTGGAAGCAAACTGTAATACCTCCCTCTGGCATCTGTTCCTTCTTTAATGTGTAAAATTGCACAAATTATTCCTTGCATTTTATTGCTGCTTGTAGTTGTTTTCTATATGATGGTGGCACTTCAGTTCTGCAGTCAGTGGGCTTTTTGCCACTGACCATTCTTACAGTGTTCTTAAGCTGTGGTAGTGTCTAAGCCCTTCTGTTATGACTAGTACAATGTCTCAGTGCTCAGCAAAATTACTAAGCACAATTACTACGCTTAGATGTTGAGAGTTTTTTTTTTTATTTTTAGTGTGTGTGTATGTGATCCAGAATGAATGGTTTTGGCCTGGACAAAACATTAGTTTGCAGAGGGTCTGGAAACATCATTAAACAGAGAAGGGATAAAACAAAGCAATCATTAAATTTCTAGGCTATTGAAAGTTATTGCAAATTAGTATGTTCCCCAGCCAGAAGAATATCAAATTAATCTCCAGAATGTGATCATGTTTACTTTAATCCACTGTGCTCATGAAACCTGTTCCCTGTACCACATTGCTACCTGACAAAATTGCAAGTTTATGCATGTCACAAGAGATTACTTCTTAAGTTGATCAGACCGTAAAATTAAAATTTTTTACCTTCCCTCTCTAAATCTGCTTGTTTTGTTCAGTGAAACCCATGATTTAATGATATCTAAGATTGCTTTAGACAAAATGGCATAAAATGAATATAGTGTATTGTTCAATGTTATGATTTATCAGTCATAAGCTATACCTTGTCATGTATAATATAACCATGTGGATTCAAAATACAAAGGAGCAGAGTACAGTTGTCAGCCTA
This sequence comes from Sagittarius serpentarius, assembly GCA_034782735.1. NCBI lineage: Eukaryota > Metazoa > Chordata > Aves > Accipitriformes > Sagittariidae > Sagittarius > Sagittarius serpentarius. The sequence goes on along the minus strand of JAVKLA010000028.1, from coordinate 28,026,080 downwards.
CCAAACTGCATTTTTGGTAAAAATTTCCATGAAAGTCCCTGTACCCAGGGTATTTATTTTCTCTCTCTGTAATTACCCTTTATCACTCAAAACATGCACCGTTATATCCCAGCGGTCAGTTTCTGCAACTTACTTAAGTAGTTAATATGGAAAGGAGGCATTTCAAATATATCACTGTACAAGTGCGTACAGGTATCTGAGGACACTGCGAAGATTTTAGAACTTAAATGCAATGCAGCAAGCTGCCATCTTGATATCTAAAGCTGGATCTTCAGCTAGTATAAATTCAGATATAAACTGCCATAGCTCTGCTGTTTTCTGCAATTTATACCAAGAGTCTCTCTCCCGTCACAGAGCGAATTGGTATAATATAATGAAAATTTTTAAACAAAGGTAATTCTACTGGGTTGTTGAAAAAAAGGCATAATATTGAGTAATTTTGTGTGTGTTGGAGGAGATCTGCTTTTAATTAGATTGATGCTAATTTGACATAATTATCCTGTATACAGTTAGCATCAAAAAAGATCCTTGAGCAGAAACTGGCAGTTGAACAGTAACTTTTGTTAATGAGGAAAGAGAAATGGATACCATTCACTGTGTGTAATGTAATAGAATATCACAGTAACTGTATCAAGTTATTTTCAAATAAGCCCACACACATTCTTGTATGGGCATTTTGCACTAGTCACCTTCATATGCTATTGCTTAGTTAGAAATTTCTCCAAGATTGAATTAAATCACTGAAGGATTAGCTTTCAATATTAGCCAAAAAAAATAAACCCAAAAGACCCATCACGTGTCTATTTATCCTCCTTCAATTTTGAAAAAGAATAAGCTAAATTTCCTAGGGAGACAAACTAATCCACAGTAAATATGCATAATATACTTTAAAAACTAGATTGTGAAAGTACTCTTCTGGTTAAGAACACAGTGTGGTTTGTGCCAGGTTCTTTACGCTGAATGAGATTATCTCAAAACTCCATAATGATGCAGGATCCAGCATCAGCTGTGTAAATTTTATTCCATATAAAAATATTTATGTTCATAAAGCAAAGAAACCTTTCAATAATAGAGAGGAAATGTATTACAATTACAAAGGTGTTTCAGTGTGTGTTTAGCTGATATGTAATCCACTTATTTAGCTCATGAAAGTTGTTTTAAAGTGCTTTCCTGAATAAGGATGGCTTCACAAGGTCACGGATTGACTAAGTTGTGGCTGAGTTCCACCCCTGGATATCTAGTTTGTTTTTCAGGCATTCCTTGGCTGCTCTAGCCACATTCAAAATGAATTCATTTCTTCTTTTAAATAATTGGTTTGCACATTTACTTGGAAATTCCCTTATTTCCCCCCAAGGGCATCCGCCTAACAGAAGTGGGTGAAGTGATTGCTTTATTGATGGTGACAAAAGGAAAATGCAAATTGCCTCATTTTAGAAACATAACTTGAAAGTTCCCGAGTTAGGGGTCTGGGCTTTCTATGCTCAATCAAAAAAAGCAAAACTCCTTCAAAGAGCACTTTAGAGCCTGACTCCAGCTTGGGTGCAAAGTCATGTTTCCCAGAGAACTGTCTCTGTCTTTCTTGAATGCATATGGAGTCCAAGTCAGAAACGTCCAACTTTGCAAGCTGTTAATTTCTTCATGCTGTTAATTTCCTATATCACATTCTGCTCTTATACTCTGGTATGTCTCTAACTAAAGTCGGTATTTAGATAACTAATAGTAGGTCTCTTTACTGTGCAATGATACATACGTAGCCTTTTTTAGATTCCAGGCAGGTTTGATGCTATTTGCTGTTCCAATGCAAGTAAAGGCATTCTCTACACTGGAATATCACTGTCTAATAAAAGTGATATAAAGTAGCTCAGCTGTGTGCTCAGCTGGGAGCTTGCTTCTCACTGAGTTTCTCCCACGGCTGGTTCTGCGGCAGTGAGCAGAGGAGCTGCACAGTGGTGGGCCTGGAGCTGCAGAAGGCACAGCAATATCCTCACTGCCCCTCAGGCTCACTGCGTCCAGGCTGCGACAAGGAATCTGCTCCAGATAACACCTTTCTGTCCTCTTTGAGCTATTAGCATTTCCTCCCTGTTCTACAGAAGAAAAAAGAAACCCCAGGTATTAAGTTTAATTTGTGGAGATTTGGTCACACCAAGTATAAATAGATGAATTTGGAACACCTTGGACATATCTGGGAAAGGTTTCTTGCTGTGTAAGTTCACATTTAGTCCTCAGATCCAGGCAGACCAGCAAGTTGTGTTCAGTGACTCGGTCAGCACTCAGTTGCAGAGTAACCTGTGACATTAAGTGAATACTTTGATAGTAATCATTTTATATATTTCTAGCTATCTAAAAGTCAAATGTCTAACCTAAGCTAACCAAGAATTCCTCAGTAATCAATGCAGGGATAATGGAACAGATCATGGAACAGATCCTCCTGAATGTTGAAACATGGATGACAAGGAGGTGGTTAGAGACAGCCAACATGGCATCACCAAGGGCAAATCATGCCTGACTAATCTAGTGGCCTTCTATGATAGAGTGACTGCATCAGTGAACAAGGGAAGTGCTCTGGATGTCACCTACCTGGACTTCTGTAAGGCCTTTGATATGGTCCGCCATAACATTCTTCCTGCTGAGCTGGGGAGATAATGGGTTTGATGGATGGACTGTTAGCTGGATAAGGAAAATTGACTGGGTGGCCACATCCAAAGAGTTATAGTCAATGGCTCAATGTCCAAGTGGAAAACAGTAATGAATGGTGTCCCTCATGGGTCTGTAGCTGGACCAATACTATTTAATATCTTCATCACAACATAGACAGTGGGCTTGAGTGCATACTCAGCAAGTTTGCAGATGACATCAAACTGAGTGGTGCAGTTGATATGCTTGAGGGAAGGGGTGCCATCCAGAGGGACCTTAACAGGCTGAAGAAGTGGGCCCAGGTGAATCTCATGAAGTTCAAAAAGGCGAAGTGCAAGGTCCTGCACTTATATCAGGGCAAACCTCAATATCAGTACAGACTGGGGGATAAATGGATTGAGAACAGCTCTGTGGAGAAGGATTGGTGATACTGGTAGATGATGAATTTGATATGAGCTGGTAATGTGCACTTGCAGCCCAGAAAGCCAATTATCTCCTGGGTGGCCTAAAAAGAAGGGTGGCCAGCAGGTCAAGGGAGGTGATTCTCCCCCTCTACTCCGCTCTCATGAGGCTCCACGTGGAGTAGTGCATCTAGTTCTGGGGCCCCCAGCACAAGAAGGACATGGACCTGCTAGAGCAAATCCCAAGGAGGCCACAAAAACGGTCAGAGGGTTGGAGCACCTCTCCTATGAAGAAAGGCTGAGAGAGTTGGGGTTGTTCAGCCTGGACAAGGGAAGGCTCTGGGGAGACCGTATTGCAGCCTTTCAATGTATAAAGGGGACTTATAAGACAAGCGAAGAAAAACTATTTTACTAAGGCTTGTAATGACAGGACAAAGGGCAATGGTTTTAAACTGAAAGAAAGTAGGTTTAGACTGGATATAAGGAACAAATTTTTTATGATGAGGATGGTGAGACACAGGAACATGTTGCCCAGAAAACTGTGGATGCTCCATCCCTCAAAATGTTCAAGGCCAGGCTGGATGGGACTTTGAGCAGCCTGATCTAGTGAAAAAGATGTCCTTGCACATCACAGGGGGGTTGGACTAGATGATCTTTAAAGCTCCCTTCCAACCCAAACCATTCTGTGATCCTATAATGCCTATGTCTCTCTGTGCACACAGTGATGTATCTCTTTGTCTTCCATTTTAGGGGAGAAGGACTCTATCAAGGTGCCTTCCTTCCCTGACCATACAGCGGGTCTAGATGAATTGACTTAGACTAAATAGCTTAGTTAGATATTGAATAATGCTTGCTTTATTTGATGTCTAATTTTTAGCTGTTTAATTAGTTATGTAAATTAGAGACTTTGTGCTCTTAATCTTCACTTGTTTCAGATTTTGCATTAGATAACAGTCTGGACCCTTTTAATCTCTCCTCTGCAGCACTGAAAGGGAAGAAATTAAGTATAACATTTCTTTTGTGTGGAGACAGTAAGTTATGTATACGTTTCAAGGCAAAAATGATTGTGTGTTTCTCTGAAAATGCGTAAATCAAGTGTTTCTGGTGTTGTATCAGAGATCTTCAGAAATCAGAACATGTCAAAGTTACAGATAAGGATGGTGCTTTAAAGGATTAAGAGCCATAGGGATGAAACTTAAATAGGATACTGAACATTTTAGAAGATGCATTTGACACCTTCTGTTTAAACTTTCAATGTGCATAAACAAGAGGAACCTACTCAGAGAGATTTTCAGCATTACCTTGTGAAGCCTAGGCAGACCTGCAATCCTGTTCCACTAATTTTGTTTTGTGAGTACTAGGAATCCTTGTGAGTTTTCCAGTGATTAAGCTAAGATATTGCCTTGACTTTAAACCATAAATTCCTAATCCTCTTCAGTGGTGCACATTAAAAGCAACAATTTATTTTAGATAAAGATTTTGCTTCAGAGCAATAGCAAAAGAGGAAAAAAAACACATTCAAAGTTATCTTTGAATTATTTGGAATACTGTGCTAATGATTATTCAAAATTTGGTTTAACTTACATTCAGATCTACCAGTTTCGAAAAAAAAAATCTTGCTTTAAATCTTACCCAAAATATTTACCAGCCTGTTGTAACTGTATTTCTCTGGTGTAAGATTGGCATCTGCTGGTAAGCTTCATGCAGAAGCTGAGCCACAGGGTAATGGCTTTCTTTCTTGTTTTGGTTATCCTACAGCTGGCAGGGTCTACAGGGTTTAGTTTATTTATTTGTAGAGGTAACCACAACTTTCTATAGAAATTACAGTTGTGTGGGCTGTGTCTAATGTGGAACAGCTCTGTCCTTCTTCAGATTAAATTTATAAAGAAATGTATTTGAGTTAATGGAGTGTGATTTTAAATTGATTACTGATTTTGCACTACAGTTCAACAGTCTGCTTTCAGTCTTAGCCAGGATGTAATTTTTCACTGAAAATATCCTCTCAACAGGTGCAATAGTGCTTGAAAATGCCAACAGATATTCAATGGATGGTCTGACATTTTCAGAGTGCCTATGCCTGGTGATTATGTCTAATGGGTGCTTCTTGGTTCAAGCTGCAGTTAATCTCACCTGAGTATATTATATCTCAAAAATAGATACAGAGTATCACACTTTAAAAAAATCTGTTTTTCTCTATTAACTGTCAATACAGCCTATGCCGGCCAGCTGAAATGGAGAGTCTCACATTGCTAGACACATAGGGAGGAATGCTGTCTTAGGCACGTTTTTGATCATTTTGTAAATCCAACTTGATAAACTCATCTGCATCTTTAGAGATCATTAACAAGATATGGTTCAAGATCCACAAATGTAATCTCGTCATTTGGTGAATCACAGAGTTGAGGTGACAACAAAATCCTTTCATTTTGCAATGAGCAACTTGGTTGTCAGACCTGGATTTCCAAACTTGATCCAGAGGTGGAAATGAAGTTTAAAGTATTTGCATCTTGTCACATGTACAGTACCATCAGTGAACAACTGCAAATGTAAATTACATCTGGGTGCTGGCAGGCTAGCTCTGAATTTGATAGCTTGCCCCTTCCATGTGTGCACTCATTTTGACTTTGAAGTAATGAGAAGAAAAGAAAGATGATCAGATTCAATTTCTGCAGACACCATTGCGGTGGGCTGACCTTGGCTGGCTGCCAGACACCCACCCAGCTACTCTCTCATCCCCCTTCCTCAACAGAGCATGTGGAGAAAATAGGTGAAAAAGGTTTTGGGTCGAGCTAAAGGCCCATCATGGGCAAAACAGACTTGATTTGAGAAAAAATAATTTAAATAATCTCAATTAAAATAGGCTTGAATAGTGAGAAGCAGGCAGTGTTTACCCTCGCTAACAGAGTAAGCAAAACCTCTGGAGAAGGGGAAGAATGGAAGCTGATGACTTCTGGCACCAAAAGAAAAGATCCTGCCCCACCTAAGGGCTTATAACTGCAAAATAGTTTCAAGTAACCTCAGAGTTGAAGGGAAGCCAGATGTGCCTACAAGCTAAGAACCTGGTCCACCTAACCCTAAACCATGCAAGACTACTAGCAAGAAGCAGTAAGTCATTCTAACAAGTGAATCCCTTCTGCAGGAGACAGAGGCACCTGTCTGTTGACCTGACCAGTTGTCTAGAGGCCAGGCAGGGTCCAGGATCTAGGATGTTGTGGAAGGACTGCTGAAGCTTGTCTGGCCCTCTGACCACAACCTCCTGCTGTTATTTTGGGGGGGCACAAATGATACTGCCAGGGCAAACCTGGAGAGTATGAAAAGTGACTACAGAGTTCTGGGGGTAGTAGTCAAGGGCACGGGGGGACCCAGGTGGTGGTCTCGTCAGTCCTGCCAGTGAGGGGAAAGGGTGTGAGGAAAAGTGTTCTAATAGGACAGGTCAGTAAATGGCTGTGGAACTGGTGCTGGCGACAGGGTTTTCGTTTCTGTGACCATGGGTCCCTGTTTGCAGATCAGCATCTGCTTGGAAGAGATGGGATTCATCTCAATAAGCAGGGCAAAGCTATATTCACCAATAGGATGGCTGACCTCATAAGGCGGGAGGAAGGAGATAGTAACCAGCAGTCCTGTGAGAGGCTGATAAAGAGGATGGCTGAGCAAAGGGCATGGGGTGATTTGACAGGCAGGGATCACCCAATCAACAAAACAGGTCTTAAGTGGGGTCACCTCCATCACTTGCATGTAGGCAAAGAAGTGTCTATAAGGCACCATTATGGAGAAAGCCCTCAAGCCCTCTTCAGGCCCCCAGCTTGCTGGGGATGCATGGGGGATACAGGCTTCTGAGGAAGGACAGGATGGGAAGAAGGAGCTGAGGGAGGGTGCCCTTTATATGAGAGAGCAGCTGGAGTGCATAGAGCTCTGCCTGGGGACAGACAGGTAAAGGTGACATTACAGTGGGTGTCTGCTGCAGGCCACCAGCCAGGAAGTGGATGAGGTCGTCTACAGACCAATAGGAGCAGCCTGATGTTCACAAGCCCTGGTCCTCACAGGGGACTTCAACCATCCTGCTATCTTCTGGAGAGACAACACAGCAAGACGTAAGCAATCCAGGAGGTTCCTGGAGTGCGTTTATGATAACTTCCTCTTCCAATTGATAGAGGAGCTAATGAGGAGAGGTGCTCTGCTGGACCTCATGCTTACCAGCAAGGAGGGGCTCAACGGGGATGTGAAGATCAAAGGCAGCCTTGGGCGCAGTGACCATGAGATGTCGGAGTTCAGGATCTTGAGGGCAGGAAGGAGGGTGAAAAGCAAGCTCACAGCCCTGGACTTTCAGGAGAGAAGACTTTGACCTCTTCAAAGATCTGCTTGGAAGAGTCCCATGGGATAAGGCCCTGGAGGGAAGAGGAGGCCAAGAAAGCTGGTTAATATTCAAGGATCACCTTCTCCAAGCTCAAGAGAGCTCAATCCCAACAAAGAGGAAGTCAGGCAAAAAATGCCAGGAGGCCTGCATGGATGACAAAGTTGCTCCTGGCCAAACTCAAACACAAAAAGGAATCATACAGAGGGTGGAGGCAAGGATGGGTAACCCGGAAGGAATACAGAAACGTTGTCCAAGCATCGAGGGATGAAGGTAGGAATGCTAAAACCCAAATGGAATTGAATCTGGCCAGGCATGTGAAAAACAGTAAGCAAGGCTTCTGTACAGAGGTGACAAAAAGAAGACTGGGGAAAGTAGGGCCCCATTGCTCAGTGAGACAGGGGACCTAGTTACACAAGACATGGAAAAAGCTGAAGTATGGAATGCCTTCTTTGCCTCAGTCTTTACTGGGAAAACCAGCCTTCAGGAGGGAGTGTAAACATGTGGTAGGTAATGTCTCAGTAGGCAATGCATCTCCTTACTTTACAAAGAATACTTTCCATTGTGTGTGATTTCATTTATTTGTTCCTTTTGCAAGCCAAAAGCAAAGCTAAGTGTTTGAGTTTCCTGTGTTTTATGTTAAGCAGTTGTTGAAGTCTGTTTACATTAAATTACAAGGCTGACATAAACTAGATTGTGTGCATTTTGAATACCTACCCCCCCATTCTCCCTCTGTCTCAGGACAGAGTTGTTCCTTTTCCCATTTATTTTAATGAAATGAGTAGTGCTTAACTGAAGTAACATAATTAAATCCATAAAGGTTTTTTTGTTTGTTTTTTATTCCCTGCAGAATCGAGTAATTTACCTACCAAAATGTTAACTTCTTTGCAATCATCTTCTTGCTTAACCTGCCATGGGACATACATCATATTCAGATTTTTCCTAGATTTACTTATGCTATCCCCTCATTTTGGAATTCATCGAGCTTTAACAGTGAAGCAATATATTGTGCATAGAGATGATTTATTAACCTGAAGGTACAAACCCCTCATTTCATAAGTGTGCACTTTTCATGAATGTTAATAAAGGCATGGTCAGGTGAATAGTCGTGATCATTTTAGAGTGGGTTAAGTAATTGGTGCTAGTTACCGCCTCTCAGTCAGCATTTTGGTGCCTTCGTAGTTGGACCTTATAGGTGGTCATGTTTACAGTCCTATTCTGTTGAGACATAAAGTAAAACCAGATTAATTTTAACCTCCTTGATCACAGATAAAGTATTTCATTTGAAGAAGAGGTAAAACTTTGAGTGCTGCAAGGTAATGAGTAAGTGAAGGTCAATGATGGAAGGCCAAGTGCCTGTGAATGGCAAATCTTACTTAAATTAAAAGATAAAGCCTTGAGATCTTTTAAAGGTGGCGGAATATTAGATAAAGTTGAGGAACACAGCCGTCAAAACTGAGACTCTTCACAAAACTTCCAGTGATTAAAGTCAAACTGGGGCCCTGTGGCTCCAGGCAAGTGGTGGCTCTGAGAAGACTGGTCACAAGCTCAAAGAGAGGGAAATGTCACAGGGGCAAGGCAAGGAGTAGAGAGATTGGGGGAAAATGTGGCTCTGCAGAAGTCCTCTGGGCAGCATGGATTATGGCATGGGGTCCCTCTATTATGATCTACAGCTTTGTGTTTTCTAGGTCTAGGTACATCCATTTTTATGTTGAGACCTATGGTCCTTCAAATGAATAGTATGCAATGATGAAAATCATAGAGTGGATTCTGATTTTGTGCCTACTTTTGCTATGTGCAAGAAAGTTTGAAATTACTTGACTTTTGCTATTACAAAATAGCTGAAAAAGACGTGATTACCTTGGCATCCATTGCCACACTCTGGCCATGAGGAAGTATTACCATGAGCAATGGCACCTTTCCAAATAATTTCCAGTTTCCTAGGTTCTTCATTTTCAGATAAGTTACAGTTTTCCAGTCATGATTTTAAATCTCTTAATTATTGACACATGTTCTCAGCCTTAATTCTAGTTTAGAAGGTAGAGTGAGTGTTTGGAAATTATGACTGTACTCATAATAAAATGGTCCCAAGGCAATTTTTTTGCAGTGATGCTATGAAAATAAATTTTTCATTTTAGTGCTTGTTTATATGGGGAATGTATGTACTCATATTTGCCTTTCAAATACAATCACTTTGATTTCAGAATTTCACTGATACATGATTCTTATTCAGGAGCTTTTTAGAGAAAAAAAACCTATTGTCTTTCTTAGGTATTTCACTAAAGATTAAAAAAATATTTACATGTTTATAAATGCAGTTTTAGGTGCATTTTCAAAGATCAAGATCAAACCAAGTTTGATGTCAGGAAGTGATTATTTTTAAAGAAACAAGACTATTTTGTAATATCTTTAAAGGGAATATGTCTGAGCTATTAAAGGGAATATATCTGGGCTTATGAGGTTTTCAACAGGCACACAACATTTTACAAAAAATAATTTCAGCTGTTAAGTTATTTTCTCTGGAAGCTGTCTCAGAGGCTTGAGCAACCACATTTGCTGCTGCTAACCTCACTTGTAAAGGACAGGACATCAGTTAAATAGCCTTCATAAGTTTTCTTTTGCCAGGATAGCTCTTTCTTCCTCCTCCCACCTTGTAAGGGAGAAGATAAAATTGCCTCTTGTCAGGGGAAGAAGGCAAAATTGAGGCTGAAGGGCAAAATATAATAAAGGTTGCATGTGAGAGCAAATTAGGCACCTGGCTCTGGAGTGAGAAGCCATCTCTTGGGTCTAGGGGTCTAGGCTCCCTACATACTGGTGAAAGAACTTTACGTGTTTCAATTTAAGCAATGAGAACATATAGATTTTATATCAGGTGTCACCCTGCCATTGCTAATGTCACATGCATACTGCAATGCATGTTTCCAAAATAATAAGAAGAATTGCTTGACTGACTGCTTTAAAAAATAATAGTTGGCTTACTTTTAAAATTTGAAAACATTTAAAGAGATTTCTGCTTCCTGTTGGAGTTTTCTTTCTTCCCTTACGGAGTGGCTGTACAATCATTGATTCAAGACTGGTGTTGGAAGCCGCTGGTAGAGAGGCTCTGCAAAGACAACCTGTGCTCGGTAATTCCTTCCTGAGTTACTAAGCTATCACCTGAAACACACGCTTAATTCCTGCTTTTCTTAGTGGAGGCTGGGAGGGGAGAGGTGCCTACTGAGCATTATGTGGCTGCTGGCTGTAGATGTTGTGGATCATAGTCCTGCAGTTAAGATCCTGATGTCTGGCAAAATCTTGTTTGGGGATTTTATGTGGATCTAGAGCCCAGTTCCTTTTCCTGGCTGTGTTTCTGCCTCCACAGTAAATTTTTGAGTTGAAAGAATAAAATAAATGGCTCCAGGATAAGAAGGTCTGTTTCCAGTTACCAGAAAGGCATAGAACTGTATTCTTCCTGCTAATTACACTAGCATTAGAAGAGCTCAATTTCTGACCTTTAAGGGAATCAGATAGCTGGGAGAAAGTCAGAAAAAGGCTTATCTCAGAGAGTTTCAGGCAGATTTCCAGAGTTGCAGTGGAAAGTGTTTATGGGAAGAGAGAGACATCAGGCAGGGCCTGGCAGTTCAGAAGGTCTGTGGTGGACAAGGAGTACAGTGTCACCCCAGTGGAGGCCAAGTGAGAAGACTTTATCCCTTTGTCTGCAGGACTGCTATAAAACTCGCCCAGCAGAAGTGTGGTGATTTGGAGCTGAATCCACATTTCCGAACCCAACCTCTGTGTTCTGAGTTGGCAAGGGAGTCCTTAAGATTGCTAGGCTTTTCTTTGCCTCAGAAAGACATAAGGATGTAAAAACTCTAGTTAAAAGTCTTTTTGTCTTCGCTGTCCAAGGCTTCAGTATTCATAAATTAATATTAAAGCTACCTTGCACAGATACCTTTGGAAATAATCAATTGACACCAGCCCGCATCAATCCCTGGATGATTCACAGGCTGCGAAGTTGTTTTGGATTAATATTTGCCCCATGTGCTCTGCTGATCGCTTGTTTGAACAAAGAATCTGCCTTGTAGGTTCAGCTTCTACAGTTCCTAAACATCTGATTAACTTGAAGTGAGGATATCAGGAATAATAAGATAATAATGTAGTTTAAACATGGGCAACAGAATAAAATTCATAGTGCTTATGTTTTCATGTAAGATTTAATGTTTATTCCTAGGAGAATGAACCTGATATTTCAGTAGCAAATACCTATTTCACTCCTGAGATACTTTAATTTAGCTGAGCATATGTCACAAATAAATAAAAAATATTAGAATTAGGCCAAAAGAAAAAAGACCCATTACCTTTATTAAGATCTCAATCAGGGCTTCTCACTATCTGAATTCACTGAAGTGAGATTTTATATAATGATGTAGAAAAGTAAAGATTTAAGAAATTTTTTTTTCTGAAATAAGCTGACATGTTATTTCATGGTCTAATGAGCCTCTGCTGTTCCTTGTTAGCTTTTAATAAGCTGTTAAAGCACATTGGAAATATTGTAAGACATCCTTTCCTCTTTTAAGATACTTGAAGGAGAGACTGACTTGCATCATATTGTGGTTTTCAATTTCAATTCTATCAAATTGAATTTAAAAACCAGAAAAATAAAAAAAAGGGTACAGGTTTTCTTTTCCTGAGCAATGCATAACAATGTTTTGAAAAACAGAGCTTTACCTAACAGTCATGGTATGAAATGCCAACTTTTCTCTTTACTACTTCTAACAGATCCTATGTTCAAGATTCAAATCAGTCTGAATTTGTTGAAAGTTTCTGGAAGGCAATAATATCTCAGATGTAATTTTTTCCCCTTAGTTTGTTAGGTGCTTTCTTACATGTTCGTTTTGGGGGTTTTTTTGCTTGGTTTCTGTGTTTTTTTAAGATGAGCCATATCACCATTAGGTTTCATATGCTTACTTATGTTTACTTGGATATCTGGAGATTTTTCACTATTTGGACAGGCTTAGATTTTCCCATGCATTCAGTATAAATTAGCAGGCTGCTATTGTAGGCAGTATTTAATTGACTGCATTGCTTGTCAAAGAAGGTAGAGACTTGTCACTTAGTGTTAGGCTAGCTTATATCACAGATTTGCATTTCATCTCTGAAAATGTGATGCTGGAACCACATGTTGCTGTATAAATCTGCTAGCTTTCTGGTTCTTTGAAAAGACCTTTGTTGTAACTTGCATAATGATCTATGAAATATATTAAAATTCACTGCTGTTTACTCCACTTTTTTTTTTTTTTTTGGCAGAAGGGACGACAGTGCCTAAACGCCTGCTTACTTGTATGCAAAGTTCTGAATAACTGGAATAATCTTATTTTTGAAACTTCTGATATCTCTTGAATTACTAGTTAACAGTAGAGGCCAACAGATTTGCAAGATGCTTTCAAAGCAGGCATGGTGGCTCTCAGAAATCCATGCTCCTTAGACTAGTTATGCCCAGAGTAAGGTTTAAACAGGGAAAAGCAAGCAGCTCAGTGCTGCCAGTCTCCTCATTTGTATCTCTGCAAAGCTTTCTTGCTAAGCAAATGAAGCCCTCAGTCTTACGCGTTTGGTCACAGGTAGGTCTTGCAACCCTGGTGGTTCTCCTTCACTTCTGTATTTGACGTTAATCACACAAACCCAAGCACATTGCTGCTGCTTTGCCACCAACAACAGGCTGAAAGGGGATTTCTTGGCTTTGTTTTCTGCATGTAGGAGGGTTGCTCTAACGAAGCAACATGATACAGCTGGTTTTCTCGTCCAGACACTTACAGATATCCTTTCTAATGGCAATGCTTCATGTCCTATGTTTAATGGAGGAGCGCTGGAAAATGCCTCTTTTCCAATTTTCTTGATGCTTCTTACATTATCTTCTTGTATATAATCCTCTATCTCTGATGCTCTATATTCCCTTAAAGTAAGGGCTTTAGGAAAATAAGTTCTCAAATAACCTGTAACCTCATCTAACCTTTAGAAAATCAGACACAGTGAAGGAAGAGATTTGACCAAAGAACTATAAAAGTTTAGGGAAAGGCTGAGGCAGCCGGTCAGTGGTCTATCCTGAAATCTGAAACACTATGTTCTTTTATTGGCACTGCTCCCATGCAGTTATCGTTGTTGAATGAGGCAGAATTTCTTTACACATAGATGACATGTTATACACATCAAAATATGATACTGTTCTGTGTGTTCAGTGTATGCAGAACTTGGAAAAGATACTGCTTACACTTGCTATCACACAGGAAACATCACAATTTCAAGCTTTAGTATTTGCATATGAAGTCTATGGGAGATTGGGTCCTCAGTATGTATAAGAAGTATAACTATAAAATAAATCCAAAAATTGGGAGAGAGGAGCATTCAGAAAGACACCAAATTTCTGCTATAAGCCATATATATGTTCATGTTTATCTTTAATGAACTAAGAAAAAAGAAGCATAAAAAACTAATAGTGGTGCCATACTTTTTTTTTTTTATTTCGGTAATGGATTCCTTAAAAACTGTAGTGAAACTAGATTATTCATATCTACAGTTATCTTTTAAACTAAAAAAAAATAAAATCAGAATGTCTGGGCCATCGAAAGAGAGGAGGAAAAATGCTGTAAATGAACTTCAGTAGATGAAAGCTGGGATATTCTACTGAGGAGCTTACTTGTGCTGTCTTACCCTTCCCTAGTCATCTGCTTTTGGAGGTAATACCTTGGTCTAACTGAACCTTTCAACATGGCTACTTTCAGTTTCCACTATTTCAATTCATCTGCTCATATATCCATTTCTCAGCATGTGTCCAGCTTTAAACACTGCAGTAACCCCACTGGATCAACTGGAAATGCTTTTGTCCTTTAATGCATGGTTAAGTTTTCAGAGGATCAGGATGGCACTTAGAGAATGACTTGTTAAGAAATTTAAAGGCAGCATTCAGAATGCAGAGGGGAACAATATGAAACACAGCACATCTTATTAAGTGTTTTTGAGGCTGAAAAGCAGCTGCAGTGGTATTATTCTATAATTTAACCCAAAGAAAATGCTAGATTTAGTTGTCAAGTTATGGAATCCTTTCATATTATTGTCCAGACTGTTGTATATAAAACTGTTGAGACCAAAGGTTAATTATTTACAGCACAGGCTTTCAAGTTCTTAAAAAGTGGGGTAAGCTGAAGCCAAATCTGTTCCACTGCACTTTTAAATGTAGAGAACCATCACTGTGAGCCGAACTTAGTTCCCTTATTTTTCTTTGTATAGCTATAAATAGGAAATGTGATTTCATCCATTTATAAGTGAAGACCTTCATTACTCATTTGTGGTTTGTTGTACACACAAGATAAATCTGTCCTTTTATATGATGCAGAATGAAGATCCCTGTCAGCTGTAATTGCTGTATGTAGAAGACAAGTGCTACATTATTTTTCCCCAGTGGAGTGAATGTTTGCCATGTTTAATATCATAAAATTTGATTTCCTCCTAAACCAATCAATAACCTGAGTCTAAATGCTGCCATTCCTTTCTCATTCTTCACTGTTGACAGGTTGAAATCCCAAAGTACTTACTCCTTTTTGTGAGTATTGTTTTTTGCAGCAGGAGCCACACATACAAATGCCAAAGGAACTGATGCTAACCAAGAGAAGAGCTGAGACTCTTACCAATACAGGCACAAGGAACAGACAGGGACCTGCAGTCCAGCTCCGGTCAGCCACTGGGGATCCTGCAATAGAGCTTTAATCAAGAAGGACCCATAGAATATCCCCCATCTTCATGTCCTGGCATAGCATAGCTACAGAATGCTTAAAATCAAGCAATAAGAAACAATAGCCACACTTAAATATGCCAGAGGAAGAGAATAGCAAGGGAATTGGAGACTCCAGATACCAAATGTGGTGATTGGGTCAAGCCTGAGATAGTGAGCCTGATCTATCAGCTAAGCCTCTGACAGATCTATCATCTTAAACCCTGTCTCTGGCTGTGTGTGATCTCCACAGAAAAGCCCCTTCCCACTCCCCAAAAATTCTAGAAATTATACATCAAAGGGAGATTATAGGAAGGATCTTTTCTGAATGCTGCAGGAAACTGAAAAGCACAGGATTAACATAGTCTAAATATGGTGCAAACAGACAGGGATCCAGCTTTGTCATGGATCCCCTGGGCAATGCCAAAGTAAAGAGAAAATGTTTTTAAAAGAAAAAACACAAGTCCTATATTTGATACAGATCTTCTGGACAAAAGCAGTTTTTGCAATCCAGATGAAGATTACAGGAACCACACCATTTCCAAAATGGGTTGCCAAAAATTAATTAAATGTTTACATTTGGAGTGAAGCCTTCGGTGATGCTGAAAATTTGTGGCTCCCTGGAATGTTCTCCTTCATAAAATGATTACTTCAGAATTTTTCTGCATCTACAGTCATAAAATGAACCAGTTCTTATGAAGCTGCTGTATATTAGAGAGCTTCTTGGACCCAGTATTGAGCATCATCACTTAAAAGTGTTCTCGGAGATATGTTCTCTACCAGTGTGTGTTTTCCTCCTGCTAGCATCTTCATTCTAGCATCTGTGTTAATAATTCTCTGAGGCAGTTCTCTCAGGGCATGTCCTGCAAAAAATAGTGCTTAAGCTTCCTTCTCGTCTCTGTAGTTTGTAAACCTTGTCTAAAATGAGCTGCATTGAGAAGTGCTGGAAGAAACGGCAATTACCACTGCCTTTCCCTAAGGCTGAGATTAAAAACATTTTCCTTTATGTTGTTCCTTCCAAAGGCAGGAAGACATTTTCCTCTGCTGTCTGTGGAACAGTTCCGGTGAATATTTATTTAAATAAAATCTGTGATCCTGCTTTCTGCTGACAAGAACTTTTGCTTTTCTCAAGATAATTCAGAGATTTCTGTTTTTTTCTAAGAAAGCTGGTGGAATATAAAAACTTTCTAATTTAAAAATAGGCCTGATTCAGACCAATGGTGTTTGGCTGCTATTCTGCAAATGTTTGGGCAACAGAACACTTTGCACGTTAATACATATGTTACTTCAGTGGGTTTCCTTTTTTGCTTATAAGTAAGTATAGACTTTAAATTCCTAGCTAAATCACTGCCTGTATTCTAAAATAATCATGTAAATGCTGGGTGGTTTGGTTTTTTTACATTTTGATTTGTTTTTAATTTTGAGCATTGGGAATAAAAATATAAAATGAATTTTCGCACATCTTTTTATGAAGATCCAGATTCTCATATTTACTGCATGAAACACCATTCTTGTACATGCCATAAAGTGTCTGGTTTAACAAGTTTCAGAAAATCATCTCCGTTTCCCTGCACTATTCAACACACAACAGGGTTTAAGTGCTTAGAAATACTTGGCTAGCTCTGTGTCCACAAGATGTCAGTGTGGATTCTTAATTCACTCCTATTATTCTCTGCCTTGTAACATTGCTGAAAATAGTGGTGACAAACTTGGGCAACCCCTTCTGCAGACATTTCCTGCGAAGCTGAAAGGCATATTCATCATGTAAAAATCCCATTATTGACCTGGATCTCATCTTTGCCATTTAAAGGGGGGTTTGGATCAGGCTGTTGTATCTAATCCCTCCTTGGAGAAGTACTAAGCTTTGGATGTGCCTATGGAACAGCAGAGACCAGCGAAGCTGGTCTGAGAGCTGACGCTAACAGGGCTGCTGGGTTCGAGCAGTACAAGACATTGCTGAGTGTCGGGCACCCAACCTGGAGCAGAAACAAGATGCTAATGGCATGGGGCTGTAAAAGCTAACTACAATTGCTCAGAGACAAGGCTTGTTAGGCTAGGATCATTGCAGTGTTGATGTAGCATAACAATTTTTTTTAACCTGAATTAATATTTCTGCATTGGCTTGCATTGCATCTTGTGAGTGCTAACATGTAGTTGGGTTTAACTGATTATCTCCACCTAACTAATGTTTGGCAATAGGTGCTGCATATTCATCATCCTTACTGTGTCTTGCTATACACACATCCCCGTAGCGGGGGGAAAAGGCAGCAGAATTTGGTAAGCTTTCAATGCCCAAATAGAGGTTGCTTAAATCCCACTGAATTTCATCTGAGTTGCCAGCTTTTGCTGAGGAGAATTCAATTGACCTTAATACTATGGATATGTAGTATGTAAGGGGCATTTAATCGAGTTTCACACACCACTGCTTTGAAAGCCTGCTTGAAAACTCTGAAGAGATCCTGATAAACATTTTATTAGAATGCAGTTTTAATCAAAATAGTTTACTTCGTGGAGCCAGATATAGGAGCCATTTAATATTTTTTTTTTGCTTCAGATAAATGAACTAAAGTAAACTGCCTATTAGACTACTTTATAAATCATATTCTTTAAGTGAGAGTTGAAAAGAAACAATGGCTTTGAACCAAAATTATGATAGATCTACAGAAAACATTTTCTAGCAGCATGCATAAAAATAACATGAGTGATATGCCTTGTATAGCAGAATGTGGTTTTATTTCAAATATATCTCTCAGGGTAAGGCAAACAGCAGGGAACCTACACCTAACAAAGCCTCAGCTGCTTTTTCTAGGCAATTAAAAAGAATTTTTAAAATGTATCCTTTGCCTGTCATAAGAAAGATCACAATTTTTTCAGTAAAGATGGAAGTGAAATAATACAATAAAATCATTAAAGAAGAATTCAGGTTGCAAATGTAAACATATATTTTAATTGTGTTTCATAAAACACATTTTTCTTGTACTATTGCAGTACATCCAGATGAACCACTATGTTCTTTAGTCTGATTTTTATATCATACCTTTCTGTGTAATTGCAGTTCTGGTCATCCTTAAATGTAGCTTACCATATTAGTGGATAAGCTGGGAACTAGACGTGTGAGAGTCTGAAGAAACACTGTGTGCTTCCCATCTTTATTACACTGTGAAAAGCTGCACTGTTGCTTAAAATGAGTTGATCAGATATTAGATCTCAGATATTTGTGTGGGAAAATTCTTTGTAAATGTTAAGATGGTGTACCACTGTTCACAATAATTTGACTCTTCTAAGTTTTTTGATTCTCCAACTATGTATTATGTGCCTGGCATGTTTGCAGTATTTGTGTTACAGAAGCCTTCTCTTTTATTCTCTTTGTCAGGGACCTTAGGAGTAGATATCACAGAAAGTTCCCAATTTGGGAACATACTCAGATGTTCTTGTGGGTCCCACTGACTCGAAACAAGTATGGTCTGAGATTTCAGCACATGCAAACATCTTTTGTTTCATGCAGGCATTATAGAAGAAAATGTCAAGTGTAGAATATAATTCTTGTCAATACCATGTGTTCTGCTTACTCAGCTGAATAATTAGTCTGTGCTATAGATTCAGTCTTTGGTACTGAACACTTGTTTTTTGCTGTTTTGAAACAAGATCCCAATTCCTGAAAAACATGCTTCTGTGATGATAACTGTTTGATGGCCCTTTATCACACAGATAAGTTCACTAACTTTGGCAGGTCTATATGTATATACTGCCTTTGGCTCTTCTTTATCTCTGTTTTTTTCAGTGTATGCTAGCAAGTAGGATTCTTCCATCAGTAAAACCATTGTAATTTTCAGATATAAAGAACAAGGACAGTTCAGAGAAATAGCTTTCAGCTTCTACAACAAATAGGTATATTCTTTTAAGATGCTGCTTTCAACAATAGCCAACTGGACTACTGTATGTTGATAGATGTTAGCAGGAGCTAAAAGACAGATATATACCCCATACATTTAACCTCATCAAAATATATTGATGTTACTTCAGTGAGGTTTTGCCTTATTCCTGATTGAAAGAATTGCTGAAGGAAGCTAATGTCTTGCTGGTTGCTTCCTTGGGTCTAAGCTTGCAGACCAGTAGTCGAAGAAGCTGCATAAGTGCAAAATGACCCCTTTTAATACGTATGGACTCAACAATAAAGATGTTATTCTGACTGATGAACCTCTCAATACATGTGACCATATTCTGAGATGGTCATATGACCATGTTTGAGCAATACCGACGCTTCCTACATTTTCCATCTGGTCTCTTAGGGAAAAGAAGCTAAGTCTTTTGTTCCTCTCTTAATTAGTCCATAAAAATATGAACCCTTTGGACAGTTTAAACAAAATACAAAGAATGTGAAAAACACCTCCAAGATAATTAAATACCGTCAAGCTTCACAAAAGTTGTGAGGAGAAAGAGTCAAATCACTTCTCCTCACAGAGAAAAAGGCAAGTGGGTGGCATCTCATGGAAGGGCAACTCAGAGGGCATGAGCAGCTCAGGATGTTTCTGGAGTGCATTGCTAATAACATCCTGACACACGTGACCAAGGAGATGATGACAGGAGATGCTGTGATGGACCTTATTCTTACAAAAAAAGAACTGGCCAGGGATGTGAAGGCTGAGGGCAGCCTTGGCTACAGAGACCGTGAGTTCAGGAGTGGAATTCAAGATCCAGTGATAAGGGATCAAGGCAAAAAGGAGGATCACAAGCTTTGACTGCAGGAGGGAAAACTTTCATCTGTTCAAGGGACCTGCTTAAGAAGAATGGCATGGGAGATAGCCCTGAGGAAAAAGGAGTCCAGGAGAGATGGTAGGTTTTCAAGGATCGCCTCTGCCAAGCTAAAAAATTGTCCGACCCCATGTGCAGGAGGATGGCAGGAGGCCTGCATAGATAAACAAGTAGCTCCTAGCTAAACTCAGACTAAAGAAGAAACACACAGGAGGCCAAAGCTGCTTCAGGTAACTGTGGAGACAAGAAATACAGAAACATTGTTCAAGTGTGCAGAGATGGGGTTAAGAAAGCCAAAGCTTATCTGGAATTGAATCTGGAGGGGAACAGGAAGTACCACAAGATGGGCTTCTACAAATACGCTGGCGGCAAAAGGAAGACTGGGGAAAACATATTAGGAAGAATTTCTTTACTGACAGGGTCATTAGGCATTGGAACGGGTTGCCCAGGGCAGTGGTGGAGGCCCCATCCCTGGATGTTTTTAAAAGTTGTGTAGATGTAGCGCTGGTTTAGTGGGGGACTTGTCAGTGCTAGGTTAACGATTGGCCTAGATGATCTTATAGGACTTTTCCAATCTAGGCAATTACTCTGTGATTCTATGGGTCCTTCGCTGAACTCCGTAGGGAACCTAGTGACAAAGTATGTGAAAAAGGCCAAGGTACTCAATGCACCTTTGTCTCAGTCTCTACCAGTAGAATTTGCCTTCAGGAATACTAGGCCCCTGCAGCAGTGGGAAAGCCCAAAGTAAGGAAAACAGCCTGGGTAAAGGAGAATTAGGTTAGGGAACATTTAAACAAACTGGATGTTTGGGACCTGATAGGATGTACCCACAAGAATGGAGGGAGCTGGCCAGTGTCATTGCCAATTATCTTTGAAAGGTCATGGTGATCAGGGAAGGTTTCTGAGGACTTGAAGAAAGCAAATGTCACTCCTGTCTTCAAGAAGAGCTAGGAGGATCTGTGGAACTATAGGCTGGTCACCTTCACCTTGATTCTGGGGAAAGTGATGGAGCAAATAATTATGAAAACCATTTAAAAATTTATAAAGGACAAGAAGGTGATTGGACATAGTCAGTATGGATTTAGTGAAGAGGAAATCATGCTTAACTAACTTGATTGCCTTCTATGAGGAAATGACTAGCTAGGTGAATAAGGGAAGAGGATCGGATATTGTTTACCCTGACTTTAGCAAGGCTTTTGACACTATATCCCATAACATACTCATAGACAAAGTATGAAGCACAGACTAGATAAGTGAACAGTGAGGTGGACAGAAAACTAGTCTCAAAGAGTTGTGATCAGCCATCCAGAGGCCAGTCAATAGTAATGTACCCCAGCATTGATTATGGGGCCAATATTTTTTTAAAATTGTCATTAATGACCTGGTTGATGCAACAGACAGCACCCTGAACAATTTTTTAAATTATATCAAACTGAGGGGATATGCCAGATATCACTGTGATACACCAGTTGGTTGTGTTGCCATCCAGAAGAACTGCAACAGGCTGAAGTAGTGGTCCAACAGGAATCATATGAAGTTCAAGAAAGGGAAATGCAAAGTCCTGCATCTAGGGAGGAATAACCCCAGGCCCTTGTGCCCACTGGAGGCTGACCAGCTGCAAGGCAGCCTTACAGAGAAGGTCAAGTTTAACATCAGCCAGCAATGTGCCCTTGCAGCAAGGAAGGCCAATAGCCTCTGGGGCTGCATTAGGAAAATTGTTGCTAGCAGGTCAAGGGAGATTATTCTTCCCCCTACTCAACACTGGTGAGACCGCATCTGGAGCACTGTGTCCAGTTCCGGGCTTCCCAGTACAAGAGAGACATGGGCTTAATGGAGCAAGTTGACTGAAAGGCCATGAAGAAGATTAAGGGACTGAAGCACCTGTTGTATGAGGAGAGCCCGAGAGAGCTGTGACTGTTCAGTCTGGAGAGGAGAAGGCTCAGGGGGATCGTATCAATGTGGGTTGATACCTAGTTGGAGGGGGTAAAGAAAGCTGAGACAGAGACTTTTCAGTGGTATCCAGTGGATGGACAAGAGGCAATATGCACAGATTGAATTGCAAGAAATTCCATTTAAACCTGTCCTGGTTTCGGCTGGGATAGAGTTAATTGTCTTCCTAGTAGCTGGTACAGTGCTGTGTTTTCAGTTCAGTA
>JAVKLA010000028.1:27974314-28003948 GCA_034782735.1 Sagittarius serpentarius | reverse complement strand
CACGAGCTTTATTTTTTTTTCCTGATTCTCTCCCCCATCCCACTGGGTGGGGGGGAGCGAGTGAGCGGCTGCGTGGTTCTGTGTTGCTGGCTGGGGTTAAACCACGACAAAACCTAAGGAAAAAAAAATACTGTGTGGGTGGTCAAGCACTAGAACAGGTGGCTCACAGATGCTGCACAATTCCCTGTGTGGATCTTGTCGTATCATTGATTTTTAAAGAACTCCTATCTGACTTCAGAAATGAATCTCACTTAAGAACTAAGAGTATAATTCGCACTCAAGTTCAATGTTATGATGTCTCCTCGCTGTTAGCAGAGGAATCGCCCACTACTAGTCTCGGTAGCTATTTTGATTGCATCAAGATGCTCTTTTTTTCCTTTTTTAAGGTTGAAACATCTGATCAGTTTCACTGTGAAATAGGATTTAAAAGTACTTTCTGTTTATTTTAGATGTGGATTGGTTTGGAAAAGACTGACCTCACATTTGAAATTAAAAAGTCAGATCTCTCCCGCTTGTAACCAACTTAATGTATGTAATATTCTCTGAACATATAAAGATTGTGATATCCGTGCAACGTTGTCATTTCAGGGTTGCCTTTCTTCAGGTCCATTTTTGAATCAGTGCAGTGAGGCATAACAACTGAGGCAGAACTCACACTGATACTTCTCCTAACTCCATCACACTTGCTGTGCTAATTCCCACGCAAAGTCCAGACTGGTGACACCTTTTTCCCATGTGCTTTTACTTTACTACTTGCTTTACAGACATATGCAAGGCAGTGGACCTCATTTACTGTTTCAGCAATCTCTAGCTGTCATAAGTCCTCTGTAGACAGAGCACCACAAATCAGCTAAAGAGGGTGAAATTCCACTCACTTTCAGCCAAACACTAATGCAGAAGCTACTTTTAGTAACTTAGGTGCACTCAAATGTCTCCCTTAGATAGAAACTCTTCCACAGTGATAAAGAATAGCCTTTGAGCAGAATACCTGTAAACATTTCTCCCAATTTAGGGGTTTATTTCTGTAAAAGTTCAAACTCTTCTTACTTAGTAGTTTGGTCTTTATAAAGATGGCCATGTGACCTCTAAATTCAGAGTCCATGCCTTTTGCTGAAATAATAATGATGTCAACCCTTATAAACGTACACTTGGTCTAAAAATAAAATCAGAATTTTGTCAGTGTTGTCTAAACAAACTCTATAGCATTATTTCAAAGTGTTACCTAGGAAAAGAATTCGTCACACTGAACTTATCCATGATTTTGTTCCACTGAAATTTTAATGTGATCCCCTACAGTTATACATATTTCTTGGGGTCTTATTCAGCTAGAGGGTTGATGCTATGATGGAAATATGGTCTTATCCAAGAGGAAAGAGGAGGGTGTTTTGTCATTACGGTGCTGCCCAGACATACAAGAAATTTGGGGTTAATTCCAGTGTTTTTCTTAAGCTTCCTGTATGATCATTGGCAAGTTGTTCTGCATGAAAATTACAATAATAGTGTCAAAGCTGAAGTTGTACTAAATGCTTCTAACTCACTTCCCCTGCTAATTTCTGTGCTCTTTGTTCTAAAGCTGGGGTAGAAATTCTTCTGTACTGTTCTCTGTCCTCCTGAATATTTAGATTATAAGATGTTTCGTTCATGGGTTGACTTAATGCATGTTTTTATCATGTTTACACTCAATACCACCACTGTCTGGATAGGGAATTTTAATAGCAATAACTAAACATATAAAATCATCCTAACAACTTGAAGAGGGTAAATTGGAATGACACAGTCAGTAATATTACCAAGCTATATACCTTTCATCTAATCTAATCATAAAGATGCTGGGCCTAAACAAACAGTTAATGCATTAGTACGGATTGACTTAATTTATTGAAAGGTGCTGCAAAAGGCTTCTGAAGCACTATTACCTTGCTCTGAATGTTAGAATAACAACAACAACAAAGTCCTCATTCAATCCGTGCAGCTTTGGGACCTGCTTAACAGATGCTAATAAGCCTGTTGGAAGGGTTCATATAAATCAATGCAAAACAAAACAAAATCCGTAAGATAACCCTCAAGCAATTGGTTAAACCTTGTTATTCCCTATTCTCTGGGCCAGCAGTTTAATCAGGCTTCTCAAGAGACCACTACAGTGTGCGTCTCTGAAAATCAGTGTCATTGACATTGTGTTATTGGAACAATAATATACCTGTTGCTGCTGTAAATGACTGTTTAATATCCAAAAATTGGTCTGGTTTCTGAGAGATCAATGAGAAGTAGTTTATCTTTTGTCACAGGACAATTTATGATTATGCCTTAATCTTATTATAGCTCTCAAGAAAATCAAATGAAGTCTTACTATAGCAATACAGTTACACAGAGATAGTGTAGTTTAAAGTTTTGTTGGCATGTCCATTATAAATCTTTTATTCCAAGGAGGTATGCATTGGCTCTGAGCTAAAGCTTGGCAAAGTGATCTTACCACTGTGGGAGATTATTTCTAAATACAGTTCCAATGAAGTATCTTTTTAGTGTGTGAATGATAAGATTCAGCAGAATGTAACTTTACCAGTGGCAGATACCCATATTTAGGTTTCTCTTCATTAAAAATAGGAAAGTAAAAGATTTATTTCTCTTTCTACAGTTGCTGAGGAGAAGATATGTTCAGGATAGCTAAACTCAGACCATCTTTGTGCACCTAAAAAAAGAGGGCTAATCCTGGTCCCACTGCAGCCTGCTAAAGATTTTCCATTGACTTCAGATGGGTAGAGATTTTAAGCTGCTCACTCACAGAATTTCTCTTCCACTCTCAGTCTGGCCACCTGAGAATTTTCCTCATGATTTGCATTCATTATTATCAGTGTCAGTAGTGTAAAGTGTCAATTGAATGTATTTTGCTTGGAGAGGATGGATTGCCCAGTAAAACACAAGCAGAACCTTGTCCAATCCCACTGAATTCAGTAGCAAACATTCTATTTACTTCAACATCCAGAAAAACTGGTGTTTAAATATTAAAAACAGGACATGCAAAGATAGTTTAAAAAAATAGTTTTTTCCAGTGTTTTGGGATTATCTAATAGTTTTGATTGTCACTGCTTATCCAAATCAGATGGTATTTTAAAGTACCAGGACAGCATCAAGCTGTTGCTTGTCCTAAACCCAATATTTCTTAGGGTAAAAACCCAATACTGGGCACTTGTTGATTTGGAAGAAAGAAAAAAAAAGAACTTGAGATAACTTAAAACCAAGTCAAATACATTTGACATTTTCCAAAAATTTTTGTCAACAATTAGAAGAAAAGTTTGTGGTTAAAAGACTATATTGAAAAATCAGGTTTAGAGTTATACAATGGACATGGTAAAATGCCTTCCTACAAAGAATGTTAATTACTAATGACTGTGTATTTGGTATCCTAGATGGATTTTAGATCAATAAAATTCAAGTTCAGTGTTTATTTTACAGTAATAGTCTAGTAACAAGGAAAACCAAGAAATACAATAATGACAAGTAGTTTAAACATCTACTATTTACCTCACTAAGACAACAAAGATGACTCTAAATGGAATTATGCATTATTCTCTTAATGAATGCATCTTTGGTTCACAAAACTCTTGGACAGTTCATGCATGCTTTTATCTCCTGCTGAATAGTAACAAAAGGCAAACTTAGAAGATATTTCAGGAGATTTGACAGTAAAGTGCCTAAGTCTCATTAACTTTAAGGTCTTTTGAACATCTTGACTCATTTGAGAGGAGAAAATTATAGTGCAGGTGCTCTCCTAAGCCCTCCAAACTTCTGAGTAGGTACTTCTGATCTGTAACTCTTGGTTATAGATTTTTGATGAAAAAACTGACATTACTATTTATAATTTAGAATAATCTCAAAATCTATCATAGAAATATAAGTCTAGAAGGAATGGAGTGAGACCATGTACTCTGTCCCTACCTCATTTGTGCAGTATCAGCTGTATCATACTGGACAGTGGGTGTCTAACCCATCCTTAAAGATCCCTGATGCTTAAAGACCCTGAAACTCCCCAAGAATTCAATGCTTTGCTATCCTTATCCTTATCCTTATCCTTATCCTTATCCTTATCCTTATCCTTATCCTTATCCTTATTTTCCTGACAGCAAATCTGAATATTCCCTTGTGCATTTGACACTCCCCAACAGCATGAGAACAGACAATGCCACTCCTCTTTGTAAGAGTCATATAGAAACACATTGAAAGCTGTTGTTTTGTCTTCATGACCTCTCCACTCCTTTCCCATCTCCATTCTGAATTTTGAACAAATGGGAACTTTTTGTAATTCAGTTGTTGTTCCCAGTTATCATTTTCTAGCTCACTCTCTGCGTGGCCAAAACTCGGCATCATATTCCAGCAGAGGCCTTGCCAAGGCTCTGGTGACTTCCGTATAGGTATGTGTGTATATATATAATTGCCTTTCATACTGTTTGCATATTTTGCAACATATTATTGCTCAGTTCTTGCTTGGCTTCCAATTCAAAATAACACCATCCTTTTCTCTGAAAAACAGTCAGCTGGCAGTTGTTTATCTGACTATTTTCTCTTTAGTACAATAGGCTCTTTACCTTTAATGATATAAAGATATTGTCTTTTTTCCCCAGACAATTTTTATTTTTCCAGTTTATGAACATCATTTTCTAAGCCTGCTCTTCAGGTTCCTGATGGTCATTCTCAGCTTAGCATCTTCAGTTTTAACAAGGATAGTCTTTTTTTTGTCATCCAACTTAACAAAAATCACTAGGAATGCCAGGTTTAGGGATTTCTAGTGTACTGATGACCAGTAATCATTATAAGTAAGGGGTTTTTTTCAACCAGTTTTGTTCTCTTTTATAACCTCTATCACACTCCCTTGTTTTGTTCATGAACAGTTATATGAAACAGTCAAGGGCCTTAACAGAAGGCAAGATATTTGGGTTAAATTGCTTTTCCTGTCACAGGAGGAATGGGGATATTATATTGACAAATTTATATACACTTGCTGCTCATCATCTTGTAATCCACTATGCAGTTACAGACTTTTTATTTGTTCTAGTGTTTTTCTGGAAGTCTGTAATTCTATTGTAAAATCTCCATCTTTTTTGATGTTCTGATTTTCTTCCCATAGATTCTCAAGGATACCTTTTTAGGTAATTCTACTTCAAAGAAAGAGTAAAAAGTTAAATAGGCAGAACAGGGAAAGTAAGAGCATTTTTTTTTCCAGTGTTTATGTATATTTTTGTCCTTTTTAAAAGTCTTATTGAAGAAGTGCATGAAAGTGGGCTTGTGTTTTGTCTGGGGAGATTTCAGACTATTGCTGTTCATCCTTGCTGTCCTGGTACATCATTGCAATTTGATCAAGGCTTATAGCCCCTCATAGACTTGAACACCAAGGGAATATGGAAGAAAAATTTGTTTCTCTCCCCACAGAATTTACGATCTAAGGTGACCTACTCCTGCTTAGGCTGATGGATAAATCAGTCCATGAAACCCCTAGGTGAATTTTGGCTTTGATGATCTGTGGCTGTATCAACAGCAGCAAGTATTATGGTAAAATCAGAATGAATTTTTGGAGTAGTTAGTGCCGTAGATCTGACATCCACACTATGTGTATTTCAAAGATTTTACTTCAGATTAACTCAAGTATGGCCCTATTGACTAAGCATGCCCTGGCGTTGGCATGATGAGATGTGCTTTGGTTTAGTTTCATGTGAAATGAATCTAGTTTGCATGCTCTGGGGCTACAATGTGGCACAAACCAAAGTACAGTAAGTAAGGGGGTATTAGGAGATTTCTTTCTGCGGTGCAGTCCTTGGTCACACTAAAGCACTATGTATTTTCTAGGGATACTCCCATAATTTTGGATGAGTTGGCTGGTATCCCTAATGTTGAGAGACATCATCTAACTTTAAGGAGTTTATAGTCAGTTCAATAGTCACTTATGCATCTAGCTACCATTAGTCTAGGGTTTCAAATATGCCATGGAGGTCGCTTTTGTAGGAACATGTAGATTTTGCATCTTCCGTCTGCCTTGCTTCAAGGATGCAAAGCTAAAATACAGTTGCTTTCTCTATTTCTGATTTGCTTTGCCAAAACTCACTGTATGGCCAGTGTTACAGATAAATCTGAGGAGTCTACAGTGTGGCAAAAAGTCCAGCAGCTTCTAGAATGGTAAAGATTTTTGTGATCATTGTGATTACTCAGAGTCTAGTTAAATGAGTCTTGCTGTGTGTGAAATATGGAGACTATGCTAAGGAGAATGTGTATATGCATATGTACATGTACAGACATATATTTAAGTTGATTTTTTCCTTTGTTTACTGTGCCTTTACATGTGCCTTGTAGCAGCACAGTAGTAAGGAATGAGGAAAGGGCATCGTTAAACTATTCAACTAACTAAACATCTTCAAATTAATGGGTGGTTTTCTTTGCTCCTTGGAAGGGTGTTGTGTGTAATGTGCAAGGAGGGGGTTTTTTATGCAGTTTCCTGCCAAGGTAGAGGAAAATCCAGTGCATGCCATGGTATCAGGGACAAGAAGGATACAGGGTGAAGGCTGTGTGTACTGTTCTCCACTTGCCTGGTAAACTTTTCAGGGGCTACTATTGTAAAAGCAGTTGCAGCTGTGTGGCAAGAGAGAAGCAGCTCCAAAGTATTCTAGAGACCATATTAACATGGCCATTATTTAGGTCACATATAATGAGGCACCGCTATGCATTAAGGAGACATTTAGAGAGCTGAGGCAGTGACTGGGACTTGGCACATCTGCTCCTGCCTATTCCATCAGCTCTTGCAACGAGGTCATGGCATGGGGCTCCATGTCACTTGATGAAAACACAGATGGGGTTTGCGGCTATCCATCCTTTTGCAGACCTGAGCTCTGTTCCTCTCAGAAAAGTTGCAGGCTGCACTCATCCTGGAGACACTCTCTGTGCCATCGTCCTCATTTCTGCCTGCCCCAGCCTGCTGTGTAGGTGCTTCTCCCACATGAGCACATTCTCTAAGGAAGGACCATCTGCTCCTCTCTCGGCTGGCTTCCTGAAATACCATTAAGAAAGACAGATCACTCTCCTCTCTTTTGTTCAGCCATATTCTTTTGAATAATTATGGTTTACAACTCACCCACAACAAGCTGTGAGCAAACAAGTACAGCAGTTCCATCACCTGGCAAAGCCCTCAAGGACAGTATGGGAAAGGGGCGTGCTGGTCTTCATGTTTCTCTTAGAACTGCACATGCAGCTTCAGTGCAAAATCAGGCATCATCAGGCCTCCCAAAGCTAGGGCAACCCTGCCTCAGAGCTCTGTGTCTAAATGCCATATGATGGATTTTCATCAAGCAACCTGTAGTACAAGGAAATTTGTAGCCCAGAAAAAACTATGGGAAAGAAATGCTTGTGCAGACCTTAATAGGGAAGAATTAATAGTGGACATTTCACCTGTGCTTTAAATTGTGCATCTTAATTAATAATAAAGTCTTCCCGATCAATGTATAGTCATTGTCCAAATTTAAAAAGTGGAAAATCTTTGTTAGGCACAATGAAAATGGCTTAAAAAAGAATTATTTCAGCATTTTATTTTTGAGTATTTCACTGTTCCTCCCCCTAGTATTTTGGAGAGGGGTATGAAGGGAAGAAGGCAGTATGCTGTTTTATAAAATACTTGCTCAACTTGCTTTAAAATGAAATGAAAAGGGATGACTCTTCTTTACATCATTTCAGAATAAAGAAAATACCCAGTGATTCTTTGGTATTAACCAAACCCAGCACCACTGTTCCCACCGTGGCTGTGGATGGACCACTGTGCTTGAGCAGGAAGAGTCCTTGGTAACTCAGTAAAATCTGAAGAGACTTGAAGAACAATTGAGCACAGCGTCTCCCCCAGACTGTGTTGCTCCTGCCTTTGCAAGGTTCATAAACAAAAAGCCTCAGGCTTTATATGACCACTGGTATTTCACAGCATTATACTTTTTTATCTTCGGCGCTTTTTATGTTGTATAAACAACCTGCCTTCACCTCCTGCACCAAAACCCGGTAGCTACTGGTAGTTAACGTATATCTTCCCACCTGTTTCTCAGGTCAGCAACTGTGGTATGATGTGGTCTAGGAAAATAAGCTGATTTTGTCAGATTCTTTTGATATCATAAAAGGAAAGTTTGTCCATGATTTAAGATGCCTGGTAGGATTCACTTCAGTGCTACTAATTTCTGTATTGTTCCTCCTGTAAACTGTTTCCAGCAGTACCCAATATTCTTCTTGCCATTGGTATTTTCAACAGTCAGGTGAAGGGGCGTAGTCAGTAGTGCTTGTGAAGGATTTTTGATAGGGAATTTTTTTTCTCTTTTTCTAAATGCAGAAAGGAGTTGTGCAGCAGGCATGTAAGGGTCAATCCACAGTTTTGCATTTGAGAAGGCAAAGTAGCCAGGTAAATTTAAAGGATCCCTTTAATTTTCCCAGTCTGTACAAGGGGGAAGTCCTGCCACAGGTGGAACAGGAGCTCTACTTGAGGAAAGTCAAAGAGGAGGGATTGGGAGGATAACGGGGTCCCTCTCCTTTTTCCCAAGGGGGAAAGGTTAGCACACCCTGGAGAAAACACCCCACCAGTATGAAACACTAACACAGTTATGCAGCCTTAGGAGGTATGTCAAACTTCAGTGCAGTCTGAATAAGGATGTGGATTTGATAGCACTTCTTAAAAAAAACCCCAACCTTTAAACAGAAAAAAGGTTTTCAAACCTAATTATAGCAAAAGTCATGCTATAGCAGTTTTAAAAGATACACTGGTGTCTGTATGTTGTGAACATAGCTTGGTGACTCTCAGTGTACTTGCTGTATTATTATTTTGGGGGTCAATAGGGAGAAAAGGAACCAGCCAAACATTTACTTCTTCACAGATTTTAAGGCGAGAAAGAATCATGATACTCTGATCTACTGCACAACCCCTTTTTTGTAGCTTTTATTTACATGTACTGAGGTTAAAATAAACAAAAATAATAATGCTTAGAGCTCATGAATGAAAGCAATAAGCACATGAAACCTCAGCTGTGTAGCTCCACATACCATATTGTATGTTCATTATGTACTCGGTTAAGTTGATGGGGAGAAAATTACCTCCATGGTCTGAAAATGCACAATGTTCATCCTAGGGAAAAGATGAGTTTTGGGCTCTGAGTGGAACATCTGCTGTTGGGAATATGGGAAGGGACACACAGAGGTGCTATCCCTCCCTCCCTCCCTCCCTCCCTCCAGTTCCTCTGACATGTATATTTCTTTTCACCGGACGTTAGGTAGCTTGTAGAACCCAGCAGCTGACTTGAGATCATGTAATCAAACCCTCATAGCCAGTACATAGCAGAGAATGGTTAAGTAATCCAGGGACACAGCCCAGATACATTTTCTGATGCTTTTCCACTGTTGGAGTTTTTTTCAGTATATATTGTCAAATACAGTGAGATGTAGGACTTACATAAGATGTGGCAATGGGATTATTATTTCTTTAGATCTATTCTTGTAGATCAAAACAAATTAGTTGTGGAGTCATAATGATGCTTTTTCGCTCCATTCATGAGACTGTCTGATTAGCTACTGTCTCCTACTTCTTGCTGAGCTCCTTTAGTTTTAAGCAAAGACAGCCATATCCTTTAGAAAGTCTAGAGGAAAACACATTTTCATTAGATTATTGTTACTTCCAACTGAATGGCTCCAGCATCACTAGTTGACTACTAGGCTGCTAAAGCATCTCAAAGAATTCAGAAGAA
The DNA here is from genome assembly GCA_034782735.1 of Sagittarius serpentarius. Taxonomy (NCBI): domain Eukaryota; kingdom Metazoa; phylum Chordata; class Aves; order Accipitriformes; family Sagittariidae; genus Sagittarius; species Sagittarius serpentarius. Next base: position 27,994,205 of record JAVKLA010000028.1, on the reverse strand, counting down.
GTTAACATGTTTTGTGAGGTTTGGTAAGAATAAGCTAGAATGAAGGTGAAACTTGAATTAAGGTGGATTAATGACAAGTATTTCCTTAATCAATGAGAAAGATTGCTTCAAAATATAATTCCTTCCCCGCTGCCTCATTTGATAACTTTCTGTAATTGTTCTCTAATTTGTCTAATTCTCTGTTTCATTACTGAGTGGGGTGTAAACTGCATTCACTGAAGATTATTTGCTGCTCTGGAAGACAGAATGATTTCGTCCATAAAATCCATTGATCACATGCTTTAAAGTTGTTTTGAATTAGCTTAAAATTATCAGTGCTGCTTCATAATAATAAAGATGACATTAGACAGGGCTGTGATAAACATTTTTAAATTCAGGGAGCTTTTTAATAATGAAATCTGTTATCAGCTGAAGGGCATATCTCTTACCGCTTGCTGTCAAGGGAATCAGAGCAGATTCTATTTCTAATTCAGTTATCTCACTTAGATGACTGAACAAAAGTGCAACAATTTCAGTCTGGAGAGTCTTGAGTGCACAGAGGAATGGATGGGTACGAAAGATGTAGATACACTACAGCAATGACGTTAAGCATTTCTTAAATTTACCAAAAAAAAAAAGTTATAATTATTTTTCAGATGTATGTCCCCACTAGTTTTTCCTATGCTTTGCTTTTTTCCTAAGGCATTAGAGGAGCAATATCAGAAGTGCAAAGTATCAGCCCTTTAAAGGTGTGTTGGGTAGATGCTGACATGAGAATAGTTTTATTCTTGGTTGATGTCCTGTTCCTAATTTAGAAAATACATAATTTAAACTATCAAGATTATTGAATCATAAGCTGAAAAAAAGTTGGAAAGATATTAATTTATTTTTATTTTTCCTGATTTATGATGCTTTTAGATCTCCTTTTCTCACAATTTAGAAATGAACGAAAGCACCGAGAAATCTATTTACTTTCTAGAGAATGGACTGTGATTCCCTAATTCACACTGGTGAGTAGTTTCTTCAGCAGACATGTTAAAAGTGTACTCACTAGACAAAGGAATTCTTTATGAGTGTAGGTTGTTGAGATGTGAGAAAAAAGGGGACTCCTGGCCCATTTTTACCCTCACAGAACTGCCCAGAGATAACTGGCTAGCTAGTTTTACTCAAAAGCTGCTCTAGCTGTCTGGGTTTGGTTGAGTTAGTGCTGTGTATCACAATGAAATAGCTCAGTATGGTAGGAAGTATTTAGTTCAATTTGGGAAATATTTCCCATATAAGAATTTTAGTAGTCCTCTAAATTTTTATCAAAACAATCGGAAAAGTAGATGTTTGCTTTCAAAGGAATCTTTCATCACATATTTTTCTATGGGATTAGCAGGCAGAATGCTTAGGCTTGCTTGCTTTGAATGTGTGATTCCTTGCAATGTCTTCATATTGTTTTTTTCAACTCTGTCAATAAGTGATTGTTGAATATAATGTCAGGTCTCTGTGGATCTTTGTGATGTTATTCTTATTTATCAAATTGCCATGCATGGTTAGTATTCAGGCAGGGAGGAGATACTCCATTTTTCCGTGGGTGCAGTTCCACAGTCAGGTAATTCACACCACTCCTACAGATTTTAAAAGCCTTTCAGCAAGTGCAGAAGGGGCTGAGCAAACATCTGAGTTTGCTGGTCTTACACTTTCACGTTTGCTGCACTCATACTAGTGCTCCTCGCAGTCATTATTCCTCGTTAAAATAAAGGTGTTGCTCAGGGATTTCAAGGACTGTGACTGAGCTCCCGTGAATATTGACAGCTATTGGCTGCAGCTTAACATTGTCTAAATTGCATGAATAATCATCACTTTTTCTTCTTCACCATTATCTTCTTTGAAAGCTACTCATTTGGTTTTTAAATCTCTTTGGGGACAGCACTGTGAAATGGAGATGCCATCTGTCATCCTGTCTGAGACCAGACCTGCAAATGCAATGCCATCATTGTGTTGCTGTCACAATCAGAGCACATAATATGTTGACAGGATAATTGCCTTGAATGCCACCAGCTTCCACTTTGAAGGTAACAGATTCCAGAACTAAATTAGGATTCAAACACGGCAATTGTTCTCTTGTCTCTTGTATTACTTTCCCTTCACAGTCGGCCCCTCTATAAAAAAGATACAAATGCAAACAATTCAACAGTTATCAATTTCATAAATGATATGAGCTATGTTGTTTCTAACTCTATGGAGGTTTAGGAAGGCATGAGGTGGTGGTGGCACTGTTGAATCTATACACCTGTGTGAGGCACCTTCTCAGTTTGCTCAGAGTCTGGAGGGAAAGAGCTCTCCAGAAGATGATTCAGCCCATCTAGAATATGAATTACCTGAAGAGCACATCTCACCACTAACTGCAGAGGAAATGAAGTAATTTTCCTAATTGAGATGCCAAAACCTGGGTGGGGTAAGTCCAGATTGGAGAGTCTAGCCATGGGGAGAGGGGGAAGCTTATTCTGTGACCTTTACTATGACGACACCACACTTGGGAATAGTCTATCCTCATCACTTTTTCCTCTCTTTTGTATTTGTGCTAACATAAAATGCACTCTGGTTTTACAATAGCAAGTAGAAGAGATTAAATTCCTGGAACAGTAACAAAAGCTTCCTTGTCTTTACTGAATTCAAGCTCAGTTTAATTTGGGTTCAGCTCTGAGTGGCTTTCCATGAATTTATGCCAGGTGAGCATCTCAACTGCAGTGCAGAGTCACTGCCTTTTGCAGTTAATCAGGCACTTGATCGTGGTAGTTGTGGTTTTAGGGAAAGATTCTTGAATGATCATCGGAGTTTTTTTGCAGGAGATGATACTGCTGTATGGCATTTCCTTTCCGCATTTAGAATCGGTAACATAAGTAAGCACAAAGGAGATGCAACAGGTCAGGTTTATGTATAGCAGTGCAAAATGCTAGAACAGTTTGGCAATAAATGGCTGTTTCTGATGAGTACTTTGGTTTTATACCCATTTTCTGTAGATTCTTTAGGATAAGACCTCTCTAGATCCTAAAGATGTTGTGAGGCTGCCATGAAACAGTGATGGGACCAATATAAATAGATGGATATAGCTCAACACAGGAGGAAGCGTTGCCCCCTTTGCAGGTATACACAGAAAGAGTAAGGAAAATTCATTCTAGCAGTTTAATACCTTAGAAAGCCAAAACTATTTTCCTCATGAGAAGGTTTTTTCACTCCAGCCTGGTGGTGTGCAAGCCAGCTCTGATTTAGAAACTATGAGATAGTCTTTAAGAGACAGAGGCCAAGCTAATACATCTGGCATTTGAACAATACTTACTTGTTCAAGCTTGGCATTGTGCTCAGTGCAGTTGATGCACTCGGTCTGAGTTGTGGCCAAAGTGGAGTGAAGGCCTTCAGATCTGTCTGCGTTACGCCATGGAGATGTGTGGTGGCTCCACAACTTTTGAGAATCAAGTTGGAAGCTTAGGCAAGGTCCAACTTTCTGCAAGTAAATAACCCAGAATTTTTCTGCAAGATTTTGACCCTGAAAGCATCTTCAACCAGACACACAACTTTTCTCAAAGAGTGTTTTCTTAAAGATTTGAGAAGGAACATATGGCTGGGAAACAACATCAACTACATTTTAAATAAGTCTCTTCTATAAGTGCAATAGGTTTCTCACCTACAGACTGTGGTGGTAAGCCACCAGTAATTTGGTGAAGCTATGGAAAGTTGTCAGCACATTCCTGCTCCCTTTTGCTAGGGAAATGGCTCTGTGGGTATCTCACCTCTGTGTTGACAGTGCCTCTCTTCCTTTGCAACTTCATTGGATAATGGAAGTATAACTGAATATTTTATATTCTGTTAGCCACACCATGATTGAAAAAATATACCAAAACAGCACGGGTAAACTGAATTAAATGGATTATGTCAAATTAACTGCATTATTTTTAGGGGATTTCACAAGTAAAACGTTCCTAATGTAGTTATGAGTAAATTTGATTCCATGTTTGATTTTATCAGAACCTGGAGAACTAATCTATTTTTATTCCACTTTTTGTGATTCAACTCTTATTTGATTTTTGCACATGGGGCATGAAATTAAAGTATAAAAGCTCGTATATAAAGTCAGAAGTGAATTGCAGAGATACTTCTGGTGTAGGTATGTGTAACGTGTAACTTGTAATATGTAAAGTAAATGTTTTTGCATGTAGTACTTCCCTGTGGCAATAGCTTATTAGCTAAAAATAAATGCTTACATTTACATATCAAAAATAAAGACACCACTTTTTAAACTTGCCAAGATACTACAGCAGTATCAGAAGAGTTAGGGAGCCCAGTCTGTGCAAGACATTGGCAGGAATGCTATACAAAAATATGATATGCAATGACATAATACTAACAAAGAGACTGCTTTAAGGGTTCTAGCATTTTATAGTCTTCAAAAGCATTTGTCTCTACAACTGTGGTTATGTTCTTTTAGTGCACTATAAGATACATACTCATTTTAGTATGATCTTTTGTATATAATTTTCTGCACTGCAAAAAAACAATCTAGCACTCTACTTTCTCCATTATATGTTACTAATGAGTTCTTTCTTCATGGTTCTTCAGAAGATTTGGCACCCTTAAACTAAATCAACAAATTCCTACTACTCCAGCTGAGTATATAATGTTTAGCAATAGCTAATACAAATTCTCCATGTGGACTAACAATAAATGGCATGCTTCGCCAGTGGTTTCAGAGAGATTTATGGACAGGAGATGTAGGAATTTCTGATGGTTTTTTGCACTCTGAAGAGGAAGTAGTGAGCTCTAGATGTTTTTTAAGGATAGACTTTGTTGTTGTTCTGCCATTTCTTGCCAAAGGCTTTTCTGCCTCAGTCCTGCCTCTGTCCTACTACTGGCCTCTTAACCCCATTTACTTTTCAAAGTCCACTTTGTGGGCTTGTCATATTATTCCTAGTTTCCTTCTTAATTAATTGTCATTCAGGGCCTTGTTCATTCTCCTCCTTCTCTTTTAAAACCTCAGTTGCTTGTTACTGCCTTCCCCCCTTCTCATCCATTTGCCTTATCCGTCTCTGACCTCCAGCCAGCAGCGACCTCCCTCCTGTCCTTCTACTTCACAGCTTTCCCTTCCTGAATCCCCATCTTTTAGCCCCTTATTTTCTTCCTCCTGCCACCAGCCTGTCTCTACAACGCACTTAGTCCTCCCCTAGTATCTGAAATATGTGGCTTCCTTCCGTGGACCTATCTGGGTAGGGATGGAGGTATCCAGTTCCTTTGCAGCCAGAAGCAGCCTGGCGCCATCGCTGCAGTGAAGGGCCCAGACTTCGCCCAGAAGTTTGATCATCTGTTATATTTTCTTTTCCCCAGTGCAATCTTTGCATCCCTCTCTATCTCCCCCCAGTCTTTTCTTTTCTCCTGATGCAGTCGTCTCTCTTAATGCTTCAAAATGTAAATTTTGATAGCATGGTCTACTGCTATTATTTACAGTGGCAAATAGCTGGCTCCTTGCTGAAACGATGACGACTCCTCCTGGGGTGAGTTACCCAGGAGCAGGGCAAGAGATGTAGACCCATATATCATTTTTTTCTTGACCAGTGCTTCATATGATAGATGAAGACAAGTACCATTCCTTGTAGGGAGCAAGGGAGGTTAGAGGGACTGTAACTTTTAAGAAATGGTATAAGGGGCTAAAGTCCCTTTTCTAATCCTGGTAAACAGCTTGCTGAGTGCTTTTCTCGGTGATGATAAGTGACATTGAAAATGCTCTTTCACCCTGGTAAAAGGACTCTATTTTAGGGTAGAAAAGAATCCCACGTGCCATGACAGAGTCTTAGTACAGAATGAGAAAACACAGCAGAAAATCTTTGGGGCAGAAATTGGAACTGGAGAGGGTTTGTTCACAAGGTATTAAAATCCCAGAACTAAAAAGGGCTAACAATTGAATTTTTGCCACTGAGTAGCGCTGAGTTTTCAAAGGATTGGAGTTAAATTTATAGTTTTATATTTTATTTATGCAATTGTATGTTTTACTGAAGTGAACAGCTGGGTGCTATTGCTTTTAGTTTCTGACAGCTGCCAAATAAGGTCAGTTACAGGGTTTGAGCTGATTCATGTGGGGTGAGCACTAGAACTAAGTCTTCTGTACAGAGCACTTAGATTAAAGGGCCATATGCAACTTTAAGAGGATTTGATCCTCTTTGCAGTAGGAGCTGCTGTCTTAATTGTCCACAGTTCAGGCTGGCAGTGTGATTAACATGCAAGGAAAAGTGCGCAAATGGGGTGCTGGTGGTAGTGTATGTATTTGTGTGGTTGCTTGGTTGGGTTTTTTGTTTGTGTTGTTTTATTTTTTTTCCTACACATGTGGAATTGCTTGACTTAGGATTCTGGAAGTTGTTGAAGTCAAACTTGTGTCAGAGAAATCTCCAGTAAGATCTTTACCAACATTCATACAAATGCATGAGTTGTCCTGCCAGTATGAAGATTTTACTCTTTCTTTCTGAGGAGGAGGGGGAACTTTAAGAGACGAAAAAGTGTTTCTGTTTATGGTCCTTTTCCATGGATGTATATTTCATTAAAAGATATATCACCTTCAAACATTCTTTTGTTTTGCTGGATAACACCAGCTGAAATGAGATAATTCCAATAAGAAATGATGGAAGCTGAGCCCTTGGGATCCATACCAACAATGACTCAAAAATTATTTTCTTCTCTTTGGAGAGCTATGGCCAGTATTCCTCTCTTATACAGAAATGTTCTGGAAGTGAGACCCAAGTGACTTCTTGTTATTTCTTCTTGCTCTAATAGGAGAAACAGAAGAAAATGCTCTAAGTATGGTTACTAGTTAATCCACAGCATTAACTAGGAAAATAATTGTCCTACAGCTCTTTTTGTCTTTGCACTTACAATCCTCTTCTGTGTACAATCCTCTTCCCTGTGGTAGTCCCCAGGCTGCAGTGAGTACCAGAGTCAAATCTGTCATAGCAAATGCTACTTTCTGTAGTCCTGAGTCCTAACAGTATTTTTCAGCATGCTAAACTAAGCAATCTCAGTTTCAGAGTCCATTCCTGAGGGAGTTTTCCTTGTGAGATTCCAGGAGAAAGGTAGATCTTGGAAGTTGCTTGTCTCCTCTGCTGGAAGGTCTGAATGAGTATACTTGAGGTGTTGGTGGGACACTGAACAAACCGCATGAGAGGCTCTGGACGAAAGACAAGTAGGAGTAGGAAATTTGTATGAATATATATTGAGTGGTATGTCTGTCTCCTTTCCTTCCACTTCTGTTCATAGCTACTCTTCACTGAGTGAACATTGGGATCACTGAACCAAGGATTGTGACCCTCAAAATCTTGACAATACCATTCACCTGCTGGTTCATGTTGGACAAATAATTTCTATATGCCTCAGTCGGTAAAACAAAGATGACAATGCTGTCTTTCCTTATGAAGTATTTGGGGCCAAGAGAGAAAAACTGATAGTACGGAGAGGTGTTGGCATTGCTGTTAACGCTTCCGATAAGATCATCATGCTCCTTTAGTTAAGCAGAAGAACTTTCTTGCTCTCTAAGGTGGTTTACGTAATCTGCCCTGGTCAGAGCTGTTAAGTCTTTACAATGTTACAGTTCCTTCTCATCTAATATGTCTCAAGTTGTCCAAGAGTGCCTGCAAATTTGGTGGCACAGTGATAATGTTGGTGGTGGGAGCTGGACAAATGCTGCTTCTGTTGTCCACTACGATTTCTTTGAAAGTAACCACATCTGAGGGTCTAAAAAAGTTCAGGATCAGTGCCAGCTGAACCAGGCTCTCAGCAGGTATAGATGCTTAGAATTCTACTTAAAGCAAGCTGTCCCAAAGTCTCCTTAACTGGTTTACTGAATGAGCAAGATACATAGCTGGGTGCAGGGAGGTCCCTGTTCCCAGTGTTATCAAAGTTATATTTTTTATTGTACCTTTTGCTGAAATACTGATGCTTTTGGATTGTACGTGGTATGGCCCTGAGAAAGTCTGCACGACTAGCTGTCTCTACATAGACAGCCTTTAGGTTTACCCATTTTTCTCTTAATTTCTTATTCTAACACTGATTCATATTAATGAATCATTAATTTACTTTGTGGCATAAGCCAGTAGCAAAACTAGAAGATTTATTATAAGAAAAGTAGCTCTCTGTTTATGTTTATTTGAGTCTGCTGGTGGCAAATATGACTGAAATTTCCATTTTTAGCATCTGCTCATTCTAGTGTCTGCTGCAGGAAAAATACATCCATTTGACGTTCAGCAACTGCATTTCACAAAATCAGGACATTTTTTCTTGATTAGAACAGGCTATTAATCATTAGCAAGAAAGTCTGGAAAAGCATTAGGCAATAGTTGCAAGACAGTTTGGTTTGCCTTTGAGTACTATTTGGCTAAACATGACATTGATTTTTTAAGGCTTGCTGGGCAAAGCTTGTCTCTTCTTGTCACTGTCTTTACTTAATGTTTACTTTCTCATGCTATTTTTGTTTCTTTGCTCTCATTTAACGCCATCCTGCTGCCTCACCTAATGACACATGCTAACAACGTGGCAAAAGAACTTTCTTATCTAATTTACATCAAGCTGCATTAGGATTCTGGTTGCAAATATCGTAACGGTTGTGGGGAATGAGGTCTCTGAGCAATCCTCACAGGGAATGAGTAATCAAATATAATTATTAATTAGTGTAGGGCTGCTATTGTAGCTTAAATGTTTGTGTGTATAATTTCAAAGTACATTGCACATAATCAGATGTTCAGGATTATTTCCATTTCAATGAGTTTTCTTCTTCTTTAACATACAGATAAGAAAGACAAGAAGCTTTTTAAATAAGAACATGAAATATCAGGAGGCTGCTGTACCAAAATGCATTTCATTGGAGTAGTGCTATTTTCTGTGAACTGGATGCAGGGGGAAGTCTATAGAGATAATTAGGTGTGTTGTTATTGTCATGAATTAATCAGTATCCACAACAGCCTCTGCTGTTCTCAAGTGTATTTTTCAAATTTCAAAGGACATTATGCAGGCAAGGGCAGATAATATCCAGAATTAATTCATGATGTGAGCCTATTGATTATGGAGACTTCAGGCTAGGAATAAGTTTGACCAAAACTGTAGCTGAACTGGAGGACAGGGGGCAATGTTAGATTAGATACGATGATTTTTCAGAAAGGCTGGCTCTCCACAAACAAGTTAATTTACTTAACCAAGGAAGTATTAATGTCTTTCCTCCTCATTTTTAACAAGTTTTAGTGTATGTTGTGTATGATGGTTCTGAGGAATATGCTAATTTTTTTAACCCTTAAAACAAACTAATGGAAGAGTAAGAAGAGAAATACATGGAGCAGATAATAAACCAATACTGTATTAGCTTCCATGGTCTTTTTCATGGTTTTGCCCTGTTACAAACTCTACAGTAATAATTTCCAAGTTGTAGAGAAGCCAGGTTGGGTCTGAGAAACTGCAATCTCTTTATATGGGCTGTTGGCCAATTAGCCAGTGCAAAGAAGCTGAATGCCTTTTCGTGAGATCTATATAATGTTGTTAAGTAGCTTCTTTTTAAACTCATCTGGTTATGGATACTTGGACAGCATTAGGTTTTGGTTTTGGGCCCAAAAGACTTGTGTAGAGCCAAAACCAGCTGACTGATTTAAATACAACATAAATCAGAAAAGAAACATCTCTGCCTATGTGGAATTTTTGCACTGGGTTGTTTTGGGGGAAGTTGCTCTGATTTCTAAAAATGTTCCTGGGGGAAAAAAAAAGGAGATCAAAACCTCCTTTTTAAGCAATTTTTGCCAGAAATGTCCCATATTTTACAAAAAGCAGCTTCTGATGTAACAACTAAGTCTGTACTTACACATTTGCAGAATAATAAATGACCTTTTTCTCAGTATTAAGCAGTCACACACTGACAAAGTTATGCCAGCTAGCATGGGAGCAGGTATACGTCATGCTGATAAGAGTGATTTGGAAAGTAGGGATGGGTAAGCATGTATGTAGGGCTAGACAGCAGCCAGAGAAGTGTGAAGGAGGTCTGGAGCAAGGGACTGAGGTATATGGTGCTTGGCCCACTACAATAAGCAAGAGACACTGGATTTGGCTTGAAAATAAACAACTCTTTAAAAATGTATTTATCATAAGCTATTACAATCACTGGTTCAGTTAAGGTATTTACAGTAGAAAACTGCTTTGCTCATGCTTCACTGAATCTGTTATTGAACCTATAGTTTGTTGTTATGTTCACATAAATGAGAATTATATCAAGATTGATGGACATTATCAGACTGTGACATAAGAAGAACAAGAGTATGTTTGTATGTGTGAGTATATAAATACTATGCAAAATATACTCCTGTCTCAGGATTTTGAGGGGAAAAAAAGGAAAGATGTTCTAGGGTAGTTATTCTGAACATTTCAGGAATCTATAACCAGTGCTACTAAAACCATTGCCTCAAAACTCATCATAGTCTATAAGATCTTCTACATAGACTTAGGAAGTTTCATATCACAGCTTTATATTTCTTACAGGGAAAAATAGTGTGAGATTTGGGTGGTTTTCTGAAGTGACTTTGGTTTCTTGTACTGACTAGTTTAGCAACACTTGCAAAATTAAGGATAATTTTGTATTATGCTGGTGCTGCTGAAGGCTGGAATAGCTCCTGAGCTGGAAAAGAGAAGGTAAGAGCATGCCTTGTCAAGCATTTCTTCTCTTCTGCAGTGTTGTCCTACTTTCGGTTCTTTATAACACTCGAAGAAGTTGAGTGCACACCTGCCGTTCCCCGAGCCTTGGCCTCCATGCTCCTCTGTCCTGGGAGTGAATAATCCGATGTAAGTGAATGATATAACTGCTTTTGAATCAGACAAATGACCAAAGACAGCAGTATCATGCCATTGTGAACACACTTTTGGCTTGGAACTAAGGTATTATGGTCTAGAAGAAAGACTATGTGATCTGAAGCCAGTAACTCTTGCTCCTTCCGTATATCAACCTTACATAAGGGTAGTGTCTATTAAGAATTCAAAGAATGGCTGTTGTAATTCTCAAAATCAAGAGCTGCTGCTATTAAAAGATATTCCATGGTACTACAGAAATGTGCGTAGTGTGACTTTTTTTCCTTTTCTTCATATGGGAAAATACTGTGTTATGTCAAATATTAGTGTGCTTAATATTGATTTAAATGACAGTGTATCATCTCTTGCTCAATCTTCTGTTCTTTTATAAGAATATTGTTGTACACTAATTAATTAATACTGATTAAGAAAACAAGTATGTTTTGCAATGAAGGAAGAATGTAGCAAAGAATCTCTAATGTCTTGGCAGTCATGACTCATCTGTTATAAAATGTGGGATTTACATCATATTTAATTTGGGGAACTTGATCTGAGATGCGTGTCTATGCATCTGGTTCTACTCGTTTACCTTGTTCATCTATCTCTACTTAGTTTCATTATCTAATTTTATTCCAGATGACCCAGCTCTGATGTTAAAAATGACATAAGATACTTTGCTGTCATATCCAATCAAGTGCGTTCTTTGAGAGATTTATTCCTGCTCTGCACGTTCTAGAAATCTGAACTAAAAATCTGAGTGGTGGTTCAACGTAGTCTTTCACCAGTCCTGCTAAACGTGAGCCATTTTTCTGTCACCTCTAGATGGCACTTTAGTCTACTTATTTAATCTCACAGCAGCTTAACCTAGTTTTGTTTTAGGCAACTTCTAGCAAGGATCACATAGAAAAATGATAACCTAATGCACTGAAATTTATCTATCTCATCCATTGGCAAACTTACAGCAAGTATAGTGACTACAGAGCAGCAAAAAGTAGAGCAACCATGTCTCGAAAGACTATGCCAGATAAATATGAATATCAAGAGCTTATGATATATATAGAAAGATATTTTTAAAAGCTTAAACCCAAGTCCAAATTGTGAAGTGTTTTCTATTCTGAAAAGTAACTATTATAAAGCTAGGCAAATGTATGGATTTTAATGGAATTAAGTTATGTTAGTAAATCAATTTCAGAATTATTTTCATATTTTGGGATGTAAAGAGCTCTCAAAATCATATTATCCTAGGTTATTCGTATTAACAGTTATTAGTGTTTTCTCTGAAGAGCAAAATAACAGAGCTCTGAGCCGGCTGTTATGCTGCCCAACTACCCAGTCTGAGGGTTTCCCTGTGTTAAAACCCTCTATGCGCTAAGCTGCAAATTGAGAGGAGCATTTTTCAACCACCAAAATCTTTTCTATTTTTGTCCCTTTTAAGCTCTTTAACCTGCTACTGCCTTAATTCCAACCAATAAGAATAAGCTTGATTGACATGATCAACTTCAGTTTGGGGGGGGCAGGGGCGGCAGAGAAAGGGAGCAATTTCTAGATAATCTGCAAACTCACTGTAGTAAATTGGCAGTTACTGAGAAAATGGTGTTAGCAAAAAAGAGAAATATTGCAGTGTGATCTCACTCAAGACTTTTGTTCATCTTTCTCAGGAAGAAAAAAGGTTAAGGGTAATAAAAGTAACCTTTTCTTACCTGGTAGGCTAGCTGATGTACCCCTAGATATGCATTTATTTATTGTGTGGAAATGATCAGCATAGGGACCAGTTTCAAATGTTGGAAAAACAGCAGAAAGCTGAGCCTAATAACCACGATTTAAATAATACTTCTCTGCACTTGGATAGCACTTATTTTAATTTGTTCAGTTCAGCGCATTAAACCTTTAACTGATCAAGGCTCTGCTAGCCTCTGCTTAATGTAAGCTAGAGATTTTGATTACCTTAGAGCTGAAGATTTCTACTAGACCTTGTTTAAAAATGTAATCCCATTTTGAAATTAAAACCAAATCTGAAAAGCTCTGATGTTTTCAAAAGCTTTTCTGTGTGTTCTGCTTTAAACTTTGATGTTATTTGGGGAAAATAAAAATAAAGAGAAAATGAAAAAGGAAGAAATCACTGAATTGCCATTATCTTTTTGTTTTCCCCAGTCAGCTTTAGTTTTAATCTTTACTGACATACTCAAAGACAACAATATGATACAGGTTTGGATGCTTGAGTGGAAAGACAAAATTCAACAAAGTGAATTCTAAAGAAATTGAAAGTGTGATTGCATATAGAAACAGATATGCTGTATCAGGGAGTTAAGCATGAGTAAAATCAATTTTAAAAGTGTTTAAAGTACTCTTTATGCCAGAGAATTAACTAGTTCTCTATCTATCCGGATGATTTTTTTTTTTAAAAAAAAGGAAGATGAGCTAAAGGGGTTCAGAAGTTGTAAAAAGGAGATACTTATAGCACACATGCATTTTTATTTTGCTTCTTGTCATATAGTAGCAATAATACCAGTGATTTCTGTGACTGTTGTCTGCATTGAAATTGGGCTTTGGAGTCCCAGTCATGGAGCAGGATCCAGTAGTCCCTGTACACATGAAGCATTTTTTATTCCCAAAGAGCTTACTTTGCCTCATTATCTCCACTGGAAGTCAGTGGAAGCACACCCATGAAAATCTTGCCTCCGTGTGATGCCAGAGACACTGTATGTGTTCACCGTGTTATCATGGAGTCATAGAATCACAGAACAGCCGAGGCTGGAAAGGACCTGGAAAGACCATCGGGTCCAGCCTTTCTTAGGAAAGGGAGCCTAGATGAGAGGCATATTTGTTAGCTTCTATTTCCCAGCCTAATGCTTGGTGTTCTGCAGCACTTGTTGGCCCAGCCGTGGCTCCTGCTAGCTATTATTCAAAAGTTTAGTAACAGCAGGATGGAAACTTACAGAAAGAGGATGGAAAATAGCAGGATGCCACAGAGAATTGAAATATGGTTTTGATAATTAATTTAAAAGAAGGGATCAAGAGAGTTTAATGGGAGATGCATGTTTTCAACATCTGCTACTTCAAATACCATTTCAGCTATGTATATTAAAAAAATGTAGTGGCAAAGATTTTCTTCAGAGAATCAAACCATTCATGCTAAGGAGGAGTGCAAGGCAAAATTTTTTTTAATGGAAATACCTTTTCTGGCAACTTGATGTCACCTACCAAAAGGACAAATAAAATCAGTATCTAGCAATTATCAATACTGTTTGGAAATTTAATAAGGAATGTTTATCTTTCAGAATATTAATAAAACCACAAAGATCAAGAGAATATGATGGTGGCATAGAAATGCCAGAGTAAGTACTGACCAGAGAAGAGGCAAAGAAAGTAAAAATGAAAAAAATCTATATTGATATTCAGATTTACACCATTGAAACTATTCTCAAATGTAGGATTTTCCAAAAGGTGTCTGACTAAAGAATTAGGATAACGCAGACGTGGGAGGGGGGGAAAGAAGGTTTATTTTTGCCATGTAAAAAAATATGTTATTTTTATTTTAATTTTAAACATTTTTTAAAAATTGTCATTTGAATAATTTTCATTGGTATTCACAATAATGTTGTTTTGAAATTTAACAAGATTCAATTAGATTTATTTTGAATGGGTAACCGTTCTTAAAAACATACCACAAAATGTTTTGTCTTACGAAGAGAGGCAAAAATCAAGCAAAGATTCTTTTCATATTATTCTAATGAATTTTCCAAAGGATGTTATGACAAAGACCAAACCGTCAATCTCTAATTGTTGACTCTCACATATTGACACTGCTTCCACTCACCAGCTCAGCTGGTGCCTTGAAGGAATACATTTAATCTCCTCACTAGTTTGTTCTTCAAGGAGGTGGACAGTGAAATACATACTACTTCAGGACATGAACAGAGCAACAGGCTTCATCACTTAATTTGTGACTTCGTTATCAAGAGCTACAAGATGTGCTAATTCAGCATGCCTGTTACCATAAACTAAGCCACTGTTAAAGAAGATTTGATCAGAACTTAAACCTCTCTGTAGGACCTTCTTAATTCTAGTGCTTTCCTGATGTTTCTTGATGGTATGCTGCTCCTTGATGAAGGTAGGGTATGACCTTTCATTATTGTCTTCTCTTCACTCCACCACCTCACCAGTCACTTGTCATAGTCTCTTAGATGCTATGCAGATAACTGATTTCTTCTGTCTAATCAAGGCTATATCAGTTTGCCATTCTCTCCTACTTGTTATGGTTTTAAGAACATCCTCAGCTTAGTTTTTGCTATCATTCAGGTTTTTTCTGGTGCACATGATCCCTTATATGCGTATACAAATTTGATGTTAATATTTGCTTTCTGCCTCTAATCCTTGTATCCTCACTCTGGGCTTCCTAGGTGGGTTGCATCACTTAGGGTATGACTGCTTTCTGCTTCTCGGCTTGAGGAACAGAAAGATGCAAATGCAGATAGACAGTAGCGGGCCTATTTCATAATCCAGGTGGATCACTACGTTTTTGTAAAGATACAGGACTTCAAAAGCTGTTCTTCTCCATATTCTTTTAGAAGATGTGTTGTGCAGCTAACCAGCTGATCCTGAGATATATTGTTAGGGACTTAACTGTAAAAAGTCATGTCCTTTGGTTTATAAACAAATTACCTTTAGCTTAAATTCTATATAGTGAGTTGCCCAGCATCAAAGGACCCATGGCTACTATTGTTTTGTATTAGAAACTATATTCAGCTGTGCTTGCTGATGGGAAATATATTCTTAAAGGGAAAATTTATCAGTAGGAAAAAACTGGTAATATAATTAAACTTGCCTAAGAATCAAACATGCTACTGACAGATAAGTGTATTGCTAGACATTAAATGTACATTATTTTATCCTCACCAAAGGTCTTTAGTGATGATAATTAAGAAGTCAAAACAGGTTTTCAACTCATCAACTGAACAAAAGCTTTAATGAATGTGTTTTGAGACCATTATGGTGTGTTATTAATGAGTCATAATGAGTCATGAATAACATAGACGTTATTCATAGGAGTAACATTTTATTCTCAAAGCCATCCTCACTAGACGTGACAGATTATTTAGAATGCTGCAAGGTATCTAGTGCTGTGTCTGAAAAATTAGTGACTGATTTCAAATGAAAACTATAACAGTCAGGTCAATGACATAAATTGCATAAAATGCAGTCAATACTATTATAAGATTCACTAGAACGTACTTTTTTAATCTAGTCCCTTAGATTCTTTGTATCATTTTTGTTGTAACTCAAGAGTATGCAATGTTTATACCTACACAGATAACACATATCGGTAAGACCTGCCATTAGGCAGTAATACAGCAAATGAAGCTGATTGATAGGGCCACCTGTTATTAAGGTTGTCTGACATTTCCTGCTCTAATTGCTAAGCATTTGTTGTTGTTGTTGTTTTGCCAAGTTTAACTATTTTGGAATCTGGAATTACCCATTACTCCAGGAAGACTTATCTGCAAAGTCCTCAAAGGCAGCGAGCACAAGGTATTGTTGACTAGTTCGCTGGCATGCTCACTGTAAAGAAACAGAAGAAACGGCATGCATGACAAGTTGGGAGGAGAAACTGGGGAAAAACGTCGTTACTTTCTTGGCAGCCAGATGCTTCTGCCCCGTTTCTCCAGATTTGTGTTCTTGCTTTTTTAATATTGCAGATAGGATTTGAAGCACTCAATAAACACCTAATTATGGGGGTGTTTTACTTCAGAATTAGTTCTATTTAAATAGAAGTCTGTGCAAGGTAATGGGCTATTCTTTATACATAAAACTGATCCCAAGACTGGAGAACTCTTTATGCTACACTACAGCATTAAGAGCAGGAATAAGGGGATACAATTAAGAAGACAGTATATCTTGAATCTGCAGAAAATTTCTATCAAGATTTTTTAGTTCTATGTGAAAAAGTAAAAGAGTTGTGGATATTCATTAAAATTTTGGCTGGAGAATTCATTAGAGAATGTTACATAGGAGGGAAATGAATGCACAATCTAACAATCTTTTTCTACCTCTCATTTCTCTGGGTCCTTCATGCTAAGTAAAGGAATTTTAAATTAATCTATTTTTGCCTCCCAATTACCCTTTTTCATTTTGCTTATGCTAATGTATCTTCAGCTATTACAGCTTCCAAATGGAGAATATTACTGATGGATGGCTACAAACGCTGTAGGGTTAGCACCCTTTGGTTAACATGTCACTGTTCAGTGTCACAGCACTGAAGAACAGGGGTTTTTAGGGTTCAGAGAAGCTGAAGTGACAGGATTGTTTTGTCCAGTTAAGCTTTGTTATTTCCAGCACTTTCTTGGTTAACTGAAAGTGTCTCTAGCTGAGCTATAATGCCAGGTTTCAGTAGATGGAATCATGTCCACTGTGATACAAATAAAAACACCTTACTTTGAAGACATGACATCAGATTATTTCTAGCTGAACAAAATTATCTGTGAAGCTGCTGTGATGCTTGATGCCAATGTAGAACTCCAGGAGTTTAAATGGGTCCATCTCATAACAGCCATAAATTATTCAGCCCTTGGGATTAGTCAGGCATGCAACACAGTATGTCATAAAATGACTCCTTCAAGCTAAAATGGATATTAGTGATGAATTTGCCTCTAGGATATGTGTTTTCATCAAGACTGACTGAGAAAGCCATCTGAATGATCAGACTTGGACTACCACAGCCAAACATCTTCTACACGCATAACTTGCATGTCATTGTTTCCAGACAAATAACAAGGCAAAAAACAAGTTACAGTGTTTACAGGTAGGGCTTTCAAAGAGTTTTACTCTTTTTCCTTCTTTGCTGTCTTTTATTAGATGAGATTTTTCTTCTCTGTCCTGTTGTAAGTATGCAAATGAATTATTTCACTGGCTTTACACAAGGTTTCCTACCTAGTTGTTTATTCTCTGGTTACCTCCTTGAACTCTCTAGAAAATCTCTATGGCCTTTCCCCATTTGTAAACTTGCCTCCACTTAGCCTTCTTTCATGAGACGAAATATTTATAAATATAGATACATATTCATCAGGGTGTGTGTATTTGAATGGACAGAAGCGAGAAGGTAACTGTGAAACCATGTGGATATGTTATGCATGTAAGAAACCCTTAAAAGACAGTGAGACTAACCTTTTTGGACCTAAAAAGGAATCATTCTCAATCCCAGCACTGCTCATGGCCCAAATTAAGCTAATCAATTAAGCTAATAAAAATGACTGTTATTTGAATTGCAAGAAAGGATTAGTTTGTGTCTTGGCTGGTTCACATTTAATTGCATCTGTTCCACAGTGGGTTTATATATCCTCTAAGAAAAGTTGTTATGTGTGCTTAGCTTTATGTGCAAATTGAGACCAAGATCAGGACTTGATTTGGAAAAGCACTATGGCTTTTAAGCACTTTTGATGACATTCTACAGAGTGTATACCTTAAGATTTGTGAAAGTACTTTTTTTAAATGCCCTTTCTTTATGAGGTTTGGTGTGTTTTTCCAGGTAGAAAATATATGCAGTGCAAAAGCCACCTTCTTAGTTCATAAAAGTGACATTCAGATGAAGTACAGATAATATTTCTCTTTACTGGCTGTGACAGTAGGGAAAGTGCAAAGCAGGTGATGGCACAGCAAGGTTCTCCTTCTGTATCAAGCATTTCTGGTACAGAAATGTCTATGCAGTTGGTTCCTTGATTGACAGTTGTGGCCCCCCCTCAAAAAAAAAAAATCAGTCTGGCATTAAGGATGACATAATACGTGTTCTTGAATATATTCAGCACACATAAAAGCTGTGATAAGGCTATTCTCAGTAACAGAACACATTAAGTTTGTTAAGAATTACTTTTTCTGATTATTTCCTCACAAAAATTGGTTAGTGGGCTTGTAAATCAAGGCACAACACATTTCTTTTAGTTGCAGCATTTGTGTTTACAGGCTGGTGTAAGAGAATTAGAGTAAGCTAGCTGTTTTGCCTCCTGGTAACTTCTACAAGGCATGCAAAAGATCAAAAAATGCTTTGACCTGGAATACTCCTGGAAATATATTGTGTTTATCTAAAGATTTAATTTATTTCTGAAACTATCTTGCAGTTGGTGCAGGAACTAGCAGCAATTGTTCCTTTTGCTTAAATTATTCACTATTTTTCTTTATTGTAAAATAATGAAATGGTAAAATATTCTGGTTCCCTATCCCATAAAAACATGAATGCAGACCCAAGGCTGTAGAGGTCCACAGAGATATAGATGGCTCTAGCATAACAATGCAATGTAGAGAAATGCAGGTTTGACATGACAGCAGAGGCACTGAAACATGGTGACACAAGATGCAGAGCAGGTGAGTACAGGTGGGATGGTACGAAATGGGACACAGGCTGACACTGGGGACCTCACAGCTACAGACAAGTCACCAATAGTCAGTGAATGAAACACAGACCTGGAGCTGAGCAAAAACAGTTTCAGGGGTACCAAAGAGAACAAAATAGAAGCATCTAACACACATAAAATGCATCATAAATTGTAAACTCATACGTGATGTGAACTTGCAAAACAACAAAGGAAGAGAAAGGTGTAACAGCATGCTGCCGAACATATTAAAGCAACCCTAAGGAGACTGCACATTGAGGAAGAAGAAGCCATCAGCATACGGCCAGCAGCATCCCCAGCAAAGGACGTGAGGGGCTGTTAACTCACCGTGCCCTCCACCTGCTCAGACAGACTGAAGCTGTGCTTGCAGCCCTGTTCAGACTAGTGCTCTTGACCTTGCGAGCAGGCAGCAGGGAAGGGCAGGCTTTCCTATGTCCAGGTGATAAATTTAACTGATACTAAATAACAGGGAAAATACTGTGTGTCGGGGTTTAGCCCCAACCGGCAGCTAAGCACCACGCAGCCTCTCACTCACTTCCCCCCCACCCAGGGGCATGGGGTAGACAATCGGAAAAAAAAGGTAAAGCTCATGGGTTGAGATACAGACAGTTTAATAGGACAGAAAGGAAGAAGCTAACAATGACACTAATAACAACAATAAAGTGACAATAATAATAAAAGGATTGGAATACACA
>JAVKLA010000028.1:27947505-27964438 GCA_034782735.1 Sagittarius serpentarius | reverse complement strand
CACACCACTCAGCTTGGTGTCATCAGCGAACTTGCTGAGGGTGCACTCAGTTCCACCATCTATGTCATTGATGAAGATATTAAACAGTACTGGTCCCAGTACGGACCTGAAAAAGGATGTTACTGAGAAAAAAAAAAAAAGGATGTTATTGAGAAAGGATGTTACTAGTAATGTACTGTGAGTATTGCTACCCACTAATAATTTCCTGAGTGTCTTGTTGGAACCTGAATTCTTTCAGTATATTTCCTGACAAAAGTATCTGTCAAAAGAGAAAGAAATAGGAAATTTCAAGTTCTGACCAAAGTAGAAGTACACAGAGGAACTCCTGGTAATTTCTGAAAGTACATACATGAGGATGCTGCCCCCATAGTAATACCTCTGGTGTAACTGAATGTAATTGAGGAAAAATTCTAACTGAATTGAGCCACCAAAGGCTGAAAATCTCTAGCTAGCATTTTCAAATGTACTTGGAAGTCTTAGTTATAATATCAGTGCCTAAGTCATAGAATGAGGTTATCAAAATTTCCTTCTCACCTTGTCAGTGCCTGCCTTTTTATCAGCGGGGTTCCTCCGAACACTCTTGTTCTGGCTGCCCTCAGAAGTCTTGGCAGTCTTCATGCCTAGCTCTTGCTTGTACCCACTCTGGTTCTAGAAATAAGACAGTGCTGTACCTAAACGGCTCCAGTTGGCAGGTCTGATTGGAGCATCGCTAATGCATCTCTGGAAGTTTGGAGTTGGCACGAAATAGTAGCACTTTCATCCACAAGCAGGGCCAGAGAGGCACAGTGCATCAGGTTTGTTGGGGAGGAGGTTACATTTTCACGTGGCATAGTGAGAGTTTTGAGTCTAGTTTGAGTAGTAAAAATTTTGTCCTGCCAAGGTCGCAGCAGAAGAGAATTTGAAAGCCATTGGGCCAGGAAGTGTGTCTTTGCAGCCAGCAGTGAGAACCATCTCCTGCAGAAAAAGGAATTTGGTTCTGGTGGCTTTTCCACAAAGTCATTCTATATTTATTCAATGACTCTTTCATCTAAAATGCATAAAGAGTGTTTGCAGCAAACACGATAGCTGTCTTCGCTTTTCTGTGATGTGTGTGCTAAAGTGTACAGGTAGGGTTTATCTACCAAGGGATGGGAAGGTAGGAGAGTCTTAGTCCTTATCTTCTGCTTCTCCACATAGCACTGAGGTCATTGGCGTTCCCAGGACTTTTAGTGAGGGCTCTTTTCTGTACCAGTGGCACTAGTTTTGCAGAAATACACTGGATAAGACCTCTCACAAACTGAAATGTTATGGCCTGGTCCAAATCCTCCAATACCCAGCAATGCAGAGAGATGTTCCAGCTGTGGCATGCAAACACTGTGACTGCATTTTAACAATATGTTGCATGCTCCCGTATCACATTAGCAGCTATTTAGAAGGAACTATGGGTCTTTCCTTTAAGTGCACCTGACTGGAATTTCTTTTACAACTGAAGGCAATGAGGGTTTTGAAAATCAATTGAGGTGTGTACACCCAAGTTTAAGGTTAGAATTCACAGTATAAGTGTTCAGTATATTGTGTTCTGGCTCTTACCTAATTCCATGAGTTGGCTTTGATTTCCGTTAAAATTATACTTCTGTTTCATTTGGTAACTGCTTGCTAACCTGGGCCTGGGTATATCTTTATATGAGATTGTATGAGGTGAAAAAATACTCAGCCTCCTATTTTGTAAAAAGTTGTATTTTCTAAAAAAGATGCTATGAAAGCAATACATCATGTGCTCTTTACTGTCTGCAGCAATTGATTGCCTGTACTCTGGGAGCTACCTTCTCTCTTTCTGGATACAGTATGTTTATTAGAAACTCAGAGAGTTACAGAGGTGCCTCCAGATGACAATGCTTCTGTGTTGCTTTACTAAATTGGATCCTTGGGTCTTGTACAGCAATTGCTGACCAGTAACAAAATTGCTATACCATCAAAATATCATTAAATATTTTCAGTTTCTCGTCATGTTTAATAGAACTGTAATAACAGCCTGTGCCTTTCTCGTGTTCATTTCTGACAGACCGCTTCAAAAATTGTTCTCAAAAGGCTACTCTGTCTGCCACACCAGCCTTGTTTACAAGGCTGTCCACCTCGGCTATCATGTATTAATTGAGAAAATTATGCTAGACCTCATTGGCGTGATATTCAGAATAAAAAAAAAAATGCATCCCTGTTATATAAGGGAATAGACTTGTAGTCTGTTACTATAGGAAGAAAAAAAGAAAAGGTTGTCACATGCAATATGTTATTGACGTCTGAGCTTGTGTCAGAAATACTAGCAAGGTCCCCGTGAAGTAGAAGCAAATTTATTATGGCTAAGTCAAAGGGGTCCAGATAGTCAGCTGCTAAGGTATGTTAACAGAGATGATATTTCAGGAACTTCACCACAGAACGCCACACCAGAATGCTGCAAGCCTGAGTTCACCTAGTAAGACACCTGACACCTCTTTGTGGCTTACTGCACACAGGACATATCTATGTAACACAACGCTAAGCAGGGTCTATGGCAAGAGTTTGTATTTAAGCCACATACAGTATTTGTCAAAAGCTATGAATGCACTGGGAAACATAAATTTAACACAACATATGTGCAGTCAATACTGTTCAATGCATGGGTTGCTTTTTATGATATATAAAATGTTTTAACCTTCAAAAGTTCTGAAAATGTTTTGTGTACTCTCCCAGCAGGTTGGTAGGTGCATGGTGGGGCAGACTGCAGAAGAAGTGATGTCTGTAATACCGTTCAAGTAGAAGTTTTGATCCATCAGAGGTTCATTTGAAATTAAAAGGAAGGAAAATGTTAAGTGAATATAATTGGAGATTAAAAAAATTAACAAAGCTAGTTATAATTGAAGTGGTGTCCATAGGGTAAGAAGTGTTCACGAAAGGTGAACCATTTTCCAAACAGAATCAAAGCCTAAAGCCTCAAAGAATGGGTTGTAAACAAGATACACTAGCAGGGAGTGTACATTACACAGAAGATAGCTGGGTGTACAGTGCAATCACCTTTGGTATTGGTTTTCCTTATAGCCTGTTTCTTCCAGCCCATTACTTTAAGACTGAAGACATGAAGAAGTCTTTTAATTCTTCTGCTGTTCACATCTACCAGGTGGTGGAGTGAAAGTGTGAATCAGGTGAACTTAGCATATATTGCTTGCATGGAGATGGTGAATCAGAACAAAAAAGTCCCCAGAGGGACTCCTAGGACCTCTGCATGTGCTTAAGAAGCCCTGGTGCTGGAGAGTGCTTTTTGTCAATCTGTGAGATAGTGTGGTTGGAGTTATTCCAGCAGCTTTGGGACAGAGACCCTTCAACAGGCAGAGCTGAAGACTCCTTGGCAAGGAGCAGATGAGCAACACCTGCCAGTGGAATACCTGGGTGGAGCTAACATGATTATTTTCTTGTAGCCTTTCAGTATATAAAGGGGGCTTATAAGAAAGGTGGAGAAAGGCTTTTTTACCAAGGTCTGTAGTGACAGGACAAAGGTAACTGCTTTAAACTGAAAAAGGGTAGATTTAGATTCAATATTAGGAAGAAATTCTGTACTGTGAGGGTGGTGAGACACTGGAACAGGTTGCTCAGTTGTAGATGCCCCATCATTGGAAGTGTTCAAGGTCAGGTTGGATGGGGCTTTGAGCAACCTATCTAGTGAAAGATGTCCCTGCCCATGGCAGGGAGGTTGGACTAGATGCTCTTTAAAGGTCCCTTCCAACACAAACCATGCTATGGTTCTACGATTCTATGATTTTCCTCTGGTGCAAAACCCACCACATTATGAATAACACTGTGTTGTCTCATGTAGGCATACTCATGTAATTGAATCCTCAGGGCTTTACTTAAACAGTCCTTTCTCAAGTTTAACTTTCATTAGTTTCATTGGGATTTATGGATTCTGAATGCTTCTCCAGCCTTGAATATTGCCAGCTTTGGCTGAAAAAGAACTAAAAAGAAATGAAAGACAGATTTACCCCTCAAGGAATTTAATATTTAATGACAAGTAGTTTGTTTTGATGTTGACTGGATGTTATAGATGCTGTGGACTCAGGATGAAAATAAAACCTTTAAGCGTGTCAAAGATGAAAGACAAAATTGACCAAATTATAAGCTTCATTTTTATGCATCTGATAATGTTCAGCTTTAGTTAGCTGTCCCACTGACAGCTACTCTGTGTCTGACACAGATATTTTTTCTGGATGTCATGTATTGTCTGGCTTTTCAGAATACATGCCTAAGAGAAACATAGCATCACTATCTTTGTTCCAGAGTATTTTCTGGAGTAATCTGCTATGGAGATTCATAACGTTATTTGAGGACCATGACTGCACAGAGCAGAAGGTCACCTTGAGGAATGGTCAAGGTTTGGTCCTTAAATAAGACTGTAATAAATGTGAAATCAACCTCCAAACTGTTGATGAATTTTGAAGAATCTAGTAAAACAGTAGGATCTGGAAGCTATCATTTACAGAATTGCTAAAGGTTTCTGAGAAGGAGGCACCACCCTTTTCTTGTCCTTTTAATTACATTTAAACTCTTTCTGACAGTTAAGAAAGGGGCAGGGCTGGGTAGGACTGAGAACTACATGGAGGAAATAATTAATCTAGAATCATGGCAGTAGAACTGATATGTAGATTTTATGATTTTACTTTCAATGTTCTCTGTTTCTGACAGACATCAACTTAATCAGGCATCTTCTTTGTCCACAGAGCATTCAACATAAAATACACTATAAGCTAATTTTTATCTTGTTATTAAATATTTGGAAAATCACAATAGTTTTTCTATTTCTTTTTTTAAGAGTAAGCAGAATTGGACCAATACTGAATAAATTTGAAAATTTTAACCTTAAAGTTGGGCTTCATTTTCTAGATCAGATACTGATTTCACTTCAAGCAATGAACCATAGAGATTATATTTTTACTTTCTGATTTGCAGTGGAAAAACCATTTTGTCATATTTACACAGCATGTATAGGTAACCAGTGACATAAAGGACAAAAGGTATGAGATCAGGCAATGTAGTGAAAATTACAGCCTCAGTACTAAACCATTTTGTAAGTGTAATTGTTACCATGAAAGTGAAGAGAGATTTGCTTGACTAGCGAGAAAGTATGAGGGGAATGTTCAGATCGTTCATCCAAGGGCCCAGTCCTCCAGGACTGATTTAGAAAAGCACCTGTGAAGTGAGTAGTCTATTGACCTCGGGGAAGATGGCCACGTATTTGAAATGAAGCAAGTGTTTTACTGCATCAGATGCATAGTGCATAGAATGGAGTTTGCAAGTTGCTGTTGAGGAACCGATCGAGCAGTTTGGGATCAATACCTATGTCACTACAGTTCTAGTGCTAGATACATTAAATTCAATTCAATAGTGTCTTTACACATCCTGGCTGTTTAATTATCATTTGAAACTGCTCATGCATCACTATTTTCTGACTGTACAGAACCAGAGCTTAATCATGTTAGCAACTGTCTTTGATTTCTCTTTTATAATGGGTACAATTTTGCATAATAGGACACTTAAATCAGCTTAGATTGCTGCATTGGTTTAGCTGTTGTCACAATATTATCCTTAATTTAGATGTAGTTTTAAAATTGTATCTGCTTATCCTTGTGGAAGTCTGCATTGGTTTCTCCTGTCTTTTCTCAGATGAGATAATTTTCCTTAGGAACTTTCAAAGATACAAAGATTCTAGTGACTAAATGATGACGTTAAAAAAAATCCAGTATTATGAATATTGAGGAGAGGAGATACCTGCACTAGAGAAAGATCTTCTGGAAAATGTTTCTTTTTAACAAAAGTCTTGTGTATGTGTGTGGACAATTATCCAATATATATATACTCATTTTTTGTTGATAATAGGAATGCATCCAAAGTGTTTAATCTCCAGGGACATAATGCAATATCTATGGGCAGTTTATTAATGTAATTTTTTTGCATCCCACACCTCTGCTTTATGAGGTTAGGCAAAACAGAGTATTTTGCATCAGTATTACTGCAGTATGAGCTCTATTACCTCTTTCTACAACAGACAAGCAAGGCTATTGGTGGCATTTGATGTATTATTTTGTTTATGATGAGGTGTCCGTCATGCATGTGTAGAAAATACATAAATGTGTATTGCTTTTGAAGAAAGATACAGTTGAAAGTAATTTTAAGAAATGCATTTGTATTCTTTTCACAAGAAGGGGCATAGTCAGCCTTAATGGCTCAATGAGGCAGAAGTCATTCATCAGGGAGA
Organism: Sagittarius serpentarius; assembly: GCA_034782735.1. Lineage (NCBI taxonomy): Eukaryota > Metazoa > Chordata > Aves > Accipitriformes > Sagittariidae > Sagittarius > Sagittarius serpentarius. The sequence continues at coordinate 27,958,179 of JAVKLA010000028.1, read as the reverse complement.
TTTTTGGAAAAGGAAACTATATATTATTAGTTTTCTAGTCTATTTTACTTACACAATTTGCATGCAATCTATCAGCATCACGTTATTTGTGCTTGTTGAACTTTGATGTTGGAGACTTGGACCCTCAGTGATAAAATGGAAGGGCTCCTTGGGGAGTGGAAGCATAGCATGTGTCTCTGCTTTTCAAGACATAGCTGGGAGCAAAGTTAAGTCACCCTGAAGTTGCTGCTTAGCATCTTACTAACTAAATGGTCAAAAGCAGTAATAAAGTGTATTTCATAGACTTAATGTTTAAATTAGAGGTCACTACCGTGCATTGCCCCAGGATTCAGATTACGTCTGTAGATTAGTCTGGTGCTTTTCTCCTGACTGAGAATTAAGTTGTGCCAGTCTTTTCTTCTGAACTGCAGTGTTTTTCCTAAGGATGCAGGCCAATATTTTAGGCCATCTTTTATCTTTTCCTAGAGAATATGTTGTTTCTACAGGTTACATTCCCCTAGAGCTAAAATCTTAGTATCTCATGCAAGATGTAAAGGTCTCTTTGAGAATGTGCATGATTTTAGTAAGGGATGGATACAAGTCATAAAACATTTACTTAGTTGAGATTTCTAATGTTATTTAACATAATTCAGGAGGCTCCATGTGAAGAATATACCCTGTAGTGAAAACAGAAGAAGCAGAAGGACATATCTTCTTTTCAAGTAGCAATCAATTTCTAATGGATGGAAAATAATGAGCCATATTTAATAAAACTTGTTGACAAATAAGCAAATAGAATGTCATTTAATTTTATGGGGTTTTTTTGTTATCTGTCTGTTATTCCACCAGTTTTTAAGACTTCCTACACAATCTGGCCTTGGAATTCCATATTGATTAACTAGAGGAGCTACACAGCAGACTGTGGTTCAGGTTCAGGCATTATTTTGTAGTATTCTTAAAGACTATGACTTGCTCCGTATGTTTCTCCTTTAACATTGCTTAAATACAATCCCAACTGATACTCATAGGCAAAATAAGACAAAATCTTTGTGACTTTAGAGAACTAAATCAGAATCAAAATATACCACATCAGATTTAATGATAGCCCAAAATAAGAGGCCCTTTGGGAACTCTGGGTTGACAAGTGACTCAGGATTATGGCACTGTGCCATGAGCTCCTGACCCTCCCTATACTTTCATAGATTTTAGAAGAACTTTTGTTTCTTGTTCTTGCACAATACAAGCAAAGGAAACAGCATGATCTCCCCACCTCCACTACCACCTCCTCCTTTATCACCTTCCCAAATGCATTTTTTCTCTATTTGTATCAACAGGCATTTAGAAATATTTAATGAATTAGCAACTGAGGGTAAGAAATTATTTGTAAGCATGGATTTCAAGGTTATTTTTATCCCGTTGAAAACTCATTAAGTATATCACCACTAATGTCTTGCAGTAGATTCCTAATTACACAGAGTCACATCACTATCATATTACTTAATACAAAAAATGTAGATCAAAGTGGACGTTTAAGGTCAGCCTTCAGTCATGTAATCACTTATGAATGCTGATTATGATGTTTACTTTGGAATTATGCTGGGTTTCCACAGATGTAAATGGAAAAGCCTGTGGATTGTTATTTCCAACAACTTTTATTCCCAGTTTACACACTAAATGCTGTTAATACTCTGTGAGTATAGTAAGAATTCATGCCCCATAGGTCCAGCTGTACTCTGTAGGCACTTCCCCACCACCATCACCACTTGCTGCTACACCACAGGTCCAGAAGCCTCCACAAAGCTGGATATATTGCAGTGCCTTTTGGAGAGACTTGGCCTGTCTCTGTCTCCTTAGGGGCGGGCATGTTGGTGACAGAAGGCTGGAGCCCTCTCTTACCTGACATTCAGGTTCTGTCCCCATTCTGAGCATCTTGGGCGAACCTTAGGCAACGCAAGAGCTGCAAGGTAATATGTCCTTGCTCCACGTGGCTCCACCTGAGACCATTAAGGCCTTGTGATGTACATGTGGGATGCAGAATAGCTTTCGTCCACGTGAAAAGACCAGCATTAGAGCCTGTGTTAAAACATCAATACCTTGTATATTTAAAATATTTATAATATGTTGGGTTTTTTTTATTTTATTTTCCCCAAGGTTTCTTTGTAGGTCAAACTTGTATTGAGGACTGTGGTTAAGAAAGTTTAGGCCAAGCTAAGAGTGCCAGAACCACCCCTAACACAATGAGTATTTAAAGAACTCTGCTAATAACAATTACTAAGATGCTTTACACACACACAAAAAAAAAAGTGCTGGCCTATGCAGAAAGAAAAATTACTAAAATCTGTTTGAAAGTTTCATATATGCATGGATTATGATGGATCATTGAAAGGAAAAATTTCCAGGGAGCCCTTCAGGTAAGAGAGAGTAGCTGGGTCTGCTGAAGTTGCCTCAGGATGCAATTGCTTTTCTCAAAGCCACTATACTTGCAGAGAATCTTTCTTCAAGGGCCTATCTGAGACTCCCATAAATACTATTATGTTGATGGGGCTCATTTATCCTGACACCAGGATACATCTGTGCTATGAAGCTATGAAAATCCAAGATGTTTTAATGGCCAAGGATAAGAAAAGGCAGAGATACTTCATTTGATAGTAAGAATTACACCTTTTCCATTTTTTGAAGGCTATCATGTGTATTGTATGGGAAGTTCTCCAGAGGTTAATTTTTTGTTCAGGGATTTGTTCAAGACCCATGGAAAATGAGTTCAATTCTGCAATTATTAATCACAACCAGAAGCAGGTACTTACTGAGAAGGATTCTTTTGAATCCCGTGAGACCACTCAGACAAGTTTGTGGGTGAATACCATCCACTGCAAAACTAACAGCTTGCTGAATTTTATTTACAGCCCATTTAACTTCTGTGAATACTAATTAAATGGGACGCTTTTTTTGTACATATTAGAGGTGCGTGATCGTGGCCATGTTGAGAATTTGCAGGGAATTTGTGATAAGGTTTAAGCAGAACTAAGCAGAATTTTAATAATGTGGACATTTATGTGCTTGGGTCTATTAAAAAATAATTCCAGGTTGGTATTAAATATGTCATTATTTTTTTAAATTATTTAGTTTTGGAAACATTTCCATTCTTCTAAATTGTAAGACAATTTTGAAATAAAAGCCATTATTCTGAAATGGTAGGCTAAAAAGGGGGGGGGGGCCCTTCATTTAGTTCAAAATGACCTACGGAACAGAGCAAAGCATTACTGAAGACATAACGAAATCAAACATGTTGACATCTTTGAATTTTTTGTCCAAGAATATTTGCAATGTTTGATCTCATTTCTTACAAAATCTCTGTTCCTCCAAAACTCCATTTTTCAGCAGTTTTACTATTTGTGAAAAAGTCATCCAGTTCTAGTACATCTTCCTCATACAGCTTTCCTTTCAACCAAGAATTGGGGGCCTGGTCCTCAAATAAGATAAAAGTTCAGAATCAGGTTTCCCAAAGTAGTTACCTACTTAACAACGGCAAAACTCTGTTCAAGCAAGAATACACAACATTTCTGAAACATAAAACTATATAACTAAATTGGCTAAGCAGAAGTATGCAAACTATCGCCACTATTTACTTTCTCAAGTATCTGTTCTGTATAGTTGTAAGTTCATGTTTCCTTGAGAAATTTCACTATCAGGCAGGCAGTTCTTAAGTGTATTACCTAGCCTGTGAGATCCTCTTAAACCCTCACAGCTTTGCATCCCTGCATTTTTGGTGACATGTAGATTTTATGTTAGCCTCCTGCAGAAAAAGCATTTCATAAGGATAAACACATCTTTCAGACAAAGTAAGTCCACCTGGTTTTGTCTGTTGTTTTTAAATAGCCCCAAGGACTACCTAGGACAGTGCTTGTACAGAGAACACACCTGTCAGAGCAGCGGAAGTGGTGCGAATAAACAAGGATCTCTCCTTCAGTCTGCCTCTGAATCATATTGGGTCACTTTAAAACATTGTTTTGCTATGCTACTTTTGAAATTTTGTGCAGTCCAGGACAGTGGTCTCCACACCTTTTTGACTGTACATCCCTATGAGCACCCCCAATATATGTATATTTCTTTATAAATCATACACATGTACTACTGTACTAATATATCACATACATTTCACAGCATACACAAAAAGAGAAATTTACAAGGATGAGATAAATATTAACTAAACACTTTAAAATTTTTACTTTGTGTTTTTTGTTTTGTCGTGGTTTCTTTTAATGGTACAAGAAACGTTTTCCTCCCACATGCCAATGGATTGTCTTGCACACTCCCTGAGTTGTGTGCACCCCACTTTGGAGATCACTGATCTAGGGCATGAAAGACAGCCAAGACACAATTTAGACTGGGGTCTTAAAGTTAAAATGTTTGTGACCTTTCATGTTCCCAGGTTTTCCAGCCCCACTAAGGACTCTGTGATAGCTTCTTCTTGCTAATGTTGCGTAAGGGGAGCAGTATAGATAGAGTTTTAAAGCATCTTAATGTGGCATTGCAGTTTGATAAATGCCTTTAGCACTGTGGTGGGTGGACCCTGGCCAGGTGCCAGGTGCCCACCAAAGCCGCTCTATCACTCCCCCTCCTTGATTGGACAGGGGAGAGAGAATAGGACAAAAGGCTTGTGGGTCGAGATAAGGACAGTTTCATAAAGCAAAAGCAAAGGTCGCACGCGACAACAAAGAAAAACGGAAGGTTTTTATTCTCTACTTCCCATCAGTGGGCAATGTCTGGCCACTCCCTGGGAAGCAGGGCTTCAGTACTCATAAGAGTTTCTCCACAAGGCAAACGTAAATGACGAATGTCCCCCCTTCCTTCTCCCTTTACTTAGCTTTTATAGCTGAGCTGACATCATATGGTATGGAATATCCCTTGGGTCAGTTTGGGTCAGCTGTTCTGGCTGTGTCCCCTCCCAAGATCTTGCCCAGCCCCGGCCTGCCAGTGAGGTTGGGCAGGGGGGAATGTTGGAGAAACAGCCTTGATGCTGTGCGAGCCCTGCTCAGCACTAGCCAAAACACTGGTCTGTTATCTACAATTTTCTAGCTAGCAATACAGAGCACAGCACTACGAAGGCTGCTATGGGTAGAATTAACTCCATCAAAGCCAGACCCAATACAAGCACTCTTAATGTAAAATAAGACTATTCATATAGGGAATTATTGTGGAATTGCTATGGCATTTTAAATTCAGAATCTCACCAATTTCCAAGTAGTCTCCCCTTATGTAAAGCACCATTTTCTTCCAGTGGGAGCTCCTAATTCTCTTACGCTTCTGAGAAAATGCCAACTGTACTTGATGAAATACAGTCATTTGCTCCTGATGCTTTCCATTTTTTTCCTTAATGCACCATTATAAACTATAATACTGAAAAGACATTAGAAAAGAACAGCTTGGGCTCTGGACATGGTATAGCTGACATAACAAGTCACAATTTCTTTCAAGTTCTGATATGCTCAGTCCAAGTTGTTAATGAGTTTCATTAACCAGTTAAGTAATCACGCGACATCATATAGTGATTTTACAGCAAAATAAGCAGTCGCTGTCATCTCCTCTAAAAGAGATGCTCCTTTAAAGAATCAAAAGAAAATTCTTCTAAACACAAGAACAAGAAGAAGAGCGAGAAGATTATCTGTCAGCATCTAGAATGGACATAGCATGCATTATTTTAGACAAATTGCAGATTGTGTGCGGAGGGTTATAGTTACTATAGTAACAAAATGTGCTTTGATTACTTAAATATTGTATGCTATAAATCTTCATTAGGAATTCTCTTATTACAAGAACTATCTATCCCATATTGCATTTCACTGAGCTAAAATGGAGAGGAAGAGGTGCTTTCATGAACATTTGGATATGCTGTCCTAAAACAGATGCTGTCTCACCCTCCCATCATCATCATCATCATTCAATACTTCATCTAAAGCAGGACATCTATGATCAAAGCTATTGAACTGAAAATATTTGCAAGAGTTGGAAAAAAAATCAGCCATGGCCTGATTCTTACAGACAAAACTTGATCCTTTAATAATACTGCCCTCCTTTTTAATCTCTCGTGTTTGTGAATTTGCATCTAGCTGCTTTATTGGACAGCACCAGAATTAAAGTATGAATGATTCAAATATGCAATTGTATGTTGTTCCAATAATGTACACATGATTATACTGTAAGACAGTTCATAATCATGTAGAAATCAATGAGTTTGTTGTCTTGTCTAGAGGGTCTATATATTCCGTTACATAATTTTTGTCCAATTTTTCTTTCTGGATGCATTTCAGTTCCTGAAAATCAGGTCAAATTCTCTTTTAAGTTAGAAAAAAATCACATTTTGATTTCAAGGTCAGTTGGTTCTGCTGTAATGATGAATTTGGTCAGCTCTCAGGGCACATACAGCCCTGTTCTTATGGATGTGGAGACTGCACGGATCAATAGTTTTGATATGGTCAACGTTCCTTGCAGGAAACTGGAACTCCAGGGAATCCCTAAAAAGGTAAAAACAGCCTCTCTGCCCAGGCAGATCTGTGTACCTTTGTATGTTAAAATATGTATCACACTGTTAAAGTAATAATGCCAAATTCCAAATCATATTGGTATAAGAATTTCAGTCTTTGCAGTTGCTGATTTTTTAATGCTTTGATTAACTGCAAAACAGTATACACACTGTTTTTGTAATCTGTCCCATAAAGACAAATATTTTGATGTGTATGAGTATGCATTTGCAAGAATTAACAAAAGAAACCACTTACTGTTCTTCTATTTTATAACTGAAATGCTTCAGGAGGTTAACAATCCTTGCATAATCTAGGAGAGCTCTCTTCACATGTTAGTATTGCAACAAACTGCTTGCCCCACAGATGAGGTGTACCTAACAGCTTCTTCACGGCTTGAAGATTGCCTTGTCTAGCATAGCTGGGGTGTTTCGACAAGGCCAGCATGTATCTGATAGGCCTGCCAAAAAGAACAAGGCTAAAGGAAACACTGAGAGTTGGAGTTTCTTGAATGAGTGGAAAATTTCATATTTTAGAAACTGGATCCTACAGTGCTGACAAAATTAAATATTGCTCTTAGGCTAAGATCTATCATGAATGCGAGCTGAACATACATTTTTGTAAGGGTAATGGGAGTTGTTTTAAATTGAGCTGGAAGACAAAACAGGGACCTGCATTTCAGTGTATGAGTTGAAAATGGGGTAGGAGCAGAAAGGGTGAAAGTAACCAAGGTATTCCTAGAAGAGTGTGACAAAAGGGAGGAAGGATGAACAGACCTATTATGGAATATTCCATTCCTGCGGTGATTTAGGCATCCAGAAGTACTTGCTTCCTTTAACTATGTGCAAATGCTGATTTTGAATAGACCCTGAAGCCTCTGCAGTGAGGATGCGACTTGGCCTGGAAATTTGGGTACACTGAGGTCCTGACAAACACCGTTTAAATACAGCCATAGGGAATCTGAGGTTTGTAACAGTGACAGACTGGAATAAACTTTGTGCTCCCTAGTTTGCATGGAGGGAAAAAGATTTCTTTCGTATGATCCTGCTTCTCCTTGCCCAGCCTCATGTGCTATTTACTTGTTTTTCTGGAGCTGAGGCTTGATGTCCAGACTCACCTTTCTGCTTCAGATAAATCTTTCACTGAGGGCAGAGTTTGCTTGTGGTTGTTTGGTTTTTTTTTTCCCAAAGAAGTCCTAAGTAAAGTTAAAACCAAGGCTTTCAGATTTGGCTTCTGGTGTTTGCTAAATATTTTATTAACAGTTCTGTTAAAATACTCCTAATTGGGTGCTTAAAGCAGCCTGAAATACTGTATGAAAGCCCACAAGGAGAAAAAAAGCCTTCAGAGACTTAAGATGCCTCATCCTGTTTGTTTGAAACTTAATTTTCATTTGGCAGCCCGTTTGCTGAAGGATTGTGTGTGCAATCACGATATACTATATTTAATGCATCTCACATAGATACATGTGTATTCGTGCAGAGGTTTGGTTGCATCCTGGTGCTAGCGTGTGTTACACTGCCATAAGGGCTGAATCTCATTTTACTGAACTCTTCTACTGTAATGTACAGGGCATCTGCTTATAGATTAACAGAGAAAAGGGGGGGAAATGACAGTAAAAAAAAAAAAGACTTTGCCCTGATTTAGGCAACTCTTATCCTGCTTTAAAGGTGATATTGCCAAAACAAGATGCTTGTTATTTGGATGGAGATTAGTTTTTTGTATTTGAATGTTTCTAGCAATGTGTGATAAAAAAGGCTGAGATCTGCAGAGGAACTAGGAGATCACATCACACTTGTAGTTTCACATACATCATCAATGGAAAGGGTTTCCTCAATAATGAAAATTCCTTGTAAGGGCTCTCAGTTACGATGCACAAGATGAAAATGTCATTCTGTGTGTGCATCGACAGGCAGATGTACATTGTGTGTTTATTATATATAGTGTACAATAATGCATACAACTGTGCATTTACTGTGCATTATGGGAAAGATCATAATATTTACAACTTTGGGGTTTTTTTGGTTTTAAATACATGATAAACCAGTGGAAGAAGCCAAATACACAAATCTATAACAAATGTAGTATCACCACAAGATGCAACCTAACTGAGCCCCACAGTGAACAGCTTAGTGCCTGGGCACAAAGACTGCCCGTCACTCTGAAGTGTGGGAGGGTTAATTCTGGGCGATTTGGGAGTGAGGCTTAGCACTTGTTGAAGGGAGTACAGTAGATATGTGTTCCAAAGAACACACAACACTCCTTGTTCCCTGGCCTCCATAAACTCTACCAGTAGTACTTTTTACAAACAAAGACAGGTAATCATCCTACCCATCTGCTGACCACCATTTGCAAGCTGGTTTCTCATGTTCCCATTTAGGAGAATGTAGTCAGGGAGAGGTCCGTCCAAAAAAGCTACAAAGATTGACCAAATAGCTAGTATCTCTTAAGCTTAGACCCAAGTGGAAGGCATCATTTAATTTCCATGGTTAGTCTATTATTCAATGTCTTCCGTCTTTTTGAAGGAGCATAAAAATTGGCAGTTGCCCTTATTTTAAATATCAAACCTTTGAGTAAAGTTGTTCAGTTAAATGGCCAAATTCCCACCCAGGAGTAATCTGTAATAAGCACTCTGCTGAGTGGCGGCTTTCCATTTTTGAAGTGTTTGCAGCATCTATAATAAATCAGACACTATCAATATTGAGGAAGTTAGCTTTTCCATTTTTGGAGTCTTTTTGAAATATTTAAGAATAACTTTCTTAGGAAAAGCACATTGTGCTGCCTGTTAGCATTAGCTCCCTAAATTTAGTGCATGCTGTTACCATTGAAATCTCCACACTTACACTCACCCCCACTAGCTCTTACTGCTTACTGCTGAAGTCTAGCATCCACTGACAACTTGTCCAGCAGCTTGAAGGCTCTCTGGCATCGTAAAGCATATTTTAAATCCATCAGGACTGAATAACATGGTCAGCAGTCATCATCTAGAGATGAGCAGATACTGAACTTCAGGCTGAGAATGCAAAGATGTCCTTCTCTGTCTCCAAGCGATGGGGATTGTCACAGTGTCTAGTAGTTCAAAACAAAATATGTTTCCATAGAGCATTTCAATGGATCTTCAATGTTACTCTGTCTGTTTGAAAGGCTATTTGTTTACAGCACTTCAAGGAAGATTTCTCAGTGTTTGTTGCTAATGTGATTAGGCAGCAAACCCAAAAACTAGACAGCAGAGATCTGCCTATAGAGTTGTAAGCTTTCTAAAGCTGTTCTGCAACCATCTGTAAGCCTCGCTAGCAAATCTGGGTCTTCTGTATTGTTTAAATTAGTGGGTCAATTTTTAAATAGAAATGTGTCCATTAGTGTATAAAAGCTGAGGAACTGTTACCTGAGGAAATCTCTTCCCGTCTTGACACGTTAAAAACTGATGTTGTGACCTTCATTTTGTACTGTAAGATCCATCTATTTAAATCTCTAGGCTTTCTGTTTGAAAAATAGACAATTGTGAGGGAAAAGAACAGCTGATTCACTAATGGTAGTGAGAAGCTGAGCTCTCACATGTTGCTTTTCCTTTTTTTGTGGGTTGTTTTTTTTCTGTTTTCCTCCTCTCCTTCCAGCTTCCTGCCCATCTTTGGCTGTAAGTTTAGAAGATGTAAAAATCATGTTTTGTAAATTAAATAGCAATAAATAGGTGCCAGTTATTGCAATTGAGCCTGGAAGGTATTTTCCTCCTTTTTACATGTGCATGTTGTCGTGGTTTAACCCCAGCCAGCAACTCAGCACCACGCAGCCACTCACTCACTTCCCTCCCACCCAGTGGGATGGGGGAGAGAATCGGAAAATAAAGTAAAGCTTGTGGGTTGAGATACGAACAGTTTAATAGAACAGAAAGTGTGTGGAATACACAGAACAAGCGATGCACAATGCAATTGCTCACCACTCGCCGACCCACGTCTGAGCTGCGCTCCTCCCCCACCACCAAGGTGGGCATGACGTCCCATGGTATGAAATACCCCTTTGGCCAGTTGGGGTCGGCTGTCCTGGCTGTCTGCCCTCCCAACTTTCCTGTGCCCCTCCAGCCTTCTTGCTGGCTGGGCACGAGAAGCTGAAAAGTCCTTGACTGCGTCTAAACACGACTGAGCAACAACTGAAAACATCCGGGTGTTACCGACATTGTTCTCAT
>JAVKLA010000028.1:27919984-27947405 GCA_034782735.1 Sagittarius serpentarius | reverse complement strand
CAGCCTTCTTGCTGGCTGGGCACGAGAAGCTGAAAAGTCCTTGACTGAGTCTAAACACGACTGAGCAACAACTGAAAACATCCGGGTGTTACCGACATTGTTCTCATACTAACCCAAAACACAGCCCTGTACTAGCTTCTTAGGGAGACAATTAACTGTCCCAGCCGAAACCAGGACACGTCTATATTTGAGTGTGTGTATGTATTTCTGCATATATTGCCTCATAGTAACTTCGAGATGAGCATAGTAGATATGTAGCAGGACTTCACACAGACATGTGAAGAGAAAAATTATTTGGTAACAGTTTAACAGCCTTACAAGTGAAGAAGTTCATTTTGACAAATCCAAACAATTGGCAGCGTTTTTATTCACGTGTTTGTTGTTAAGTCCTGGAAAGAACTTCCTCCACAGAACTGCTGCAGTCTTGGACAGACAGGCTGCAATCACTGCAGGGCGGCAGAGTAGGGAGGCAGGGGAGGGAAAGTTTCTACCTGTGATAGGCAGCCAGAAAAGAAGTTGTCTTTAACCTGTTGACAGTTGAAGGCTTTCTTTGTGGGGTGAAAAGTATGTAATATGCCCAGGAAGTCCATTTTACTAAGGGGCCAGTGGAAGCAAACAGCACTCCACATGTAGCTTGTGCAGGCGTATGCAGTTCTGTCCCAGCCCACTGATTTCTTCCATACTCATATGTCTTCCATACCCACTGATTTCAATCAGATTGTAAACAGAAGCAAGAAATCAAATCGATAGAGGAGGTGGGAAGATAAGCCAGGAGTCCTGCCTGAGTGCACAGGTTGTAGATCGAGGCATGTCTACCAAACAACCACTGTACAAGCAACAATCTTTTGGGGCAATGTGGAGAGGGAGAACAGCCTGCAAGTCAATTATCTTTTTACATACTTCTCTCTGTCACGGTCATCAACCCTGAAAGTAACATTAGTCATTACTTGTATAGCTCGGTTGTGATTATTTTATTTTAAACTGATGCAGCATTCAGCAAAGCTTTCGGAAAGCACACAATTTTTAACTTTACATGGGAAAATGGCATAAGGTGAGACAAAAAGAGAAAGCCTTTGGTTGTGTAAAATAATATAGACAGAGGATGTAGTTATGAAACTGGATACCAGCTGATTTATTCCTGGTGCCATGAGAAGTGAGTAGGGAGTAGGGAGGTGGGTTTGGGCCACACAGTTCTTCAACACTTCAGGCTGACAGCCACCACTGTTGTCCAACAGAAACACAGTAAACAGCCATAAAACTGTATCTAGAAATTATTTTTGTAGTATTTGTAGTAAAGCTTTCACTTTATTGATTTTATTCATTTGTGACGAGCAATAGGTTTAAAGGTTGTGAATATCCTCTTTCCTGTTACCTTTTTACTTTTGGAGCAGGAGTAGGGCTGTAAGTCCCGAAGCAAAGGCACTTAGGGTAGGCTTGTGACATGGCCCCACAGAGACACGTAGGCTGCCTGTCAGTGAACTAGTTTAGGTATTATGAGTAAAAGCAATTTAGGCACCTTTCAACTGTGTCTTGCAGACAGACTTCCAGACCCAGACGAAGCTAAAAGAGGTGCTGTGGAAAATGCATTTGCATAATTCAGCCAGTTGACGTTATCTGATAAAAGAAACATAGACAAAGACCTTTAAGAGGGATAGAACTGAGATGGCTGTAATGCCAAAATAGCACTGCCACATACAGGCCTTAGCCTCAGAAATCAGCAGCTGGTAGCTTTTTGCTGGCAGTTACCTGAAATTCAGCATACTACCATACGAAAAAGCATTTTTTTCTGAGGTCCTTGAACACATATTGCTCCTCAAACATATACTGCTCCTCCTGCTTGAGGAGAAACGCCCAGAAGTGTGTGTTCAATTTAATATGCATTAATACATAATCCATAAATTTGGTATCAATGAATGCATTTATTGAGAAAAAGTATAATGGGAGAGTTGAAAGAAAGAAGTATGAGGACAAGATCTGCATTTTCTGCTTTTCCATTTTTCTTCCTTAACTGTATTTTCTCTCTGCTTCAGACCCTTTACCACCACCACAGCTTTCATTGCTTCTTCTGCTTTCCCTCCACATCTCAGATTCATGTGGATGTCTTCCCCTGCTTCTTCCAGAGTGCCAAAGTCCAGTAGCTCTTAATTAGTCCTCCTCATGATTTTTTGGGAACCTCATAACCCATGCTGGCACCCTCCAGCCTGCCTCGTGCTCCAGAGGTCATTCTCCTAGCCCTTCTCTCCCACTTCCCAATCTGTCTCAGGCTCCACATCACCTTAAGAAATTATTTCTTATTTTCTTGACTTTTTATGTGCTACCCTCTTGGGTTTCGAGTGCACATAACACATTCTTGTCACTTTCCTTTTTGGAATTAGTTTCAGATTTCGAATCTTTGCTATACATATATATACACATATATATGTATTTTACTTATTTATCAGATCTTCACTCTTGGACCTTCACAACTCAAAAGGGTGACTCTGGAGCCCCTGTTGTCTAGAGCCAAATTCTGGCATTCAGCAGCTCCTTTGCTCAATATACCATTTAAAGTAAGGTAAGTAGGACATTTATAGGCACACCATCTGCTCTTTCTTTCTCTCTGATCAAAAATCTCAACCATGTTCCACCTGCCTCCTCCAGCATAAGGTAATCTTGACTTCTTTTTCAGAACCAATGAGAATCACTCCTCCAGTGGTTTGTGGAAGATTCTGCACCCGTATTTGAGGAAACTTTATAGGTATATTTGCACTCCCTTTCTCATTTATGCTATAATTTCCCCTATAATACTCTTGAGGGAGGAGGCTCCATTTCACACAACCTCTAGAATTATGTGTGCATTACAAATTCTGTCTTACATTTAGCTTTAAGTCAGTGTATTGCTTTATGCAGTCTTACAGTTAAATCCTGAATTTAAGCTATTAATGAATCCCTTTTAATGAACTAATGTAAAATTAAAATATGTGTTATAAAAAATAAATACACATTGCTCAGAATCTGAAAGCAGTTTCTGGAAAATAGTTGTTCCTGTCATTTTGCCCCTTGATAAAATACTAACAGAGTTTCATAAGACAAAAAGAAGACATTTCTGCCAGATTTCAACAGCTACTGCAAATAATGAAAGTCTGAAGAGAAAAAAAAAAACAGGCAGGAAGAATCCTGTGTATGGTAAAAAACTGACCACCTTAATCTATATTTCGGAATCCCTTCTTTCCTGTCTTATGACAGTGATCCCCCTTCTTGCAATGTGGTCTTAGGGGTTTTTTTATGTACTGGATGGCATACACTACATGTAGCATATGGTACATATAAGCACATGCATGAATGTGCTACATATGCTTCCTGCACTATATATGTAGGTAGCACATAGCATGACCTGATAGAATTTTATAGTACTGACTGCGATCGATGTTTTCAGGCCTGCTCAGTAGGCAGAAAGCAAACAGATGCACATATTACATGCATATGCATGAGAACTAGCATTTTGCAGTGGGGATACAGAAAGACTTAGGACAAACCGTCATTGTGCTACTAATGCCCAGCAGCCATCTTTAAAATGTCTTAAGTGCTGCAGAAGATCTGCGATGCCTGCTATGTTCTGTATCCACATTTTCACAGCTCAGTTCTTGCATTTAGTAGCTGTCTTACCTTGCCTTTTCAGCAGTCTGGAGTAAGACATGCAAGCAAATGTTATAACAATAAATATTGACAGACCAGAAAATGGTTCCCCTCATCAGGATTAGAACTCCTGGGGCAGGATTTTATAGGACTGAGCTGTTGAAGGAAAGTCTGGAAGAGCTATATTCTTGACTGATAACAGAGGCAGCTGTTAACTGTATGAGAAGCTAGGTAAGGTCTAGGAACAGCATCTCAAGTAGATGTTGGTGTGTCTCAGTAGCATATATCTACGTAGGCAATCATTGCACTCACAGGAGTTTGGTTCTCTGCTAAACCAGAGACTCTGGCACTTGGAAGCAGGCAACCTGAAAAAAGCTGGAAAGTATCATAGAAACATAGAATGGTTTGGGTTGGAAGGGACATTAAAGATCACCTAGTTCCAAACCCCCCTGCCACAGACAGGGACACCTTGCACTAGACCAGGCTGCTCAAAGCCCCATCCAGCCTGGCCTTGGACACTGCCAGGGAGGGGGCACCCACAGCCTCTCTGTGCGACCTGCGCCAGTGCCTCACTGCCCTCACAGGGAAGAATTTCTTCCTAATATCTCATCTAAATCTACCCTCTTTCAGTTTAAAACTGTTACCCCTCGTCCTATCATTATATTGCCTGATAAAGAGCCCCTCCTCATCTTTCCTGTAGGCCCCCTTTAAGTACTAGAAGGCTGCTATAGGGTCTCCCCAGAGCCTGCTCTTCTCTAGGCTGAACAACCCCAACTCTCTCAGCCTTTCTTCACGGGAGAGGTGTTCCAGCCCTCTGACCATTTTTGTGGCCCTCCTCTGGACCTGCTCTAACAGGTCAATGTCTTCCTTGTGCCGGGGCCCCAAAACTAGACGCAATATTGCAGGTGGGATCTCACAAGAGTGGAGTAGAGGTGGGGTATCACCTCCCTCAACCTGCTGGTCATGCTTCTTTTGGTGCAGCCCAGGATACGGATGGCTTTCTGGGCTGCAAACACACATTGCTGGGTTATGTTGAGCTTCTGGAACAGCAAAGAAACAGTCCCCTTCAGAAATTAGATGGCATCAGAGTTAGGAAGGCAGTAAACTGATACCAGACATAAATGAAATGAACAATGCATCAACCTGGGGTTCAGTTGGAATTTCAGTGAAGATCTCTTAGATCCTGACACACTGGCATGATAGCAATGCCTTACATAAAAAATGCCATTTCTTGTAGTCTTGCTCTTGAAGCATCAAAATCGTTTCTGCATAACACTTCTTTGGCCTATCTCTTGCTAGAGCAACCTTCTGGTCAGACATGTTCCATCAGACTGCGTCTTGTAAGTACTCCTCTCTGGTTCCTTGAAGGCTGGGTCAGCAGGTGACTAAAGACAGCAGTTTGATCTGATCCAGGCAAAAGTAAAGAGCACCAGACACTGACTGGCACATTGAACGAAGGTGTAGATGGGAAAAAGGACATTCGCAGGATCTGGTTACCCCTTAATATTGGATCACAGGTGATGATGTCTAACATACAATTGGCATGATAATGCATGAGATCTGGGAAGTACCTGCATTAACAAGTTGATGCTCTGTTAAAATAAGAAATCCACTTTTTATTTTTCCACAGCATTTTTCCAGTAAATACATACAAATAATTAAAAAATGAGGAGAAAATTGAGTGAAAAAGAACAAACAGACTTTGAGTGCAGGGGGAAACGATGACAGATTTTGTATTAAGTTGCCTGTTACTTCCCATAATTAAAGCATCATGCAAACTTTTCTTGAAAACCTCTCATTTACATATAAACACAATACATCACATTTCTAATGAGGAATGGGAAGCTATCTCTAGTGCCAAACTGAACAAATTGGCTTTGATTTTCAAAACCACTTAAGAGATTCAGATGCTTAATTAAAATGAATAGGAATAAGGCATCCAACACAACGTGCAGTTCTAAAAAAACCCCTCCACCTATTTGGTTTTATCTTCTAAAAAAACATGAATTCTACACTAGTTCAGAAAATGACTTAATTCGAGAACACTTCATTCACTCTACACAGTTCATGTGAGTCAAATCTAAAAGGCTATGTCTATGCTTATAACCTAAAGCAAGCCACAACAGATTTTTGAACACCAGTATGCAGTTGTCCCACACTGTTAAATTGCTGGCATACTCCCCAGCATGGTTCTAGTCCAGTCTAGCCAGTCTCCAAAGCAATTCCCAGGCACAGTCTGGGGAATGGCAGGGGCCTTGTCAGCAAAGGCTCTGCCCATTTGGTGGGCTTCCTCTGGCCCAGTCGCCTAGCATCATCCTGTTACCCTCTTGGCCCACATATACACCAGCAAGCCATGCTGCAGCCTCCTCTTCCCTATCCATGTGGTTGAAATCTTGAGGGTTGGTGAGGAAGGTCTGCAATAAAAGGTTTGTAAATGATGAATGTCGTAAGTAGTTGTATGCTGTGCTAGCATGTTTGTGTTATGTTCTACTATCCCTAGACTAAAGGTGGCTTCAGAGGCTGTCAAGGGCTGTCTGGCACCAACACAAGCAGTGGAAGTGGAAGCAGGAGAGACGCCAGGAGCCACTGAATTTGGGACTGTGGAAGGAGCTGCAGGTGGCATGCAGGAGCACCCAGCACTCTCTGTGGAGGCTGAATGGCTTGGGCAAGAGGGATAGGATGCAATAACCTGTTTTTCTGTATGTATGTGAAGTATTGTGCATGGAGCAGAGGTGAGGAGAGTGTGGCATGTATACAAGTTAGAAAAGCAATGAGTAGAGAGATGCAAAGGCCTGTAGGATGCAATCCGAGTCAGGGCTTTGCCCACCACCTTGTAGTCGGTATACGGCCATGGTGTTTGGAAGGAAGGAGAGTTCAAGTGTATAAACACGGGCCGTGTCATGCCATGTAGCCTCAGGCTAAAGAGTATTCCTAGACCCATTTCTGTTACTTGGACAGATGTAGCAAAAGCCACTTAGGAGGATAAATCAAGAATGATAGCGTAACTCTTTGGTGAAGCAAGAAGGCCGATTTTGGTCCACAGAATGGCAGGAAAGACATGACAATGTAAAAATTATGCATGGAAAGAAGGACCATATATGAAAGGAAAATGAAGTCAGAGAAAGATAGAATGAACAAAAGAATGGAGCGAGAGAAGAAGGAGAGGAAAGCAAATAAAGAGGTGGAGGAAGGAACAAAAGGCAAGTGCATACTTCCAGGTTAATCAGCATTAGTTTATTTACTCATATGCATTTATTAAATTGTATTTCATTGGTAAATGGCCCACATTCTTATTTAGAGAGAAAGGAATGACAGAATACTGTGCAGCAGGGATTTGTGCATTACTTCATCCATTACTGGTCATGTTATTGTTTTTCAGAGGTTTATGCATTTTTTAAAACAGCATGCCACAGCAGCAGGAAAATCAGTATTTAAATTTTAAACAGAAGGCCTGAGTGAACTTAGGCCTCCAGTCCTGACACTTTCTTGTTCCTTTCTGTATCCAAGCTCAGTCTGCTGTGGCTGGAACAGGAGCTGAACAGGAGATTTTCAGGAAAACATCGAGGGAGAGAGAGGATATCATCATGCTGTTGAAGAACATTTTCATGCTTTTCTGAACCTGCTTGCAGTGATCATTGTGCTGTCGTCAGGGTTAAAAAGCTTGACTGTAATTCCCTCATAGAAGGGGTATCTGGCTGTAATTCAGGAGACTGGATTTCTACTCTAGCTCCTCTGTGCACTGATTAGAAGTGAGTTTATCACTCTGCAGCTTAGAATCAGTGGATACAAATCAATGGATACGTTTGGAAGACATACTGATACACATTTATGACAGTTTTTTAGATGTGCTGGATATTATTGTCATAGGAATATAATTATTTTTCAGAACTCCCTGGGCTGTTTTGGCAGGAAGTAAACCACAGTCATAAGACAAATACTGTCTGCATATCTGTCTTCCCTTAAAACTTAAATTGTGTCTCATTTTTCCCTTCAGTTCCTTAAGAATGATATGGTTTATGACACAGGGGTCAAATATAATTCCAGATGTAACCCACATTTCAGAGAAGAGTGAAGTTATCCATGGCTCTACAGCAGTTTCCGAAGTCCTTCAGAATTAGAGTGAGTTGACTGCGCACTTAAAGTAACAGCACTTATCCCCATTTTTAAGATTTTTTAGAACAGCAATTAAAGTTAGCAGATGAATGCTAATAAATAAATAAATTTAGCAGTTAGCAGGTATAAAACTAAAGAAATTGGCAGTTCACACAGTGTATAACTAAACTGTGGAAACTTTTGACACAAGGAATTGTGAGTGCTAAAACTTTCCAGGGATTCACGGACAGATTCAAGGAAGAAAACCACAGGGTTCTGTGAAGCAATCTGACATGAGCTGAAGACCGTGTTTCTAAGTAGCTGTTCAGTCAGAATCATGCCATTTTTTTCAACAGCTGGAACAGGACAAGGTAGGGATTAAGCCAAGCTGTGGATCATCTGATAAGAGCTGGGGAAACCAACCAGGAAGATCATCTTAGAATGGAAATTGCAGTATATAAAAGAAACAGTCTCTCACAGGCCTGTGTAGCAAGAGTCTACCTCTGTGCTGTGGGTGAAGAGAGATGCCACAGTCCAGAAAAGATGTTCTGCATTTGTTCAAAAATATACTCCACTTTTATGCTCATGAGAAAGAAGTGACAATTGTTATTAGATATTTATCTGGAAAAATCGTCAAATAAAAATTGGTATTTCTTTCATGATCAGTAATCACAGCTCTGGTTAGGGGAAAATTTTAATAAAAAATTGAGGAAGCTTCCAATAAAAGTTACTGTCCCTAGGTACATATGGCTATTTCTAAAATATTTTTCTTGCACAGAAAATACGAAAAGTAGGTACCATTTGAATTCTTTTAGACTTAAATAATAATAAAATATTTACATTTTTATTTAATTTATTTATTATTTAAACCCTGCATGATAACTATTAAAACTCAGATGATATTAAAGTGTTTCTATGTGCTGAACTGGGCCACAGAAAATTATTGTATTAGAGTACTAGCAGTTAGACAATCAGAAGAGCTATTTATCTTTGAAATTTGTAATTGTCTGATGACAACGGTACTGAACCACTGCAGTTTGGACTCCAGCCGTGCTGGAAGGAGTTTCTTCATGTCTGTCCCTAGCCCTAAACTCTCTGTCTCTGCATGAAGAGTGGAAGAATCCCTAACTCTCTCTTCTGAAACACACAGGTGAGCTCTTCAGTTCTTATTTTGACTTCATTTCAAAATACAAAATTTTGTGTGTTTAATATATATTCCTTCAATATTGCTTTTTTAGGGTTTTTTTCCCCCATTAAACCTCAAAGAGATTTTATTTTCCTCAGTATTCACCTTTTTCTTGTTAATCTTGTGATTCCTCTAAGTAGTGTTGATGGGCTGCTTCTTCAGTCTCTCTCTGTCCAAACCACAGATGATCAAACCTGTGAAACTATAGTTCCTCCTAATGGTGACAACCATTTTTTATTCTGCTTGTGTGAGCACCATGCATTTAATAAATATTTCAACTGCACTGTTATAAAAGAGGGATGAAGACGAAGCAACAGAATTTGCCATGCCCTCATACAGATCCCATGCTCTTATACCTGGCTCCAGTGGCTCTAGTTCAACCCTTCTGGTGCCAGGAACCTAATTCAACCATTCTGTCTTGGAGAAGATGGCAACTTCTAGTTCAAGGGGTGGGTCAATAACCCAGTCACCCAGAAAACAGCTTCTCCTTCACCCCACCATCTGGCAAACTCTGAATTCTCTGGGCCCTTCTCTGGGGAAGACTGCTGTTCTTCAAATTACTGCTACCCCACCAGAGATCTCATCCAGAATTAATGGATATTGGTTGAGATTTCTTAGGGTTTGTGACAAGCTGTAAGGGCATTTTTCAAGACCCCACCTAGTTGACTTGGTGCTTTCTCAGAATAATGGTTATTACATAAAGCCATATAACACGTGAGTACGGGCGCTCTAAAGAGAGAATGATTTATGATGACTAAGCTGTAGAACCTGGAAACAGTTAGAAAATCTGGTCTTGTATTTAAGCACCTACCCGTGAAGTTCAGAAACACTGCTTAAGCAGTATTTTGTGTTCGCGGTAAGTGTTTCAGATGCAGAAAATTTTTGGTGCATGTTGAACTGAGCTGCTACAGGGCTTGGGATGCTTTAATAAAAATTAGTATCAAGATGTCACTTCCAGAAAGTATTTTTTTCTTGCTGTAGTAATACTTCAGGCATTTGACAGAAATTGCTTCAAAACACCAAACCCACACCAATTTCTCAACATGGTATAGAAACAGGTTCAGTTTTAATTCTGGAATAGAAGAAAATTAAAAGCAATGAATTGTGAAATATTTTCAGGTGAGCTACTGTTCTAGATTAAAGATGAGTTTAATTACAGTATTTTCATGCAAAATATCACTACAGATGAGATACTCAGCCAAAGTAGATGGCTTCTAAATAATAAAATTGGTACACTTGCCGATGTTTCCATCTGGAAAAGCATTCTTTTAATAAGTGAGTAACATTGAATGGTATTGTTACTCAGGAAACTAAACCACTGTTTTAGTCTTTTGCACCAGGAGCTGCTGTTTTGTTATGATCCTATTAAGAAAAGCACCCAGACACTGTAAAGTATTGCTTAAAATGCCATTTATTAGAGCTAAAACTATAAAGAAGGAGATGATTGGGAACCGTGAGCTGAGGCGGCAATGCCCAGGCCTTTGATGAGGGTGCAGCACAACGTGCAGATCTCATCCATGGAAAGGTTACCCATTTTGGTCATTCAAGATCTTACAGGATATTCTTACAGAAAAGAGCTCTAGTAATCATTTTAAATAAAATGGATGTTCACATGAGAACTTTTGGCTGCAGTTTTAGATAAAGACAAGGATGTGCAGGTGACGCAGTGGCTGGTGCCAGCTCCTTTGCTGCAAGGAGCTGGAGGAGGTGACTCCACAGCCGCGGGACACCAACAGCATCATGGGGCTTAAGCCTGCACCTGCCCACGTGAACTGCTGCGTGGATCACCAGCTCCTCCATGTACAACAGTCTCCTGGTCAGGATCGCTACAACTAGCAACACTATTTCAAGAATCCAAGAAAATGGGATTGATGGTCTCTATGAAAATTAAACCATTTTGGATAGCAAAACTGGGTATGAGAGTATCATGGTACATGATAAATTTGTCTAAGTTGCAAATACAAGGACAGAGCTTGAGAGTGCCTTTGGGTTATCCAAGGCCGCTGTAAATAGACAGCATTCATCCACTGTAAATGGAGCTGTAAAGATAACCACCAGCTAAACATCAAGCCCTGTGACTCAGGCTTCTTTACCCTATACATATATTAATGAAAAATTGATTCAAGCAATAGGAGTCCTTTGGAATTGGCATTATCTATGTTTTCATGAGACCTTAGATTTCAAAGTAGGAGCAAGAAGTAGAATATAAACACTCTCAGAATGTATTGTAATTTATTTTGTTATTGCGGGTTCAACTCTGCCCCTTTTTGTTAAACTCCGTACCAGAAAGGGAGGGAAGGAAAGAAAGGACATGGGAGCTGGGCACCTGCAGGAGCTATATGGGCTCATGTGGCAGAGACAAAAACCTGCTCTTGCACATGAGGACTCTTGCTGCAGTCTCTGGTTGCTTTTTGCTTCTCTGATGTTTTCCCTTTCTGGGAAGGAAAATATTTTCCCTTTGCTCAGGCTTGACATAATGAACTTTTCTGCAGCCTGAGAGGGGTGAGGTTTTAGAAGGGTTATGAGCTGTCTCCTCTCACAAGGTGTAGGAAGCTGAAGCAGGCAGTCAGCCTGGCTGCTGGCAGAGGGAGGAAATGACCAGATGGATGTTCACTCTCTTCCCTACCTCCTCTGTCACCCTTGTCCTAAGCAGGCTGCAGTGAAGCTCTGTGCTGAATAACACAATCCTTAGGGCTCTCCTATGGCAGCACTTGCTGCAGCCTTCCAAAAGTGAAAGTGCAGAAAGCACTTTCACTGGTAATGCAGAAAGTTAAGGTCTTTTGGAAAAAAGATATTCCTCTTTGGGACATTTGTTTATCTTAAGCAGCAAAAACTGCTCCAGCATTTGCAGTTGTAAAGCAATGGTTGAGAGATTTTGCCACATACTGCAGACCTATGCATGGGACAAGAAAATATGTTTACATCCCAAGCAGACTCATCTGACCTTAGGTGGTCAGTAGCAAACTGGCACATTACACCTGCAAATCTCTCTTCATCCTGAGGATTTACTGCTGCTGTAACTTCCCTGCAGCAGACAAACGAACCTTTTCCCAGCAGTTCCTGGTGGATCACAGTCATGTCTCTCCTCAGACATCATCTTTTCTAGTGGCTACCGTGAGGAAATAAAACTTGCTCCCCCATTCAGCTAAGCTATTCACGGTAATAATAAAATGTACTTTTGAAATGGAAATCTCAAGGTCCAATCCTCACTGATGAGAGGACTATTAGGTAGCCAAACTTTTTTCACTAATTTTACACTGAGGAATATACACAAACTGGCATATGGAAGAGACAGGTGGTTCAGTGCAGAGTACCATGAACAGTGGGTTTTCTTGGTCCAAGACGGTAACAGAAATTGCACAATTTATCCCTCTATAATATGCCATCTTAATTATAAGGCACATATTCTGACCCAAGCGTTCAGAAAACATACTTCCTTCTGGGATTTTTTTTTTTTTTGGTCACACAAAATATGTTTAGACCATTGCTTATGGGTGTGGTTAAGAACAAACATCTGTAGGTATATATGTGGTGTATATCAATCTATACACCATAAACTATAATCTACATTCATCCTTCCTTTCAGTGTGATTGCTACAAGGTGGAAGTTGCTGTCAAAAATCCCGTGTTAGTTTTAAGAATAAAGCAAGATAACACTATTGCAAGAGACAAAATGCGTCTAGAATTGACAGAAAAGTAGCTGTGACTGTGAGATCACCCAAACTGAAGTGCTGTTGGTAAGCAGGTGGAAGGATGAGGTAATTTAGGAAAACACTTTAATAGACAATCTGTCACATGTCTCATTATGTTGTGTGTGCTACCCATGAAGAGCTAAAACAAAACACGTACATGCCCAAGCATGACAAGTATCGCCTGGCATTAAGCTCTCTAAAAGCTATGAATTTAAGTTAAATACAGTTTTCTAATGCCATGTAAGAGCTGCAGGCTGAATGAGTTTGGAGTTACCCATCTACACTACAGAACCTGCAAACAGAATTGCACTTCACACCTGGAGTACCATGTCCAGTTCTAGGCTCCTCAGTAGAAGAGATACACCTTTTTACAGTGAGGGTGACGGACCACTAGCACTGGTTCCCCAGAGAGGTTGTCTCCATCCTTGGAGATATTCAAAAGATGCCTGGACATCTTCCTGGGGAAATGGCTCCAGGTGGCCCTGCGTCAGTGGGGGGCTGGATGAGATGAATTCCAGAGGTCCTCTTCCAAAGTCAGCCCTTCTGTGATGCCGTGATTCTGTGACTGGGCTCAAAACCTTCAGCGGAAGTGACTCGATATTATGTTGTGGACTGCTCAGTTGTATCAAATTATGACTATCATCTCAGCTGTCATTAAAAACACCCTTACCTCCATCAGCCAGCCCCTCACCCTTTTTCTTCTTGGGGTTTTTTTGGTGAGGTTTTTATTTTTTTTGTTCTTCCACAGTCACAGACTAAATCTGCAAAGCAGGAAATCATAAGCTCGAATAGCAGAGCAAAAATCTGATTCCAGAGTTGTTCTTCATAAAAATATTATGCTAATTTAGAAAAGATTTTTCCAGGGACCTGTCTTTATATGCTTGGACTTGGCAGTGACAGCTTAGGGCATGGCACCAAGCTGTTGTTCTTGAGGCGGTTGCTAATCTGCTGTGCAGTTTAGGAAACTATGGAATGGCTATGAAACTGTAATGAAATAGTGATTCTTTTGTGGTGTGGAGGCAGCTGTAATGAAATTAATAATCAAAGGATATGGCTGTCCTTCGCAGTGTACCCTTACACTCAATTAAATAGCTTTAAAACAAAAAATTTAAAACCTAGAGAACAGATTCTCCATCTCTTGGTTTTACAGCTGGTGACACTGAGGAAATAGAATTAAACAGCTCCCTGAAAAATGACAGTTTATGTGAACCAATTAGCAAACAAGGCAGTTCAATTTCTAAATGACAGAGTACCAGAACAAGAGCTCACAATTCAGTTACACTGGGCTTTGACAGTCCATAGCCAGGAGCTGAAGCGTGGAGAAAGGGTGACGGATGAGCGGCCTGCTTTGCAGCTGGCTGTTGGGTAACTTGCCACGTAAGAAGACACCAGGCTCCAGGGCCTCCTATCCTTTTGCATTCAGTAAGATTTCACAGAAAGGTAATAAAAGGTGATGATACTTCCCTTTGAGATTTGTGGTGAGTATGACCATGCGTGACATGCAGGGGATATGCTTGAAACACCATGGCCATTCTTGTTTAAACTCAGGTTTTGGGGAGTACCTTCACCTTCATAGCTCTCCCCAGGATCTCAGACTTCGCCAGAGACACAGCGGCTGAGCTGCAGTCCTCTCCTGCGTCTGCATGCACTGACTCTGTAACAGCTTTCCCTGGCCTCATCTCACATCCTCTCCTGCAGCCTCAGCTTTCTGGGTATTAATGGTTTGATATGAGCATTTTATATATGTGCTGAGCACCCATGCTACTATTTCCTTTTTCAGCACTAATCTTCTGCTTTATGTTACCATAAGGCCAACTGGCTGCTGTTGGTTTTAAAGGCATTTTCATTTGATGACAATATTTATATCACATTCCAGTTGGCTAGATTGAAACCTCCATCCTCTTTTTTCTGTAAATACAAAAATATATAACCAATTACAAGGAATATTTACTTGAATACTTTCAGTAACTAATTTGCTCCATGACTCAGACAGATAAGTAACTTTTAAAGAAGGAGGGGAGAAAAACCTTGCAGATTAAAAAGGTGACACTGTTTTTCTTAACAGAAATACTTCTGAGACTCTCACAACTATCTAGATTTTTCCTCCCATTGCTGTCAGAGACACTCTAACCCCATGAGTACAGCTACAGCTACACAGCAGCAATGAAACTGCTCTGAAAAATCAGACAGGTATTTCAGACCTGTCCAGGCTCAGCTAGAGCATAAGGGCCCCTGTACCCAGCCACTGCCTACCCTGCATGTACTCTGCCTGCTAGCACAGGAAAACTCCAAGAAATGGGATGGAGAGCATGCCAAGCTTACAGCAGCTTTTGCTATTAATGATAAAAATGATAAAAAATGATAAAAGTGTCTTGATGAAGGCCCTTGATTTTTTATTGAGTCCCAATGAAGAGAATAACTGAAGAAAACAGATTCAACCTTTCAGAATATATTAAAACAAACAAACAAACAAAACACACAAAAGTTTAGATTTTGACAAGCTGCACACAAAAACATCCTTTTGCACAGGGAGCAGGAGTCCCCATGCTCCAGTGTGACGGATGATTCTTAGGAGGAAAACACAACCTTCCATGCTACCTTTAGCTCTCTGTAACAGTAGTTTTAGTAGCTACTGGGTGCTGCCCTCAGTTCCACCATTTTGGGATTTTTTTTCCATATGAATTCACTACTTACCCTCTGTGGGAATAACATAGCTGCTGCTTGATTCACAAGCTGATCCAATCTGTGAAAATATTGCACTGGGTTGTGAGGGCCTTGGAAATTAAACCTCTTGGGTTAATAGAAATGTCTGAGCCTTTGTGTGAAGCAGGACAGCCACGTTTAAAATTAGTAGCTTCTTCTTTAACACTTTCCTGCCCACCCAAATGGAATTAAATGTGTCAGGATGAGTGGTAAAAATATGTATGCTCTTTCATGTTTCTTTGTCTGGCAGTAAAAGGTGTGTTTCTTGGCACCCAAGAAGCCTGGCTACTTTATGCTCTTGTCAAGGTAGGAGGACTCTGTGAAAAAAGAAGGGATCATGCCAGCTGAGAGTGTCTGGATATGTGTGACTGAAAAGAGCTTCAAGAGACAGGAAAGAAACCTGCCATCTATCTACAGACTTGGGCATCCTTCAGTGTGGTGGAAGCAGGGAGCAAAGTGAAACACCAGGCTTCAGAAAAAATCGAATTATTTCTATGGACCCAAAGTCCATCTGGATCTGCACTAATCAACTGAAAAAGGCCAGGGCATAACCTGAAGCACTGTCATATGAACAGCCATGTTGCTTAATTGCTATTGCTCTCCCTGGTGTGATTTGATCTACACAACCTAGCACAGTCTGAAGTAACATGCAAAGGATACTGTTGGTCCAAAGACTGTGCTCCAGGCAAAATGGATGAGGTTTCCCTTTTGTGGGTGAAAAGAAAGTTTAACCATGTGAATGCATATCATGCTCTGCCATTTGCCACATGGAAGAGAAAGATAGAAGGTGACCTTGTTAAGTACTGAAGACCTAATCATGCTCTCAGCTACTGGGAAATGAGTGGGCCCAGGAAGAGCAATGCTAATTACTGAAGATGGAAGAGTGGGTTCTCTTGTAGCTCGTGTATTCAAAAATTTCCGCCTGATCCAACACATATGCCCCTGAAATTTCTTATTAAAAATCAAGCAGGCAAGGAAATTTAATAAAGTAAAATTAGACCATTCTGCATTCTTTTAAATTACTATTTTGGATTACTGATGGAAATCTTAATTAGATGCTATAATTAGTTTGGAAAATTGCATAGTTTGAACTAGACCCAAGTGTTATGTCCACTTGCCAGAGAGAGGCTGAAATTCCTTCAGTATTTCCTCTGTTGTAGCTGAGAGCATTTTGGCAAGCATTTGAGGGGGGCGTTCTTGCCACAGATTTTGGATTCAGAAGTCACCATTATGACCATCTCATCTTACTTCCTGCAGCCTCACAACCTAAAATACCATACATGGCCTTTATTGCTTTTGTCAGGGCCCTGAATGCACCAGTAGGCCTTCTGGCCAGACCAACCTCACCTGGGGCCTCTCCCCATGTGTACCCATGGGACAGGAAGCCCATTTTCGCTCTACTCAGCCTGGGGCTGTTAGTCCCTGCCCTGCTGACACTGGAGCAGTGCTGGTCTCCTGCTCAGCCACAGCCATGGGCTCAGTGATCCAAGCCCTGACCAGCAGACTGATGACCCAGCTTGATCTCAGCTGTGCCCTGTCACCACAAACTTGTCTGGCAGGTGGGACTCTTGGTCAGCCCTGGCTGCTACGCTTGGGCCTTCCTTGCTTGTTTCACCCTGGGGGCTGTGGAATGGGGCCCTGGCAGATGAGACCTGTGTCCTGCTGTTCATGTTTTCATGCTTGGTCCTCACATCCCTGCTTCTTAATGAGCAGCCAGCCTTGCTGTGCCCTGCCAATTTTCACTAAATTGCTTATAAATCACAATACAGATTGAATTTTCCTTGCAGTTATTGCAGCATAAATCAGGAGTTATATCATAGAAGATGATGTGATTTTCACCTCTGTAAAATCAAAATGTGCTCTACATGAAGTCCCAGATGTCCAATTTTCTATTACTTGTGTACCTTTCTTGTCTAGCTACTATAGGACTTATTTCTCCCTTGATACAAACACCTCAAGGAGAGGATATGCACCATATTTTATTAAGTAATCTTTAAAGGCTTTGAGTTCTTTCATGCTGCATGGTGCAGAAAGAAGGAGAAAAGGAGGAAAAATGATAACATGGCATGGACTTCAAAAGCTGAATCTTGAATTTTGAATCTTGCCTGCAGGAGGTATGAGCTGGTTGAGTAGCTGTGTGGCCAAGTTAAGAAACTGTGGGAGGTGAGCAGACTACACATTGTCAGGGAAGATGAAAGAGAGCTTGATAGGATGATCAGATGGATCCTGCAGAGACAAGAGCCCACATCAGTCTCACATCAGTCCTACTTCTATCCTAGTAACCCACTTGCACAATCCATCTTTAGAGGTCCCTTCCAACCCAAACTGTTCTGTGATTCTATGATCATGAGGAACAAACAGTAGCTGCCTTTACCAAAGCAAACATGAGTGTATCTGTCTAACAGTGCATTTTAGCACTTTATTTCATGGGCTATATACTTACTTTGATACTAAATGCCTGCAACACCTAAATTTTGAAGCCCTGTATTGAATACAGGTAAGTTGCTTTGTGGGCATACAGAAACTAATTATGACACTTGCAAATCCCTGAATCACTAAAGATTTTTGACATATTTATTACTGACCAAATGGGTAATACGTAGCACAATTTCACAGCAACTGTTCCAAAGCCCACCACTATTCAGCTGGTTTTTTATCCAGGTACTTGCATTCTATATCAACAAGGATATTTCCTATATGCAATTCTTTTTTTGCCATGTTGGAGATTTATACTCTAGGTATTAATCCTAAAACTGTAAGTTGCCTGATTTGAAAGATGAAAGCATATACCTTGTTCCTTCAAATACAGTAGGACAAATGAGTTCTTTCTAAACCTTTAAAATTGTCTCTTCAACTGCTCCTTCCTCCACTACTTGCTGTAATGAATGAGCCATTAAAATCAATGGGCCATTATAAAACCCCTACAGTCAGATGAATTGGTCTGTTCCAAGTAAGTACACCAGTGAGTTTTCTTGGTTTTCTTTTTACTTGATTGCCATTCTTTGTAAAAGGTTTGAAAAGTCTTCATTTATTGATGAAAGCTCTCTATGGGAAAGGTAACTAGGTTATTTGCTGTTTTTCAGCTCTCAGGAGCTTTGTCTTCTGGTCTACTTCACACCTTCTCTCTGTTGGAATGTCAAATACTCCTAATAAGTGGGCACTTCAGCTAATCCCCACCCTCAGTATACTTAGCAATTCATAGGGCTTCACTAAAAGTCCAGGTTACACTTTGCTTTTTCAGTTCTGCAGGAAAGTAATTATCTTTCGTCTTTCCAGGCCAAATAATATATGGATTCTCCGCTGCCCTTCATTAGATTCAGTGTTTTTTATTCAGAATTGCATGCATGAGGCTGAGATTTTTCTGACTGCTCCTTTAGATACAACAGAAACATATCCATGAGCTGCCCCAAGCCACCTGTGTCTCCTGAAGAAGATGAGGCCCAGACCATTAATGTACACTGTGGGGTACCTCATTAGTGACAGAAACTTGCTGAACAAGCCAATGGCAAAGTCTCCTCCAGGAAGAAAAGACGAGGTAGAGAAGCAGTAGAAGGTCCTCCTCATTTTTCCAGCAACAAATAGATGACCAGAACATCATAGGCACAAATACTCACTGCCCTGACAATCTGATGCCAAATTAACAGGCACCAGTGGTGCCATGTTCTGTTAAGACTAGTGGATCAAAGGATTTA
Source organism: Sagittarius serpentarius (assembly GCA_034782735.1). Classification (NCBI taxonomy): domain Eukaryota; kingdom Metazoa; phylum Chordata; class Aves; order Accipitriformes; family Sagittariidae; genus Sagittarius; species Sagittarius serpentarius. The sequence continues at coordinate 27,928,425 of JAVKLA010000028.1, read as the reverse complement.
GACTGAGGACTAGGTAAACTGCCTAACAAGCTACTATTACTGCACTATTCCTGCAAATACAGGCCTGGTACCAGAGGGCCACCTTTTCACAAGTAGCTTTTGCTGAACTTAGCTCAATTCTTACTCTAATCAAGACATCTGCTGCCTCTTTTCCCACCTCACACTAAAATCTAAGCACACATTTTTATGGGGTATACAGCAAAAATACTTGAAATTAGCTACTTAGGAAGAAAAAGGTACTTTCCATCCTACATGCCAGAAGAATTGTTCAAAAAGGGAAAAATTAAATGATGCACATTTCCACTGCAGCTAGAAAATGAAATATAAAATGAAAACATGGCAATAAAGTGACAGGGGGTTTTAAATTTTTCAGTGTAAAACATGAAATGCAACATTTATGAGGAAAAAAGTTTAACAATTTAGATGGATTTTTTCTTTCACCAGTTGAGTTATAAAAAACACTGAAAAAGATTAGATAAGAATGAATAATTTCTACCCAAATTAGAACTTTAATATGTAAATGAAGTATCCTCCCGTTCTATTCACCTTTGCCCATTTATTCCACCTTGGCTTTGTCTGTGAAACCTACCACTGATATCTCCTAGTGTCTGTTTTTTCCCACCTTCTTTTCCTGTCCTTTTCCTTCCTTAATTTTATTTTCCTTTTTTGTTTTATTATTTTTAAAAGCCTGTTATGAAGCTATCTCTTTTTGCTGCAACTTTTAATTTCCTGACATACATCAGGTTTTAAAAATCCATACTCAGACTAAACACAGCAAAAATTAGATACTGTCTGCATTTGCTTTTCATTTTCCCTGTATTTCACATATATATGAAAGATATATGTGAATAATATATATTCTATAATTATATAGAATATATACACATATATTTTTAGATATTTTATATATATATATTCCTTTTCAAACCAAATAATTCTTACGGCAAAACATTGCAAATGTGATTAGAATTGATGATTCTACTAATAAGGGAACAAATATCAGTTGAAAATAAATTTTTCTGTTTATGTTTTATTTCTACTGCTGTCAAAAGTTGAAGGAAAGGCCCATTCCCTTTTACCAGCTGGAGTGGTGGCTGGCAGCTCAGCTTTGAGCTTTCCAGGCCCAAAGAGTCAAAGGAATCTGAACAGTTACTGTCACAAGTGGGACTTGGGTCTGAGCTCCCCAAGAGCAGTTTCCCTACCTGAAACCTTTTATGGATCACAGATCCATGCATAAGTCCTGGGGTTTCCTATTTCTGTTTTTTGAAGAAGGAACCTGTGAGTTGTTCAACTCCTAATGTTACCTGATCAGGAAGTAACTCCCAAAACAGACAAAGTGTGTTTAGAGAGGAGACATTGCTTTATTTTGCACAGGGTGCAAGGTGGAAGATTTCCACAAACTGAGCACACAAATCTTCTGCTTAACTATTGTGTATTCATTATGTTGAGCAAGCATGACAAGTTGTTCTCTTGAGCAATCATCCCAGAGTCTTCTATGCCTGCGTGGGGCTCTCTGGTGGTCTTTGGTGGTCATCTGGGGAAGGATACTCCTATTCCTTTCGTCCTTTTATGGTCATGCATCATTTGAGGACACCAGGGTCTTTGTTCCTCTTGTCAACCCCTCATTTCTCAATACCAAAGGAGGATGTATGTCCTTGATTAGCAGTTCTGTAACTCTGAAATATCCGTTATCTGGTGCCTTGACTATTGTCCAAACACTCCTTAAGCATCCTCTATTGTAAGCAGTCTTAAATTAGGTAACTTTACCTTGAGTACAAATAATCTAAACAGTCCTTGAATAGGAAGCATACCACACTTCTCATGTTTTAGTTTTTTATCTTTAAGCTATCATCTTATTCTTAGTTTTTAATCAGTCTTTTGAAGACTTGAGGCAACACTAATTCTGAGAAGTCCAGAATTTTTTGCTTTGCCAGGACTTGCTAGACTTACCTGGCAGATTTGCATTTTGGACTCTAGGATCAGTATTATTTTGAAATTTGCCAAAAGAAATAGCTTGATTTTTTTTAACAACATATTTAGGGATTTTTCTTTTGGAGAAAATATTTTAATAATATATTTCTCAATTATATTTCTCAATAATAGTGATTTTTTAAAAAAATTTGTCATCATCCCTCTAGAAAGTAAATTCTGAGTTCTGACCACCTTGCTATATATCCCTTTGCCTTTATGATCAACTTCTCCACAGTTCTAATTAATTCAATAATGGTTCAAAAATCGATTTGTTCTTTGCATGTACTCTCTAAATATCTGCATGGCTTTGGATGAATTTTGATAAGCATTCAAAAGAGCAAAGGTAGGATGGTTACTTGAAGAGAAGATTCTGAAATTAAAACTGCCATTCCAAAAGATGAAGCAAAACTGAGTCTTTAACATATTCAGATTGGGCGGATGGATAATTTCCCTATAACAAATCTGAGAGAAACAGTAGCTAGGATAGATATCCAGTACCAAATATTTTTAGTACCTCTAATTTCAAAGCAAAAAAGGGCTGGATATGTACCAACTGATTATATTGTGTGTATTTTGACAGAAGTCGGAAAGGGATGTGAAGGACTATATGCCTTTCAGTTTGATCTCGGTGGCTCAAATTTGGTAACAAGGTAAAGAAAGAGAGAAGGAAGATATTTTTACCTTTATGAGTATTGGGAAATATATTTAAACTCAGTGTAAGTAGGAAGGAGGAATCCAGACTTTTAATAGATTATAGGTGTTTTGTTACCACACTTAGGAAAAAAAAAAACTTCAGCATACTAATAGTTGTAATTCCTCTTGGGCTCAAGGAGGTGATGGCTAATTGGGTAAAAAAAAATTAAATCAGTAGCAAGGAGAAAACAAATGAGGAAATTAACCAGAATTATTCAAGAGAATGCTGAAGGGCTATTCTGAAGTGCTAGGAAATGAACCACGTGACTCAGGCATGCCTGAGTTCTACCATTGCTTCTTCTTTTGATGACTGTATTCCAATAGACAGAAAAAAGCAAACAGGCAGCTCGTCATATATGATGTATAAAATCACAAATTACAGATATAAATATATATATTTTTATATATATATAAAAATAATAGAATCATAGAGTATCTCAAATTGGAAGGGACTCATAAGTATCATCAAGTCCAACTCCCTGCTCCTCACAGGACTACTTAAAACTAAACCATATGACTAAGAGTGTTGTCCAGATGCTCCTTGAACTCTGACAGGCTTAGTGCCATGACCGCTTTCCTGGGGAGTCTGTTCCAGTGACCGACCACTCTCTCAGTGGAGAACCTTTTCCTAATGTCCAATCTGAACTTCTCCTGACACAGCTTCATTCCATTTCTCCGTTTCCTATTGCTGGTCACCAGAGAGAGGAGATCAGCACCTCCCCCTCTGCTACATCCCTTGAGGAAGTTGTAGACTGTGATGAGGGCACCCCTCAGCCTTCCCTTCTCCAAGCTGAACAAGCCAAGTGACCTTAGCCGCTCCTCGTAAGTCTTGCCCTCAAGACGTTTCACCATCTTGGTTGCCCTCCTGTGGACACACTCTAATGGTTTGATGTCTTTCTTATAGTGAAACACCCAAAACTGCACACAGTACTTGAGGAGGGGCTGCACCACTGCAGTATAGAGTAGGACAATCACCTCCCTCAACCCACTAGCCATGCTGTGTCTGATGCACCCCAGGACATGGTTGGCCCTGTTGGCTGCCAGGGCACACTTCTGACTCATATTCAACTTGCCATCAACCCAAAGCCCCTTTCTGCAGAGCTGCTCTCCAGCCTCCTGTCCCCCAGTTTGTATATATAACCAAGATTATCCTGTCCCAGGTGGAGATTCCAGCACTTGCTATTGTTAAATTTCATGTGGTTGGTGATTGCCCAGCTCTTTAGTCTATCCAGATCTCCCTGTAAGGCCTCTCCACCCTTTAGGGATTCTACAGCTCCTCCTAATGTAGTATCATTGGCAAACTTATTTAACGAACATTCGACACCTGCATCCAGATAATTTACAAGACCATTAAAGAGCACTGGCCTTAAAATTGAGCCCTCTGGAATCCCACTGGTGACTGGCTGCCAGCCCGATGCAACCCCATTTACTATAACTCTTTGACCCTGACCTGTCAGCCGGTTGCTCATCCAACGTATTATGGATTTGTCTAGCCGTATGCTGGACACTTTGTCCACAAGGTTATAAAGAGTTACTGGAGGTTCCCAGTATATAAAGGGTATACATATATATAAAGAGTAACTGGGAACCTCCTCTTATGAAAGCTAAATAGATTCTCCTGCTTACTTTATGAATTTGAGATTTTTTTTTCCTGCTTATGTTTATTTGTAGTTATAAGTACAGATCATACTGGCCTATTCTACTCATATTCTCCAAGGAATACTGGAGCAAATTTTGATTGACCAGAAGAGGAGAAATCAGTTTTGGGACAACTTCAGGGTTTTGCCCAGCACTGAGATTAAAATGAAAACTTTAGAATTCTTTTTTCTCTGTACTGTTTGTAGTCCATTTGTTAGACTTTTCTAATTGAAAAACTATGTTTTCCATTTGCATCTCTCCATAACTTGTTCTGGGCAAGTTAAAGTAGGCAGCAGTTAAGACTGGTAAGTCTCCTAGAAGTGGCAAAATGGCCTTGGCCCCATTGACTGTTTTGTCCAGCAGAACCTCATAAAGCCAGATTTGTTGCTGAGGGAGGTGTTGGACAGACACAGGGACCACTGGGTAATGCTGGGGAGGCAGCCAGAAGGGCTAATTGTGTCTCCCATCTTGGACAACAGCAGGAACAGCAGTACTCTAGCTCTCCATCCCTTCTGCTCACCCCTGGAGCAACACATTTAAAACATGCCGTTGCTGCTGAAAATTTATGCCAGCTTTGATTCTCTCTTCTATGACAGGAGAATGTAGCAAGGGACTCAGAAATGGATCCCCTAAAAGTAGTGTCCTAATTAAATTTGTATAAAACATTTTGGCTTCTCTGAACAATGTTGTCCGATAGAAGGGAACTGTTGCCAAACTATTCTAATCTACCAGAAAGGAAAAACTTGCACTGATGTAGTAGCGTCATAAAAGTTAGCAAGCTGAGCAAATCCTTACTACATGAAAACTATGTATCTCAAAACAAGTGACTTCAGTATCACTCCTTGCCTCAGTATCTTGTGATTGATACAGGAACTTACAGGGTGAAGCAAGCCAATACTTTGAGTCTTTGATACCTTCCATCATTAGGCTCGTAGCATTGATCCAGTCCCCCACAGTTAATGGGATAACTGCTTGCAGATTAACTGCACTGACATACTTGTTAGATTGGACTGAATGCACTCAAAGTTGTAAGAATACGTATGTCATTATTATATAACCAAATTATTTTATTAAATTTAGTATTATCCCAGTTCAAAGACTGAAGCAATCTATTGCACACTGCATGTCTGTTTATCATTAATTATGTAAGTTGAGGAACCAGGTGAATGACTTCAGGATTTTGGTATTTTATGCGTTATTTAAATCTTAGCTTAATTGCAGTGACTTGTATATTATTTATTTCTCAAAATCTCAAAAAGTTCATACCTGTTCTGTGTCTCTGGATGATCTGGATGGCCAGAATATGGGTCCTGGATGCATAAGAGTCAAAATGTCTCTGCAGTGCATACGTAATAGATCTGGCATGTATGTCACATATAGAATCATAGACTCATTTAGGTTGGAAAAGACCTTTAAGATCATCGACTCCAACCATTAACCCAACACGGCCAAGTCCACCACTAAACCATGTCCCACATCTACATGTCTTTTAAATACCTGCAGGGATGGTGACTCAACACTTCCCTGGGCAGCCTGTTCCAACACTTGACAACCCTTTCAGTGAATAAATTTTTCCTACTATCTAATCTAAACCTCCCCTGGCAAAACTTGAGGCCGTTTCCTCTCGTCCTATCGCTTGTTACTTGGGAGAAGAGACCAATACCCACCTCCCTACAACCTCCTTTCAGGTAGTTGTAGGGAGCGATAAGGTCTCCCCTCAGCCTCCTGTTCTCCAGCCTAAACACCCCATCGATCCAGCCTGTTCAGATCCCTCTGTGGAGCCTTTCCACGCTCAAGCAGATCAACACTCCCACCCAGATTGGTGCCCTCTGCAAACTTACTGAGAATGCCCTCAATCCCCTTGTCCAGATCATTGATAAAGATATTAAACAGAACTGGCCCCAACACTGAGCCCTGGGGAACAGCACTTGTGACTGGCCATGAACTGGATTTAACTCTACTCACCACCACTCTTTGGGCCTAGCCACTGTCCTGGTTTCGGCTGGGATAGAGTTAATTTTCTTCCTAGTAGCTGGTACAGTGCTGTGTTTTGGATTTAGTGGGAGAATGATGTTGATAACAACCTGATATTTTAGTTGTTGCTAAGTAACACTTATCCTCAGTTAAGGATTTTTCAGTTTCCCATGCTCTGCCAGCAAGAAGGTGCACAAGAAGCTGGAAGGGAGCACTGCCAGGACAGCTGACCCGAAGTAGCCAAAGCGATATTCCATACCATAGACCATCATGCTCAGTATATAAACTGGGGGGGAGTTGGCCGGGAGGGGCGGATTGCTGCTTGGGCATCGGTCAGCGGGTGGTGAGCAATTGCATTGTGCATCACTTGTCCTTTCTTGGGTTTTTTTTCTCTCCCTTTTTTTTTGTTATATTTTTTTCATTACTATTATTATTGTTATTGTTATTGCTATTGTTATTGTTATAATCTTATTTTAGTGATTAAACCGTTCTTATCTCAACCCACTAGTTTTAAATTTTTTTTGTGATTTTCCTCCCCATCCCACTGGGAGTGGGGAGGAGTGAGCAAGTGGCTGTGTGATGCCTAGTTGCTGGCTGGGGTTAAACCACGACAGCCATCCAGCCAGTTTTTTACCCAGGGAAGAGCACTCCCATCCAAGCCATGAGCAGCCAGTTTCTCCAGGTTAATGCTGTGGGAAACGGTGGCAAAGGATTTACTAACGTCCAGGTAGACAAGATCCACAGCCTTTCCCTCATCCACTATGGGGGTCACATTGTCATAGAAGGAGATCAGGTTCGTCAAGCAGGACCTGCCTTTCATAAACCCATGCTAACTGGGCCTGATCGCCTGGTTGTCCTGTATGTACCGCATGATGGCACTCAAGATGATCTGCTCCATAACCTTCCTCAGCACCAAGGTCAGGCTGATAGGCTTGTAGCTCCCCAGATTCTCCTTCTGGCCCTTCTTACAGATGGGCGTCACATTTGCTAACCTTCAGTCAACTGGGACGTCCCCAGTTAGCCAGGACTGCTGATAAATGATGGAAAGTGGCTTGGTGAGCCCTTCCGCCAGCTCCTTCAGTACCCTTGGGGGGATCCCATCCGGCCCCATAGACTTGTGTGTGTCTAAGTGGTGTAGCAGGTCGCTAACCATTTCCCCTTGGATTATGGGGCTTCATTCTGCTCCCTGTCCCTGTCTTCAAGCTCAGGGGGCTGGGTACCCCGAGAACAACTGGTCTTACTATTAGAGACTGAGGCAAGAAAGGTATTAAGTACCTCAGCTTTTTCCTCATCCTTTGTCACTATGTTTCCCCTCACGTCCAATAAAGGATGGAGATTCTCCTTAGCCCTCCTTTTGTTGGTAATGTATTCATAGAAACATTTTTTATTGTCTTTTACAGATGTAGCCAGATTAAGTTCTAGTTGGGCTTTGGCCCTTCTAATCTTCTCCCTGCATAACCTCACAGCATCCCTGTAGTCCTCCTGAGTTGCCTGCCCCTTCTTCCAAAGGTCATAAGCTCTCCTTTTTTTCCTGAATTCCAGCCAAACCTCTTTGTTCAGCCAGGCCAGCCTTCCCCGCCAGCTTGTCTTACAGCACATGGAGACAGCCTGTTCCTGCATCTTGAAGATTTCCTTCTTGAAGAATGTCCAGCCTTCCTGGACTCCTTTGCCCTTCAGGACTGCCTCCCAAGGGACTCTGTCAACCAGCCTCCTAAAAAAAGCCAAAGTCTGCCCTCCAGAAGTCATAAAATCATAGAATCATAGAATGGCTTGGGTTGGAACCATCAAAGGCCATCTAGTCCAACCCCCCTGCAGTGAGCAGGGACACCTTCAACTAGATCAGGTTGCTCAAAGCCCCCGTCCAGCCTGGCCTTGAATGTTTCCAGGGATGGGGCTTCTACCACCTCTCTGGGCAACCTAGGCCAGTGTCTCACCACTCTCATTGTAAAAAATTTCTTCCTTATATGCAATCTAAATCTACCCTCTTTCAGTTTAAAGCCATCTCCCCTAGTCCTGTCGCTACAGACCCTGCTGAAAAGTTTTTCCCCATCTTTCTTATAGGCCCCCTTTAAGTACTGGAAGGCTGCCATAAGGTCTCCCTGGAGCCTTCTCTTCTCCAGGCTGAACAACCCCAATTCCTTCAGTCTGTCTTCATAGGAGAGGTG